>WNGS01160430.1:9205702-9221585 GCA_020271785.1 Procambarus virginalis | reverse complement strand
CCAAATTTGAGCTTCTGCTGAGGCTCTGTAATTGTGAGATTGTGGTTGAGAGCGTCCAAATTATAGCAGATAGCGTGCGAGGACAGGTTGTTTTACCTTTTATACTTGCCTTAGGAAGTACTTGAGTGGAATTGCTCAGAAATCAGTTTTAGCGAATATTGCAATTTTTGTTCTAAGCAAGATATCAAATGCTCCCATGTAGATATCTTTGAACACCCCCCCCCCCATCCCCCCTCCCATTCCCTGAGCTTCATTTTCCTAAGAGGTCAGTCTTGTAAATTACATTTATCTGCTCAGGATCACCAAGATGTCAGTAATACTGTCAGTCACACTACACTATATTCTTAGTGAACACACCTGTAGAACTATTTCAGTTTAGAGTACCTTAGTGTATAAAAATCTAGTGTGGTTGAAAACTCATTGGGTAACGCATCATACTGTAGTTGCATTCAAAAAGTTTTATTCCACTGTTTTTGACTTGCATTTCCACTTGCTATTTTGTTTCTCTTCTAACCCTGTCCACTACATAATGAAAAAAAAAGTTTGCATTTGACATTTTGTTTCCCGGTTATCACATGTTAGCAACAATGCTGCTCTCCGATAAATCATCAAAACCAAAACACGGAACACTCTCTTCCTCTCTATTTCCTGTGAACCTATAGAGATACTCTTCCAGTAACAAATTCTGATGTTAGATGCATCCTCTAATGACCTACACATGCATATGAAAGGAAAGCGATGATGCTTTGATCAGTCCTCGACCCACTTCAGCTCGTCACAACTTTATAAGGTTGAGAAAATCCGCAGGAGCCATGATGAGGATTCGAAACCTATGCGGTGGGTGTCATACAGCACACATGCACTCTAGCGGCTAGACCATAACTTTGTATAAGGATTGCAGCCTAGAGTTCTACTGAACACACAAGGGCTTCCTGACAGAGCCAGAGTGCCATGGGGAAAATCTGTGTGAAAATCCTGGTCTGGCTTCAGTAGAAGCCTCCGGAAACCCTTGTGTGTTCAGTAAAACTCCAGGTTGCAATCCTTATACAAAGTCGTGGTCTAGTCACTAGAGCGTATGTGAGGGAATACCCACCCATAGGTTCAAACTCTCATCACAGCTCCTACGGGTTTTCTCATTGATGCATTCAGGTTAAACTCTGATTCCTTGTGTATTTATAAGGGTCTAGGATAGACCAGAACATAGTCATTCATTTAATTTTAATTGTGTGGGTTGGGTTTGTCATGTAATTGAGTTATTCTCTGCATTCATCCTCTATTTCCTTCTACACCTCTGCAGTCAACTGGTATTTATATATACTGGCATGCATGTACTTACAATTTATACATATAAATGTGCTCAGATGCATGTTTTTAATTACTTGTGTGTAGTTACATGGTGGGAGCTACATAAGTAGTGTCATGTGTTCTTTATAGTCTTTGTCATGTGACACTTGCATCATGTGCAAGATCAAAAATGCCTAATAATGCATAACATCATGTGTGGCTGCACGATCATTAGGAAACACGGCTCTGTTTCAGGTGAACGAAGATCTCCTGGTGTGGGATGAGCTGCCTTGCCCCTCGTGTCCGCTCTTGTTCCACGGTGTGGTTGGGGACAACCTCCAGGAAGGAGACTCTCCATCTTGGTTCAATGCAGCTGAAGCTTTTCAGGTTAGTCTATCTGAATATTCATTAGATTTAGCTATGACTTGATTGTGTAATTCCTGTTGTCAGGAACACGAAACTTGTACTTGGGTCTCCCTAGGCCAATTACTATGCTGACCTTTCCCAGGATGCAATCCACAGTTGCCTAACTCTCCAACCTGTCCTCCTACAAAGAACGTAGCTTTTCGCTCGTATGCATTACATAAGGCCAAAAATTGTTGTACTAGAAAATGGAAATGGCTCGCGAAAGTGACGTATTGTCCTGTTTTCTGTTTTGGGTCTTCTGGTAGGTTAGGGGAGGAGACTTTAAATTGACTGTTTTCTTGACATTGGGAAACCTTAGGAGGACAGGCTAAATAGAGGCATCAGGTGAAAGGAAACAGGATACTCGATTCTATGTTGAGGACGTATACCACTGAACTACAGAACACCACGCTTTCCTGCACTCTGGGTTCCGGAGCACTTGCTGTGTTCCTGTATCTTTAAGTTCCAATCACACACATGAAAGGAAAGTGAAGGTGTTTCAGTCTGTCCTGGACCCTTGTTAAGGATCCAGAATAACTTGATAAGAGTCCAGGATGGACTAAAACATCATCAATTAACATTCTTTTCATAAGTGTCACTTTGGTATTGATATTCAGTTACACTATTGTGACATTCTTTTCACATAGATGTGTAACCAAAGCCAGCCACCTCTAGACACTTGGAAATGTGCATCATCACATCCGAAGAGCTACAGCAAGCTGACTCCTCTATGCCTTTGCCTGCAATCATCCTTTTCTATGGCTGCTTGTAGTTCCACTGCTCCATGCTTTTCCTTGACTATAACACTGCCTAATACCCTGTTGTGCATCATTTTCCTTGCTGGTTGGTAGCCATTTGGCTCGGCTGCAGCTGGGTGGGTCGGTACACTGTGCCATCTGTCACTACTTTTGCCTTGCTTGTCTTGTACTTGTGTTGGTGGTGCATGGCTTGCCTTTGTGATGCCTCGGGATCACCTTCCAATCTTCATTTGATATTGTGGTTGTGTACGCTTCCCCACAAGGGTGTCTCAGCCAAGCAATCTTGAGATTATAGTTTGTGTGATTTTTGTGTTTCTCTCATGCCGAGGGACACGATTACCTCTAGAGAATGTTGATCTTGCAGATGTTGAGCCATAATAATGTGGCTGAAGATATGAAGACTAAACCACTGTGGCTCAAGATATGAAGACTAAACCACTGTGGCTCAAGATATGAAGACTAAACCACTGTGGCTCAAGATATGAAGACTAAACCACTGTGGCTCAAGATATGAAGACTAAACCACTGTGGCTCAAGATATGAAGACTAAACCACTGTGGCTCAAGATATGAAGACTAAACCACTGTGGCTCAAGATATGAAGACTAAACCACTGTGGCTCAAGATATGAAGACTAAACCACACACCAGATGATGAGGAGACGACAACGTTTCGATCCGTCCCGGACCATTATCAAGTCCATCTTGTAGCACAGTAGTCTATCCTAGGCTCATAACCCAGGGACCCAAGTGCAGTCCCTGGATAGGGCAGAAATGGTTGGGCATGTTTCTATTCACCTGATTCCTATGCTCACCCAGCAGAAAATAAGTACCCAGGAGTTAGGCAACTGTTGTAGGTTGCATCCTGGGGAAGATCAGGCGTTTGTTTAGAGGTGCCTTTCACTCAGTGCCTCTGTTCACCCAGCAGTAAATAAGTACCTGGGGAGTCATGCAATTTTTGTGGGTTAGATCCTGGGGAAGGTCAGTCTTCCTGTCCCCAACAGTGGGAATTAGTTCGTTACCTTGTGATAACAATGCGGGAAGGAAGGTGATATTTTATAGTGTATAAAAATTCCATACTGTTCCCAGATGAATTGGCAAATATGATTGTTACTTTGATTAACATCTTGTATAATACAGTATCCACTCAATTTAAAGGACTTTTATTTACAGTTCTGCCAATGCTAACGACCCAATTTGAGATTGGTAACAGGAGCCTTATTTGCAGAGTCACTGGTCGTTGAAGCCAGATTATGGTAGTGAGTTTAGAGAGGCCGGTGGTTGTTAAAGTGGAGGCCAATATTGGGTTTGTTGTGACAACTTTACCCTCGCTTGGTCAATGTTTTCAACAACGTGGGGTGAGAGATGGTGCCAACATTTCTTTGATGTGGCTATGTGAGGTTAAATATATATGTGTACTCACCTAGTTGTGCTTGCGGGGGATGAGCTCTGGCTCTTTGGTCCCCGCCTCTCAACTGTCAATCAACTGATGTACAGGTTCCTGAGCCTATTGGGCTCTATCAAATCTACATTATAAACTGTGTATGTAGTCTGCATCCACCACATCACTGCCTAATGCATTTCATCTGTTAACTACTCTGACACTGAAAAAATTCTTTCTAACATCCCTGTGGCTCATTTGGGTACTAAGGTTTCACCTGTGTCCCCTTGTTTGCATACCACTCATGTTAAACAGTTTATCTTTATCTACCCTGTCAATTCCTCTGAGAATTTTGTAGGTAGTAATCATGTCTCCCCAAGCTCTCCTGTCTTCCAGTATCGTGAGGAGTATTTCACACAGCCTTTCCTTGTAACTCATGCCTCTTAGTTCTGGGACTAGCCTACTGGCATACCTCTGAACTTTTTCCAGCTTTGTCTTGTACTTGACAAGGTACGGGCTCCATGTTTATGTGCACCTGCCAGCCTGCCACCTTCGCCCTTCCCCACTCTCGGCCGCCTTTTCCCTCCCCCACACTCCAGCCAGCGAGCAAGTTGTTCATCCAGCCATCCATCCCACCCATCTGCCCACCCACTCTCTTTCCCTGCCCACCTACCAGCCAGCCAGCCATCCACCCTATCATCCATCCATCCTGTTGCCTTCCTGAATATGACTAAAAAGATACCAGCATTTTTATACATCCATATTTAAGAGCCCAGGATTATCCAGCCCAGGAGCTGAACCCGACTTGGGTTCAGCCCCCGTATAGGTCATTAAATGGAGTAGATGCCCTCTTTAACGGTCTATAACGAGCTCATTATGTTGTGTGTTTCAGGTGGTGCGGTACACGAAGAGCCTCATTATGTTCGGTGTTAAGCCTCAGGATGTTGGAATTATCACGCCATACAGGAAGCAAGTAAGTTAGCTCATAACATCATTATAAGTATCATAGTGTACTGCTGAGGTAATGATACGAGCAGTACTTCATAGGATCATTATATTAATTCATAGGATGCCTTAATTATTAATAATGGAGGGTAAATTCAGTGCACCTTTTTATATCCAGTCCTTCCATAATCCTTCTTCTTGGATTGTGTAAGAGAACCTACGTTTGAGCGTGGTGAAGAGCACGAATATTGCTCACTCTTGGCTCTTCTCCTCCTCTGTTTATCTTGCAGTAATTTACCTGGTTGTAAAATGATTAATGGATCATCTTTTGACCAAAACAAATAAATAAAAGCTTCACACAGGTCACAGGAGGACAGAGAAAGGCTTCACACAGGTCATGGGAGGACAGACAAAGGCTTCACACAGGTCATGGGAGGACAGACAAAGGCTTCACACAGGTCATGGGAGGACAGATAATGGCTTCACACAGGTCATGGGAGGACAGAGAAAGGCTTCACACAGGTCATGGGAGGACAGATAAAGGCTTCACACAGGTCATGGGAGGACAGAGAAAGACTTCACACAGGTCATGAGAGGACAGGCAAAGGCTTCACACAAGTCATGAGAGGACAGATAATGGCTTCACACAGGTCATGGGAGGACAGAGAAAGGCTTCACACAGGTCATGGGAGGACAGATAAAGGCTTCACACAGGTCATGGGAGGACAGAGAAAGGCTTCACACAGGTCATGAGAGGACAGACAAAGGCTTCACATAGGTCATGGGAGGACAGAGAAAGGCTTCACACAGGTCATGGGAGGACAGATAAAGGCTTCACACAGGTCATGGGAGGACAGACAAAGGCTTCACATAGGTCATGGGAGGACAGAGAAAGGCTTCACACAGGTCATGGGAGGACAGAGAAAGGCTTCACACAGGTCATGAGAGGACAGACAAAGGCTTCACACAAGTCATGGGAGGAGAGACAAAGGCTTCACACAGGTCATGGGAGGAAAGTCAAAGGCTTCACACAGGTCATGGGAGGAGAGGCAAAGGCTTCACACAGGTTATGGGAGGAGAGGCAAAGGCTTCACATAGGTCATGGGAGGACAGATAAAGGCTTCACACAGGTCATGGGAGGAGAGGCAAAGGCTTCACATAGGTCATGGGAGGACAGATAAAGGCTTCACACAGGTCATGGGAGGATGTAAATAATGTAACACTCGATTGGACGTTGCAATAAATATTACAGTTGTGAGCCTTAAAAATCACAATTTCCTCAAGGTTTAGTGACTGTGCCAGCGGACGTGACGAAGCCAGCCAACCCCACGCATACGAAATGGTGACAACATTTTGGCTCGTCTTGGACTCGTGTCACGTGACTGGCCGAAATGATGTCACTTTCCTTTCTTTTTCATTTGTATTTGTTGATTATTTGTTTTCAGGCTTGTTATTGTGACTTATTCTCTGTAAACATTAAAACTTTTAGTCCTCTGTAGTTACTGGCTGCAAAATCTAAATTTTTATTTATTCTCCAACAGGTAGAAAAGGTCCGAAAGTTATTGATAACTTTTGGCATTGAGGAAAATGTGAAGGTTGGATCTGTGGAAGAATTTCAAGGCCAGGAAAGGCGAGTTATCATCATCTCTACCGTAAGGTCGTCTACTGAGTTAGTAGAGGTGAGATGACTCTATTTTCCAACACTTGTTTTCTCTCTCTATTCAGGATTATGCTGTTCGAAAATCAGTGAGTTGTTTGGTGGGTATTTGTGTAAATACTGAGTAATAAGCCAACCTTCTCATTAGAAATTACATGAAACTGTTGCCATTTTGATCCATCGTGGATCCTTGTCAGCACATGAGTAAATTAATTGGGCAAATCAAAGTTAATTATAAATGAGACAATTAGGGTTGGACTCTGGGAAAGCATCCCTCATTACAGAGTACAGGCATCAGGGAACTGGAAGTCTGGGGTCAGATTCACGAAGCAGTTATGCAAGCACCTACGAACCTATACATCTTTTTTCAATCTTTGGCAGCTTTGTTTACAATTATTATTATTTTATTATTATTATTAAAGAATTAATGAGCTCCGAAGCACTAGGAGGCTGTTTGTAACAATAACAACAGTTGATTGGGAAGTTTTCATGCTTGTAAACTGTTTAATAAATGTAACCAAAGCCGTCAAAGGTTGAGGAAAGTTGTACACGTTCGTAAGTACTTGCGTAACTGCTTCGTGAATCTGGCCTCTGTACTCTGGCTTATTCAGGTCGTCTTAGGGCAACTTTTGATATCTATTTGCTGCTGGGTAAACAGAGGCATCAAATGGAAGGAAACAGGTCCCACCGATTTTGTCCTGCCGTGGGTTTAATTTGCGTCCCTCGATTGTGAGTCGAGAGTGTAGACCATTGTGCTGCTGTGCCTGATACCAGACCCACCCAGGAGGCCTGGTCAGAGACCAGGTCGTGGGAACGTTGTTTCCCAGAACAGTCATAATGAAGGTGGGGTCACTGACAGCATGTCCTGCTCCGGGTGAGAATTGTAAACTGTTAAATTTTCCTTCATGAATGGGATCCTCGAGATCCTGGCATGCTGTCGTTGTACTTCCACTTGGACAGTAGTGTGATGAGCATGATTGTTGCAGGTTCAGCATTTGATCCCCCAATGGTCCAAGTGGTTGGGCACTGTACCTTCACCCCATCCTCATTTCTATTTCAAGTGCTATATAGTTGTACTTGCTTAGTGCTTTCTCTTCATAATTACCTTACCTGCCACTGTACTGGCTGTGTCAGGCATTACACACACACAAGCTACTAAGGTGTTGATGACCAAACCACACATCAGAAGATGAAGAAACGACGACGTTTCTGTCTGTCCTGAACCATTATAAAGTCAAGAGTTCACGACTTGATAATGGTCCAGGACGGACAAACATTTAATCACATTCATCTTCTGATGTGTGATTTGGGCATCATATCTTCAGTCATGTTACTGTGGCTCATCTTTTATTAATGTGTTGCTCAGAAATGGGATTTTCATTCCGTTCAACGCTCCGTACCATATGCAGGAGAACGTATCTCTGACTTTGCCTGTGTAGGACAGGCAAAAATGCATGCGTGCATTTTTTGTGTGTGCCTCCCCAGACACACACACCATCGGACCCTTACTCTTGGCCTCCCCAGACACACACACCATCGGACCCTTACTCTTGGACTCCCCAGACACACACACCATCGGACCCTTACTCTTGGACTCCCCAGACACACACACCATCGGACCCTTACTCTTGGACTCCCCAGACACACACACCATCGGACCCTTACTCTTGGACTCCCCAGACACACACACACACCATCGGACCCTTACTCTTGGACTCCCCAGACACACACACACCATCGGACCCTTACTCTTGGACTCCACACACACACACACACCATCGGACCCTTACTCTTGGACTCCCCAGACACACACACACCATCGGACCCTTACTCTTGGACTCCCCACACACACACCATCGGACCCTTACTCTTGGACTCCACACACACACACACACACACACCATCGGACCCTTACTCTTGGACTCCACACACACACACAACCATCGGACCCTTACTCTTGGACTCCCCCGACATACGTGCCAGGAATGCTGGTTCACTCTCATCATACGGCCTCAATATTTACGTACAGACATACCATGTTTTTGTGATTTTAATGTTTAATGTTTTGAATAAATAATGTTTTGCCCGAAACGCATTGCGTAATAGTGGCTTTAGGCAATGTATGTACTAGCTCTATCTATAAATCGATCCACTTATGTAAAATCTCTCTATGTATGTACCTTTCCTGAATAAACATATTTATTTATTTATTTATTTAAAACTTTCATTATTTTTGTCAGGTAATGGTTTATGAGGTCATGATTCATTGGTAAACTGTGGAATAAATTGAGTGGTGGTTGCAAGTGGACACACGAGTCATGTACTGTAATCAGATACACAACCCGTTCTCAGACCAAGTCCATTCCATCCAGCGGTCGACCCCAGACACACTCGTACATTTTAACAGGCTGTTTATTTAAAATCGGAATTTTCTCAAATATAAATTAATATTATTTTATATTATTACTGTGCATATTGATTAGGTTAGGTGTTTAGGTTCTGTTGACAATTATTTGTATTTGTAGTACGTGGGTGAAGCATTTACAGTGTTGTGGTTCGAACAAAAGTTGTCAGCAAAGCACTTGTTCTGGAAGTGTTTGGACGTCATCAGTTGTGAGTCGTGCCTAAACCGTTTTTCATTCATAAATGATTAATGAATCATTTATGAATGAAAGAATGATCGTTCATTTTTGGGGTTTGGCAGGTGCATGGAATGGACTTTGGCCTTTGTTTATGAGGACGGGCTGAAATACATGTATCATTTCTGTGTTAGCATTTGGGCAAGGAAGTTGTTTTGATGTTGGATCTTTTCTTTCATACAGGTTGATGTTCGGCACAGCTTGGGATTTGTAAAGTGTCCTAAGCGTTTTAATGTGGCTGTGACGAGAGCTCAAGGATTGTTACTGGTGGTAGGCAATCCTCTCTTACTAGTCCAAGATAACTGTTGGTGTCAGCTTATTAAATTTTGCCTTCAGAAAGGTGCATATCGTGGGCCCGAACTAGACCACCTCATTAGGGACGATTACGTCTAGACACCTGCAGTTTATCATCATGTATAGAGGAGCAGGTTTTCTACATTTGATTATGATACTTTGTATCTCCCAAGACTGAATGCCACGAATCATTGTTTCGTGGTGATTGGTGTAAATGTCGGCACTGTTACGTTTACCAGTGTTGTGAATTATATGGTGGACAGTTATATTTGATAATGAAAAACTACTTTCATTATTACGTATTATTCATTATAAATGATATGTATTGATTGTGGTACATAAGTGCTGCCTTTCATTATTGATTTATATACATTATTAATTACTTTTATGTACTTAGAATTTGAATGTTGTTGTGGATTTAGTCTGAATTGTTAATGCATGGAAGCCTAAAGGTGAACCTGAGCCATTGCTCAAGACATTCAACACTGTGATACGTGTTGTGCAATAATACCCCTTTGTGTGGCACATGTTGTTTATACCCAGAGCAACTTAGGAAAAAAGAATATATACAAAATACAAAAATTGAAGAATAATTCATTGCAATGGGATCCACAATACCTCTTTCAGAAGAGTTATATTATTTGAACCTCAGATAACAATAAATTATTCCGTGTAAGGTAATTTTGTTCTTTGAGATTTGTAAATAAAAAAAATGTAGATTTTGTACACTTAATAGCGTTAACAATCAATGCTTATCTTGCAGTTCATGAATAAGTTTGTAATTACTTGATTGTTTGGGCAGCAAGATCTCTTAGGAATTTGTGTTAGTGGTTCGAGTTTGGGCAACAATTTCACTTTGGAATTGTACTATAATAATCAGTTGCAGCTGGTTGAGACTGTCTTGTAAACCAATATTAATAACCAATTGAGAGAGCCAAGAAGACTCCTGCTATCATGATATGACCCAAGTTTACACTTTCAGATTTTCCTCCCGAGTTATTCTTCTCGGATGGCCGCTTTTGTATTCACTTATTTTGTATTTTGTCTTCTATCGTTTTAATGTTAATATTTCTAATTACTTTTTTTCCCCTTGATTTTCTTTTTATTCCTCCTCTTTCACTTTCATCGTTTTCTTCTTAAATTTGTCTTCGTTGTGGGACTTGGTTCCCGCGGCTAGAGATGCAGCTACAGTCCTTACTGTAATAAAGGAGCTTCCTATGTTTACTAACACAAATTGTGACAAGTTATGTGTGTGATGCATTTCTGTAAGTTTATTTCCCAGTGCAATTGTTCTTGCATTCAAGGAACTAGTCTTTCCTTACATGCTGGGAACCACCAGTACTCCTATGTGCACACTGCTACTTCTCTTCTTAGGTACAGTACACTACTACTACTACTCTTCTTGTTCTCAGTACACTGCTACTGTTCTTGCACTCAGTACACTGCTACTCTTCTTGTACTCAGTACACTGCTACTCTTCTTGCACTCAGTACACTGCTACTCTTCTTGTACGCAGTACACTGCTACTGTTCTTGTACTCGTAGACTGCTACTCTTCTTGTACTCAGTACACTGCTACTCTTCTTGTACTCAGTACACTGCTACTCTTCTTGTACTCAGTACACTGCTACTCTTCTTGTACTCAGTACACTGCTACTCTTCTTGTACTCAGTACACTGCTACTGTTCTTGCACTCAGTACACTGCTACTGTTCTTGCACTCAGTACACTGCTTCTCTTCTTGTACTCAGTACACTGCTTCTCTTCTTGTACTCAGTACACTGCTACTCTTCTTGTACTCAGTACACTGCTACTCTTCTTGTACTCAGTACACTGCTACTCTTCTTGTACTCAGTACACTGCTTTTCTTCTTGTACTCAGTACACTGCTACTCTTCTTGTACTCAGTACACTGCTTTTCTTCTTGTACTCAGTACACTGCTACTCTTCTTGTACTCAGTACACTGCTACTCTTGCACTCAGTACACTGCTACTGTTCTTGCACTCAGTACACTGCTTCTCTTCTTGTACTCAGTACACTGCTTTTCTTCTTGTACTCAGTACACTGCTACTCTTCTTGTACTCAGTACACTGCTACTCTTGCACTCAGTACACTGCTACTCTTCTTGTACTCAGTACACTGCTTCTCTTCTTGTACTCAGTACACTGCTTTTCTTCTTGTACTCAGTACACTGCTACTCTTCTTGTACTCAGTACACTGCTACTCTTGCACTCAGTACACTGCTACTGTTCTTGCACTCAGTACACTGCTTCTCTTCTTGTACTCAGTACACTACTACTCTTCTTGTTCTCAGTACACTGCTACTGTTCTTGCACTCAGTACACTGCTACTGTTCTTGCACTCAGTACACTGCTTCTCTTCTTGTACTCAGTACACTGCTACTCTTCTTGCACTCAGTACACTGCTACTCTTCTTGTTCTCAGTACACTGCTACTCTTCTTGTACTCAGTACACTGCTACTCTTCTTGTACTCAGTACACTGCTACTCTTCTTGTACTCAGTACACTGCTACTCTTCTTGTACTCAGTACACTGCTACTCTTCTTGTACTCAGTACACTACTACTCTTGCACTCAGTACACTGCTACTTCTCTGACATGCAGTCCATTACAAATTTTCTAGCATGTAGTATAATAATACTCTTCATACAGAGAGGTAGCTCTCATTGGGGATTTCTTGGCATGAGGAAATTTTGCGTATTCGCCATATTTTACATTGGGGTTTGTTTTCCTTGTATGACTTTGGGAGTCCAAAATATGCTCATTTGTAAAATAAGTGATGATCTCCGATATCTGCATAGCGGTATTGTCACCCGTTATCTCATGGTTAAAATAGTGTGTTTAGTGATGATCAAAATGGACTATTCTTGTAAGTTTGTATGCAGACGAGGTATGGAAAAGAGCGGATGGTAATTTGCTGCATTCGTCTCTTTATTTTGTTTACGGGATGCTGAAAACTTAGCGTTCAGGTTTTTAAGTCCTGGCTTTAAGCTTTTTGATGCGCATTAGCATCTTGTATGTTTTCTGTGATGTCTTGAATACTCTGTACCACAGACAGTGCTATATGACAACCTGAAGTTAGCGATTTATTTTGATACTTATGTATTTTCATTCTTTCACAGTGTCTCTCTAATTAACTCTTATGTAATCCAAATTGGATTTGAACTGCTTTAATATTAATAATAATAATTATACTTTAGACTGTGAATTGCTGTAAAGAATGTTATTACCAGCTTGGTAATATTTGTACACATTATATAATGAAAATGTTTATTTGGGAATTATATATAACAAAAATTGTCTACCTAATTTATGTTTCTTAAGGTCATTTGCAGCTTTAATAAAGTTTTTGTGGAACAGTGAGATCTCAATTGTGAATAAAAATGTTGTCCAAATTTGTATATTTTTGTGCTCCCTTAATGAGTAACGGAAGTATCTTGCCCAGGCAGTTATAAACAGTGTAATTAATTACATTATATGACAATCTTTCTAGAGGGAGGGGGGGGGGGAGGGAAGACCCCTTGTGGCTTTCTGAAGCTATAGTATACACGATGATGTGACCTGGTAGATGGGAGCCATCAGTTGTAGAGTTCTTTAGGTCTACCATGGACCAAGACCAGAACCCGGCCCCCTTCCCCCCCTCACAGAGGCACAGCGAGCGGTGACATTCTGCCACCTCACCAGGGAGGGGGAAAGCAACCAGAAAGCCAACGAGCCAAAACAAACCACTGCTGGGTTCGAGAGAGAGACCAAGGCCTCAAAACCCACATAATGAACTCTGCAACTATATAAACAAAATGATCAAATTCTCTCGAAACTAGCACGAGCTGATTTGCCCCACCTCTCTCTCCTTTTAGGGGAGGGAGTGGTTCACAGTCTGTCGGGGTCTGAGCTGTCAGTTGTCACTGATGTAGAGGTTCCGTGTCCCCCCCCTCTTGTCTGTGTGTGGTCTCCTCTCTTCAGCTAAGTGGTTTGGTATTTGCCTTTTCTGGGTTTTTTTCTGAACACTATAGTGTATCATGAGCCTGGCTTTAAAAGTGCTTGGAGCTGCATGTGCTGAGGGTTACCTTGAAGTGTGCTCCCTAGCACTGCCCTTGCATTGCTTGTTATCTTCTCTGGAGTGTTCTGGGGGTCGCTCTTTTAGAGTTTGTCCTCACTTACGGTGGCCCTCGCCCAGGGTGAGTCTGGAGTCTTGTGGTTTTTACCTGGGTTAGGTACATCTTTGGCTGGCTGGATGTACAGGTGGTTCATCGTCTTACCTTTAGCACACCGAGGTTGGTCACACCAAGGATGTTGACCACACTGCTACAGGCACCTGGGTCCCTGAGTTGTGTGTCGAGGATGTTGACCACACTGCTATAGGCACCTGAGTTGTGAGCCGAGGATGTTAACCACACTGCTACACGCACCTGGGTCCTTGAATTGTGAGTCGAGGATGTTGACCACACTGCTACACGCACCTGGGTCCCTGAGTTACGTGTCGAGGATGTTGACCACACTGCTACACGCACCTGGGTCCCTGAGTTACGTGTTGAGGATGTTGACCACACTGCTACACGCACCTGGGTCCTTGAATTGTGAGTCGAGGATGTTGACCACACTGCTACACGCACCTGGGTCCCTGAGTTACGTGTCGAGGATGTTGACCACACTGCTACAGGCACTTGGGTCCCTGAGTTACGTGTTGAGGATGTTGACCACACTGCTACACGCACCTGGGTCCTTGAATTGTGAGTCGAGGATGTTGACCACACTGCTACAGGATACTGTTCATTCTTGTCAATTGTACTGTCTTACTGGAAGATGTATTTGGAAACCATGAAAGACACATACCTCATAAGCTTCAACTGTTGTCACAAACAATGATATGACAAACTGCAGCATAAGAGACTTGGGATCACTGCATTATATAAAATGTATGTTAGACATATTGTATAGTGTGCTCACATTGTGCCTGCGGGGGTTGGGGGGTTGCTTCGGCTGTTTGGTGCTGCCTCTCGACTGTAGTTGAGAGAGACGGTTGCTGTCTGTCTCCTGGGACACGACACATTCCTTAGCATGACGAGGAGTTACGAGGTGCTGTCTGTCTCCTAGGACACGACACATTCCTTAGCATGACGAGGAGTTACGAGGTGCTGTCTGTCTCCTGGGACACGACACATTCCTTAGCATGACGGGGAGTTACGAGGTGCTGTCTGTCTCCTGGGACACGACACATTCCTTAGCATGACGAGGAGTTACGAGGTCCTGTCTGTCTCCTGGGACACGACACATTCCTTAGCATGACGAGGAGTTACGAGGTGCCGTCTGTCTCCTGGGACATGACACATTCCTTAGCATGACGAGGAGTTACGAGGTGCTGTCTGTCTTCTGGCCATGACACATATTTCGGCACAAAGAGAGTTACGAGGTGCTGTCTATCTGTCTCCTATATTAAGAAGTAATATAATTGCTCCAAACTCTCTAGTTACAATGCAGATGATTAGATATGCTTCTTAATTCCACTTAACTTATTCCTGAGAACTCCTTTTCCAGGGAGTTCTAAATTAATCCTGGGTCCACTAATTACCAATAAAATTTTGCTTTCCAAGAAGTTCTACACTAATCCTATATATGCTTATTACAATTTATATAGCTTCCCAAGTGTACTGGCATGTTGCTCAGTTTGCTATAGTGAGGAGAAGCCCCAAGAACAGAAGCGTTGTTAGTCTAACTAGAAGTGGAGTTCTGTACAGCCGCTCTAGATATACACCTCAGATCTTCAATGCCACCGACATTCACCAGCAACAATGTAACAATCGTCAAGTCTGGTTCCTGCTCTCACCAGATGCTTCAGCCTCACCACAAAGCAGACGGCCAGATTCTGACCATATCTGAGCTTCTAGCTCTTGTCCTGCATTCGAGCTCCATGCTCTTAAGCTGTCACTCTACATGCGAGCTCTTTACCCCCGGCCTCCCTCAAGCTTTGTTTCCTGCCCCAGGCTTCAGGCACCGCAACATGTCGCAACATTGCCAACCAACAACTTCTGTAACCAAGACTATATTCAATAAATATTAAAAACCACTAAACTTTTAGTCTTAACACCCAAACCAGTATACGTAACCATGTTTGACCAGACCACACACTAGAAGGTGAAGGGACGGACTGAAACGTCGTCGTCCCTTCACCTTCTAGTGTGTGGTCTGGTCAAACTACTTCAGCCACGTTATTGTGACTCATCGCCTGCATACGTAAACATGTGTTACAACTTGTATAACCAAAATTGCTTAACACTTTTGATAATGCCAATCACTTGGCTTGGTTGATAGAGCACCGACCTTGATTCTTGCAAGGTCAGTGTTCAGTCCCTAAAGGTCAAATGGATTGGGCACCACTTTTTCAATCTGTCCTCGTGTCCATTCCATGTAATATATAGTCATACTGGCTTTGTAATTTCTCCTTGCGTACCTTACCATGTACCAAAATGCATCCAGTTTGTATATGACCCTTCAAGGTTATACCTTG
>WNGS01160430.1:9192567-9204702 GCA_020271785.1 Procambarus virginalis | reverse complement strand
AGATGCCCTTGATGAGATACCAACTTTAATTTACAAAAAAGCCTCCAGATCTTTAGCCCCTGCTATTGCATTGCTCTTCAACAAGTCACTTGAACTCCAAACCTTTCCAGATATTCTAAAGAAAGCGAGAGTAACCCTGTCCACAAATGTGGTGATCTCACAGATGTTAACAACTACAGACCTATATCAATCCTGCCTAACTTGTCAAAAATATTTGAAAAACTAATCTACAAGCAGCTTTACTCTTATCTAGCCAACACAATATACTTAGCTCTTGTCAATATGGCTTCAGACCAAAAAAAGCACTAACGATGCACTTATTAGTATGATTAACTTGATTCATGCAGCTCTTGATAAAAATGAGTTCCTGTTGGGTTATTTGTGGACCTGCGTAAGGCTTTTGACACTGTCAACCACCAAAACCTTCTTCTTAAATTACATCATTATGGAGTCAGAGGACACTCCCTGCAATACCTCAAATCTTACCTTACTGACAGGCTCCAGTATGTTTCTGTGAATAATTCAATTTCTCCCACCCTACCCATCAACATTGGTGTTCCTCAGGGCAGCATACTTGGCCTCTCCTCTTTCTCATCTACATTAATGACCTTCCAAATGCCTCCCAACACCTCAAACCAATTCTATTTGCTGACGACACAACCTTCATTTACTCCAGTCCTGACCCCCTTGCTCTAAATGCCACAGTAAATACTGAGCTAAATAAAGTCCATCTTTGGCTAACTGCCAACAAACTCACCCTTAACATTGACAAAACTTTCTATATTCTGTTTGGCAATAAATCCTCTAATCAAATAAATCTCAAAATAACAATACCCAAATTTGTAACAAATTAGATGGCAAGTTCCTTGGCGTTCTCATTGACCACAAGCTGAATTTCCAGGGACACATTCTAAATATATCAAAAAAAGTTTCAAAAACTGTTGACATTCTCTCTAAGATCAAATATTATGTACCCCGCCCTGCCCTGGTGACTCTCTATTACTCCCTCATCTATCCACATCTCAACTATGGTATTTGTGCTTGTGGTTCTACTACCCAAAATCATTTACGTCCTCTAATTACTCAACACAAAGCTGCTATTAGGACAATATCCAACTCTGGCCCCAGACATCACTCGGTACCCTTACTCAAATCTCTGAATATGTTAGATATTAAGTCACTGAACATTCTCTCATGTGTATTACATATATAAAACGCTGAACTGTAATGCCAATCCTGACCTCAAAAGCTTCATTGAAGGTTGTAACAGAACCCATGAGCACCACAGAAACAAATACAGTTTTGATATTCCAAGAGTACGGCTTAATCAAACTAGAAATGCTCTTCAAATCAAGGGACCCAGAATGTGGAATGACCTTCCCAACCATGTTAAAGACTGTACCTCTCTCAACCAGTTTAAGATTAAAACTAAAACTACCTAATAAATCCCTGTAACCTACCTTACCCCTCTAGTTCAACCCATGTCTGTTTTTTTTTAATCAATGCTGTTTGTCAACCTTTTGTATTGTGCTGCTTTTTCAGTCATGTTCCCCCCCTTTTTTTTATCTTTATTTGTATTTGTTCTCAACAAATTTATTCTTTATGCTCAATTAGTATTAAGTTCTAGATATTAATGTTCTTCCTGCCCGAAACGCATTGCGTAATAGTGGCTTTAGGCATTGTATGTACTAGCTCTATCTATAATTCGATCCATTAATGTAACATCACTTGTATGTATATACCTTACCTGAATAAACATATTTATTTATTTATTTATTTATTTACTTACTCAACACAAAGCTGCTATTAGAACAATATCTATCTCTGGCCCCAGACAGCACTCGGTTCCCTTACTGCCCTTACTTACCCTTAACATTTCCTGGACAGATGTAATAGGACCCATTATCACCACACCAGACATAAATATCTCTTTGATATCCCCAGAGTCAAATTAATCTGTGTAAACACTCTATGCAAATAAAGGGACCCAGTCTATAGAACTCACTCCCTAACGAATAAAAAGCTGTCCAACTTTTGCCTTATTCAAAAATAAAACCAAAAAGTACCTAATATCATCTTCATAGTTTCCTACCTTGAGCTTTAACTCGCACTGTATCTAGTGCTGCCCAGTCCCACAATATTTGTACCTAAGCCATATTACTTTACCATTGTAAACTTTGATATCATCTGATATGGTTGTTGTATTGAGTGCATATTCTACTGCATTATTCATTGAAATGATCCTCATATTGTGCTACAATGAACCAGTGTATAACCCTGAAATTTTTACCCTAATGTGCCTAGTAATACTCGTCATTATAGTGTAATGTTATTGTTGTGGATTGATCTTATCTTTGTTTATTGTGTCAAAATTTCTTACAATGTTCTTGTAAACATTTTTTGTTAATTTTACTGTAAATTATCTATTAGATTAAGGACTTGCCCGAAACGCTATGCGTGCTAGTGGCTTTACAAGAATGTAAAATTATCATCATTAATGTACGCTCTTAACCCCCAATGTATCTTCTTGTACATAAATAAACAAATAAATAAATAAAGAGTTGCTTAACTCCCGGGTACCTATTTATTGACAGGTGAACAGAGGCATCTGCTGAGAGAAAACATGCCCAACCAATTCTGTTCCAGCAGGGGGACTAATCCCAGGTCCGTCAAGTGTGAGCTGAGGATGAAGACCACTGAGCTACACGCCATGTATTCATAATTATCATCATTAAACATGAAAATCTTGCCTGATCTGCAGCAATACTTGACGCAGCCTAACCAAAGTCTCCCTCAGTCAACACATTTTGTTCAAATTTAAAATTCAAAATTCAATAAAATGTTCCTTGAAGTTCCTTGAAAATGTTTTTACCTGAGTTTACCTGAGACCAACTAGCACTAGTGGCCTCGACGGAACAGGAAGCCGGCGGCATGTCGAAGATTCCCCATTTTCCTTGATGATATTTTTCATCTGTACTTTGTGTTAAATATCATACTAAGAAGATAACATGTTATCTTCATAACTGTATACAGCAATACGGTATTGTATACAACAATACAGTACTGTATACAACAATACAGTACTGTACACAACAATACAGTACTGTATACAATACAGTACTGTACACAGCAATACAGTACTGTATACAATACAGTGCTGTACACAGCAATACAGTACTGTATACAACAATACAGTACTGTATACAACAATACAGTACTGTATACAACAATACAGTACTGTACACAATAATTAATACAGTACTGTATACAATACAGTACTGTACACAGCAATACAGTACTGTATACAACAATACAATACTGTATACAGCAATACAGTACTGTATTACACTTAGAAGCTACGTTTATTTGTGATTTTAAAATCATTTCAGCTGTGGGGCGGAATGACGACTTATGTGAACGATAACGGAAATCTTAATCCCTTGCTCACGGTGTGAGGAGATTACAGGAGCACCTCGAGCCCCTGCACCATGACGTGTCGTCTGGTGCGGGCGGCGTCAATCATCTCTGATAAATGTTCCTCAGGATGGAGGTTATTGTGGACGATGGTGACTGCCCGGCTGTGGTATATAATGGCGGGCGGGCGGCGCGCGGGCCAGTGCCGGCCATCATGGAGAGGGGAGTGCTTATACTTACTCTCGCCCTCGTTGGCTCTAGTTCTGCCTTTGGTAAGTATCAGCTCACGCAGTGATTCAGTTTCATTAATTGATGTGATTTTTAATCAATATTTTGCTGCAAATGCACTCCATAATTTGTAGCAAAACCACTTATATATAGCAAATGCCCTTAATAATCATGTGATCACCAATTCATTATTTACAAACTTATTTAATTATAATTGTTCTTATTATACATAATTCATCTGCTGGAAACAGTGCTGGTCAGAAGTATGCGGCGCCTCCAACACAATACATGGAGACATTCATATAGTAAACAATGTTTTATAATTACCTTTTAATACTTGGTTGCGGTGGCCTTTACCCTCCTTCCAGGCTTGGGGATGTGAAGGAGCTTAGTTTCCTACCTGTACAGGCCAGATGTTTGGCCAGGACTGACGGTTGGCCTTCGTGAGGTTGGCCTGGGAGTTCACGTCTCTCCCCTGCAGGTTCTCCTTCACCATGAGCCGCAGGTTCTCAGTTGTGCTGAGATCCGGGCTGTTACCTGGCCAGTCCTTGACGAAGAGAACCATGCAGTCATCGAGCCACGTGGTGTCACAGCTGGTGGTGTCAGCAGGAGCGCCATCCTCTTGTAACACATGTGAGACCTTGCAACAATCCGGCAAATATTCACAAAGCAGCTCCGGTTAAACAGCTTGATTCACTAAGGTTTTCAGGAAACACAAGAACTTTGCCAAAACTCTGCCTGAGAAAACCTCCCACCGTAAGAAAAACCAATTGGCTCGATGGTTCCCTCCACCAAGGATTGGCCAGGTAACAGCCTGGATCTCAACGCAACTCAGAACCTCTGACACGCGGTCAAGGAGGACCTGCAGGAGAGAGACGTCAACTCCAGGGCCAAGATCAAGAAGGCCAACCATCAGACCGAACAAACATCTCCCTGAATACCCAGGAAACTTGGCTCTCTCACAGCCCCGACCCCGGCCACCAACCATGCTTTATGTGTTGCCTTTTCTCACCCAAGTATTAAAAGGTAATTATGATACATTATTTACTATAATATGTATGATGTTTTCCAATACTCAGCTTATCGTATTTACCTCTGTATAAGACGCTCCCATTTTACAATAATATTCTGTTGAAAAATTACATTTTGGGAGCCAGGTCGGCCGAGCGGACAGCATGCTGGACTTGTGATCCTGTGGTCCTGGGTTCGATCCCAGGCGCCGGTGAGAAACAATGGGCAGAGTTTCTTTCACCCTATGCCCCTGTTACCTAGCAGTAAAATAGGTACCTGGGAGTTAGTCAGTTGTCACGGGCTGCTTCCTGGGGGTGGTGGCCTGGTCGAGGACCGGGCCGCGGGGACACTAAAGCCCCGAAATCATCTCAAGATAATCTCAAGATAGTATGTTTGTTACGCATTTATTGTAAGTGATATTTATAATGCAACTCTCCATATATTACCATATATTCCCTCACACAAGTTGTGAGAGCGAGGGGAACTTCTATATTACCATGTGTAGAGTTGTGAGAGCGAGGGGGAACTTCTATATTACCATGTGTAGAGTTGTGAGAGCGAGGGGGAACTTCTATATTACCATGTGTAGAGTTGTGTGTTGCTGTGGAAGCCTTGGTTGTAGGGTTGACACAAAGCCATTGCTTGGCTACTGACTTTAATACTTATAATAATACATGACTAGCAGCGTCCAAGCGAGGCGGACGACTTGCACGCTCTTCGTTGTTTACATAATGGTGGCGTATGAAACGCTCCCCCATACACACGGCGCTGTTTGCTATGAACATGACACCATGTTCCCACGGGGGTAGAAATAGCCTAAGCTACTCTATCCCGTTAAGATGTATTTCTTTCTTGTCTCAATAAACATACTTGAACCATGTTCCCTCACATAACCTGTGACAGCGAAGAGGAAGCATGGTGTTACAGCAAGGCGTCCTATATCCACTGGCAGGAACTATACCTTGCAATGTATAACTTTACCGAGAAGAAGAACTAAAGTAATGTTTTTTTTTTTACAAGACGCCGGCTTCTCTCCCCCCTCAAGGCCACTAGAGATGATGGCTCTCAGGTAAATTCAGGTACAATAATAGCCTACTTACAGATCCCCTGCGACAAGGAAGCTGCCCATCAGGATTCCTAACCTTTGCTGGAAACAAATGTCTGCATGTGTCTACCGACTACTACGACTCCCAAAGCCAGTTCAAGCCAGTGACCTGGGGAGGAGCCAGAGACAAGTGCATGACCATGAGTGACCACACCTGGACCACTGACTTGGTCTACTCCCTTAATGAGGACATCATGTACCAGTTCAACGACTACGTGGCTAACCTAACAGGTAATTATGGTCATAGGTGATCTGCTCTCACTGGTAAAGACACTAACTATGTTGGATATCATGCCAACTGATGTGGGAGAGAGTCACAGGGTCTCGGTAGTACAGTAGGATTCGTTCTCGACGCACAATAGAGAATCCCGGGGGGGGGGGGGGGACAAAAATGGTTGGGCACATTTCCTTTCACCTAATGCCTTTGTTCACCTAGCAGTGAGTAGGTATTCAGGATTTAGTCAGCCTGTGGGGTTGTCAGCTTGAGTCAGCTTATTGGTTGTTCCAGCTTAATTGTGGCCTCGCCTGGTGAGGCCACCCCAGACCAGGCCGACGCCAGTGCGCAACTCCGTAGTCTCCTGAGACTGATGGGTGCCTACTACTGGGGTTGCATCCTGGGAGGGGTCAGTAATTCGGCTTTGGGGGGGGGGCCTGGATAAAAGCCAAACGTGTATGAATGCACACTGGCTTCCTGTCCCCCGACACATCTGGGTTATAAGCCCCTGGAACCGCCTACCCGCCGAAGCCGTAATGCCAAAAAACTGTTAACATTTAAAGTACAGCTGGAAAAGATCAAGGCAAATGAGATGATAAAAGATCATCAAGGCAAATTGGGGCTTTGTACGATAGTAGCCCGACAAGCCGCCAGCTTCCTGTCCTCATCGAGGCCACTAGTGTTAGTAGCTCTCAGGTAAACACTTTTTAATCTACATTCTAAGTGCTTAGCTTAAGGATCAGACACCAGTATTGTGCAAGAGGCGCTCTCATGGCTCTTGTTGAAGCTCTTGACCACGTCTGCCACTCTCTCTCCTGGAGTACACCCACTCTGCTCCATCACACTGTACTCTCTCCTGGAGTACACCCACTCTGCTCCATCACACTGTACTCTCTCCTGGAGAACACCCACTCTGCTCCATCACACTGTACTCTCACCTGGAGTACACCCACTCTGCTCCATCACACTGTACTCTCACCTGGAGTACACCCACTCTGCTCCATCACACTGTACTCTCACCTGGAGTACACCCACTCTGCTCCATCACACTCTTCTCTCTCACCTGGAGAACACCCACTCTGCTCCATCACACTGTACTCTCACCTGGAGTACACACACTCTGCTCCATCACACTCTTCTCACACCTGGAGAACACCCACTCTGCTCCATCACACTGTACTCTCACCTGGAGAACACCCACTCTGCTCCATCACACTGTACTCTCACCTGGAGAACATACACTCTGCTCCATCACACTGTACTCTCACCTGGAGAACACACACTCTGCTTCATCACACTGTACTCTCACCTGGAGAACACACACTCTGCTCCATCACACTTTACTCTCACCTGGAGAACACCCACTCTGCTCCATCACACTGTACTCTCCAGCTGATTTTCTTATTCATAGAAATACAGTTGTGAATGACTCATATTTCCATATATATATATACAGTATATATATATATATATATATATATATATATATATATATATATATATATATATATATATATATATTAGTAATAAGTTTGTGAGGGTACCACCTCTGGTGCCAATGTGGGGACCCATAGCCTCGGAGAAGAAAATAAAACGTATTCAGAGGAGACCTTGTGGTTTCTCACTGAACACTAATATTTTTCTCACTGAACACTATATATATATATATATATATATATATATATATATATATATATATATACATATATATATATATATATATATATATATATATATATATATATATATATATATATATATATATATATATATATATATATATATATATACATACATACATTCATACACACAATGCAATTGCAAGAATGTCATTATCTATTGAGAAAATATTGAAGCTGTACAATAGGCTCAAGCCTGCATGCCTGGTGGCTTCCCGACGCACGCACTACCGACTCAGCCATGATGAACTCCAAAGTACCTCAACCAGAAACACTACACAACTCACCTGGAGTTCAGCCCATCATGGTTCAGGTGGTAGTGAATGGGCCCGGAGAGTTCAGAGATGTGGGTTCGATCCCAACATACAGTATGTGTATAAAATATTATGAACAAATCAAATGTGGAAGATAATTTGCATGTTATAGAATCTGATGTTAAGCAAACAAACTTTGAGCAGTAAAGGCATTAAAGCATCAGGAAGAAAATCATGTCTAGGAAAGCACTCACACACATATGACATTACATACGTATGACATTACATACATATGGCATTACGTACATATATCATTACATATGTATGACAATTTCTAAACGTGGTAACATTCGAAGCAAAATATATTTACAATACAGTACTAGAAATTGCCTTATTATCATTAAATTTGAGTAAGAGGATTTTATTCATGTAACAACTTACATTATTCATTGTATAGAACAATTTTAGTTAGACAATTTTACAAATATTACAGGCATGAAATACTCCATTTTCTGGGTGGGAGCCAACAGGATCAACGCCGTCTCTCACTGGGAGTGGACTGATAGCCAGCTGGTCGACTCCATGTCCTACGTGTAGGTCCACCAGTACCTCTCCTTGAAGTACAGTGTTTCTAAAATTGATGCAACATTATATATATGTCAAAACTGAACAAATTTACAGGTGTTACGGAGCTCAAATCAGGATCTTGTTGCCAAATGAAATGCTATTGACACCAGGTGTAGTATGAAGGAATATCCTGGTGTTTGGATGAGTACACACTTGTGATTAAATGACTAACATGTGTCATTTTAATAGCCTTGGTTATTCATATTTCTTGCAGCTGGTATATGTACCACCCACTCTCCACCTCAACTAACACCAAGGGAGTGCTTGTTCCAGCTGACAAACACCGTTTCTATATGGTCGACATGCCCGACACTTCCTATGCTCCGTCGTTCATCTGTGAGGCGGCCCTAGGTGTAACAGAACACAGCTCCCACCGCTGAACATTTAGTTATGTCAAGCACCTCTTCCACATGATCGACTGCAAGACCCTCGCCAAGACCCATCCTTCCACGTGTGATGCTGCTCTTGAACATAACAGAACACAGCTGTCACCACTGATTGTTCAGGCTATGTCAAGACAGTAATCACTGAACTATATTAGCATTTCAGCCTTATTTCTATTAAGTTTAAAATGAATATGGTATTAACTTAATTATTAACTCACAAAAAATAATAGAGCTCTGACTATTGTATCCTGCCAAAGAAAAGGCTCGGCCAACAATTCCAGCAATCCAAGACAGCTTTACCATGATTCTAATGATCAAACAATACATGTGATTGTTGCCTGCTCACTGCTGTAGGAGATGTGTGACATGTATCAAGCAGCAGGTCTAACAGGGTGTGTGTGTAACTTCATGTAAAACTACAATTATAAATCAAAATATTTTAAGAGTTACTAAATGCTGTACTGTAATAATATATATTGAAATAAATGATTTCCATTTAACAAAAATGCTGAATGATTTGTCACTTGTTCCTTAATCAAGTAGTTCGTTTACATTCAAATGTCTGAGGACACAACTGTGATTATTGAAAATTATCCATCACTGCACTCAGTGATGTTACTTAGAAGGTTTTTGCTTTGTTAATATCAAGGTATTATAACCTTGAAGGGTCATATACAAACTGGATGCATTTTGGTACACGGTAAGGTACCCAGGAGAAATTACAAAGCCAGTATGACTATAATACATGGAATGGACATGAGGACAGGTTGAAGGAGTGGTGCCCAATCCATTTGATCTTTAGGGACTGAACACTGTTCAGTCCCTTGCAAGAGTCAAGGTCGGTGCTCTATCGGTGCTCAAGCCAAGTGATTGGCATTATCAAAAGTGTTAAGCAATTTGGTTATACAAGTTGTAACACATGTTTACGTATGCAGGCGATGAGTCACAATAACGTGGCTGAAGTAGTTTGACCTGACCACACACTAGAAGGTGAAGGGACGACGACGTTTTGGTCCGTCCTGGACCATTCTCAATCGACTTGAGAATGGTCCAGGACGGACCGAAACGTTGTCGTCCCTTCACCGTCTAGTGTGTGGTCTGGTCAAACATGTTTACGTATACTGGTTGATACCTGGTTGATACCTGGTTGATGGGGTTCTGGGAGTTCTTCTACTCCCCAAGCCCGGCCCGAGGCCAGGCTTGACTTGTGAGAGTTTGGTCCACTAGGCTGTTGCTTGGAGCGGCCCGCAGGCCCACATACCCACCACAGCCCGGCTGGTCCGGAACTCCTTGGAGGAATAAATCTAGTTTCCTCTTGAAGATGTCCACGGTTGTTCCGGCAATATTTCTTATGCTTGCTGGGAGGACGTTGAACAACCGTGGACCTCTGATGTTTATACAGTGTTCTCTGATTGTGCCTATGGCCCCTGCTCTTCACTGGTTCTATTCTGCATTTTCTTCCATATCGTTCACTCCAGTACGTTGTTATTTTACTGTGTAGATTTGGGACCTGGCCCTCCAGTATCTTCCAGGTGTATATTATTTGATATCTCTCTCGTCTTCTTTCTAGTGAGTACATTTGGAGAGCTTTGAGACGATCCCAATAATTTAGGTGCTTTATCGCGTCTATACGTGCTGTATATGTTCTCTGTATTCCTGGTTTGGGTGTTAAGACTAAAAGTTTAGTGGTTTTTAATATTTATTGAATATAGTCTTGGTACAGTCTTGAAGTTCTTGGTTGGCAATGTTGTGACATGTTGTCGTAGCCAAGGCCTGGGGCAGGAAACAGAGCTTGAGGAAGGCCGGGGGTAGAGAGCTCGCATGTAGTGTGGGAGCTTAGAGCATGGAGCTCGAATGCAGGACGAGAGCTAGAAGCTCAGATATGGTCAGAATCTGGCTGTCTGCTTTGTGGTGAGGCTGAAGCATCTGGTGAGAGCAGGAACCAGACTTGACGATTGTTACATTGTTGCTGGTGAATGTCGGTGGCATTGAAGATCTGAGGTGTATATCTAGAGCGGCTGTACAGAACCCCAATTCCAGTTAGACTAACAATGCTTCTGTTCTTGGGGCTTCTCCTCACTATGGAAAACTGAGCAACATGCCAGTACACTTGGGAAGCTATATAAATTGTAATAAGCATATATAGGATTAGTGTAGAACTCTTGGAAAGCAAAATTTTTAGGTAATTAGTGGACCCAGGATTAATTAGAACTCCCTGGAAAGTGGAGTTCTTAGGAATAAGTCAAGTGGAATTAAGAGCACATCTAATACATCTGCATTGCAACTAGAGTGTTGGAGCAATTATATTACTTCTTAATATAGGAGACAGATAGACAGCACCTCGTAACACTCTTTGTGCCGAAGTATGTGTCATGGCCAGAAGACAGACGGCACCTCATAACTCCTCGTCATGCTAAAGAATGTGTCGTGTCCCAGGAGACAGACAGCACCTCATACACTCCTTGTCATGCTAAGGAATGTGTCGTGTCCTAGGAGACAGACAGCACCTCGTAACTCCTCGTCATGCTAAGGAATGTGTCATGTCCCAGGAGACAGACAGCACCTCATACCTCCTCGTCATGCTAAGGAATGTGTCGTGTCCCAGGAGACAGACAGCACCTCATAACTCCTTGTCATGCTAAGGAATGTGTCGTGTCCCAGGAGACAGACAGCACCTCATAACTCCTCGTCATGCTAAGGACTGTACTCACCTAGTTGTACTCACCTAGTTGTGCTTGCGGGGGTTGAGCTCTGGCTCTTTGGTCCCGCCTCTCAACCGTCAATCAACAGGTGTACAGTTTCCTGAGCCTATTGGGCTCTATCATATCTACATTTGAAACTGTGTATGGAGTCAGCCTCCACCACATCGCTTCCTGAATGCATTCCATTTGTCAACCAACCACTCTGACACTAAAAAAGTTCTTTCTAATATCTCTGTGGCTCATTGGGCACTCAGCTTCCACCTGTGTCCCCTAGTGCGTGTGCCCCTTGTGTTAAACAGCTGTCTTTATCAACCCTGTCGATTCCCCTGAGAATCTGAATGTGGTGATCATGTCCCCCTAACTCTTCTGTCTTCCAACGAAGTGAGGTTTATTCCTGCAGTCGCTCCTCGTAGCTCATACCTCTCAGCTCGGGTACTAGTCTGGTGGCAAACCATTTGAACCTTTTCCAGTTTAGTCTTATGCTTGACTAGGTAGAGGACTCCATGACTGGAGCC
>WNGS01160430.1:9154652-9165612 GCA_020271785.1 Procambarus virginalis | reverse complement strand
CCAAATCTACTGTCAGAACTATAACAAACTGTCATCAGACAACACACAGGCACTCTGATTAAATGCCGTCCGATCAGCTTGACATCACTCATCTGAATTTACCTGATGGCCACTGACACTCTAGTGGCCTCGACGAGGACTGGAAGCCGATGGCTTGTCAACGGTTCTTCTCCCTTTGTCCTGATTATTTTTCTAGCTGGATTTTTATGTTCATCAGAGTTTTGGCATTTACGGCTTCGGCGGGTAGGCGGTTCCATGCGTTTTATTGAATTCATAATTCATTGTGTCGGGGGACAGGAAGCCAGAGTGCAGTCATACACGTTAATATTATATCAAAGTCCCCCCCAAGTAGAAATACTGACCCCGATAAAGATGCCACCCCACAACACGCTGACTAACTCCTGAGTACCCACTTGCTGCTAGGGGAACAGGGCATTAGATAATAGGGTATGTGCTCAACAATTTCTCTCCCGCCCGAGATTCAAATCTGGAATTCTCGATTTTGAGTCGAGAACAAACCCGACTGTGCTACCGGGACCCCCAAAATCTTGGTTTTTAACCCTGAGGGTGAAGAAGCATCTACAGTTCTTAGTCCTAAATTGTGGCTTGTTGAGCTTTACACTTTTTCCTTGTTTGTGTTACATTGTGGCTCGTTATAGTTACAGTTTCGCCGGGTAGGCGGTTCCAGGGGTTTATATCCCTGTGAGAGAAAAAGCATCTATTGTTTTCTGTAATACATTGTGACTTGTCTAGCCTTGTTATCCAACTAATAATGTTACTTGAATAATCTAAGTAGCATAGTGCCAATGAGAGACTTGCGTCCAATAAATATAGCACCCTCAATAGGCTGTATCGAAATACCTTAGTTTCCCATAAATAGAATATATTTTAAATATGTTCTTATTAAATATAAACAAACATATAAAGCAACACAAAACTGTATTATTAATGAAAATAATTTTTGTTTAAATATTGAATACGGAAAATTGCATTTGTCTAAAAACATTTAATGGTATTGATTTATATACTTCTATTAATTTAACAAGTTTATGACATGAAGTTAGCAGTAATTTTAAATTATTCTCTGGATAATATTATTTTATTAGGATAGGGTTAAAACCGAAAAAATTTTGAAAGTTACATTCAAGAAAATTAATATCGATTTAAACTACTTGGGGAAGGCTTAGGTAGATCAATAGTCTATATATATTCAAGAGACTTGCCTTTAGTACTCACCTACAACACAAAACCAGGTCTCTAAAATTGCTGTTATACTCTTAAAAATCACATATATATTATGTCTCGCACTCTGCTCGTCTGGCATTACTCGCTAATCTATCCCAACCTAAGTGTCTAACGTAGGGAATCTGTGCATGAGGGGGGGGGGGGGGCAACCACTGCAAACTACCTTCAGCCCATCATCGCCCAGCCAAAGTCTACTATCAGAACTATAACAAACTCTGTCTTCAGACAACACACAGCCACTCTGATTAAATCCCTAAACAGGCTGAACACACACTCACTCTACACATTCTCTTGTGTTATCTACACTTACAAAACCTTATTCATTGATTCTAATCCTGATCTGAAACTTCCTTCATAAATATAATCACACTAATCAGAGATTAGACGACATCCTATAACCCACACAAATGCTTGCAGGAGGTGAAGAGAATGAGTTAAGAGATATACTCATAACATGTGACATAATCAGGGAAAACATTGACAAACTAAACGACTCAAAATCCCTAGGTGTTGACGGAATTCAATCCAAAGTCGTTGTTGAACTGGCAGAGGAACTATACTTACCAATGAAACTCCGTTTTAGAAAATCTCTGGACCAAGAGATAGTACCCCCTAGATGGGAAATATGCAAATGTCTTCCTCATTAAAAGAAAAGGGCAGGAAAAACTCATCAGAAAACTACCGTCCGATCAGCTTGACATCACACATCTGAATTAACCTGATGGCCACTGACACTCTAGTGGCCTCGACGAGGACAGAAAGCCGGCGGCTTCCCAGAGGTCTGCCCTTTTGACCTAATTATTTTTTCAAGCTGGATTTTAAAGTTCAGCAGAGTTTTGGCGTCTACGGCTTAGGCGGGTAGGTGGTTCCATGGGTTTTATTGAATTCATAATTCATTGTGTCGGGGGACAGGTAGCGAGAGTGTAGTCATACACGTTAGGCTTATATCGAGATGCTCACCTCACCCAAGGTCGAATTACTGCCCCCGCCCAGGAGGCAACCCCACGACAAGCTGACTAACTCCTGAGAACAGTACTTAATGCTTGGTGAACAGATGCATTAGGTAATAGGAAATGCACCCAACCATTTCTGTCCCGCCCGGGACTCGAACCCGGAATTCTGATCTGGAATCGACAGCGAACCCGTCTGTACTACCGGGACCCCCACAGTTTTTCCTTGTTTATGTTACATTGTGGCTTGTTGAGCTTGACACTGTTGTTCCTTGTTAGTTTTACAACTGACATTTTGAAGAAGTTGTCTTGGATCAATATACACCAAGATGTTCAGTATTTTAAAAGTTTAAATGCCCTGTCATGCCTGGCTAGCAGTGTTGGTAGCCAGGACAAGAGACGTGCCTTCTCTCAAAAGTCAACTCTCGAACTCAACTCAACTAAGTCAACTCTCGTACCGTTCCTGGTACGAGAGTTGACTTATCTCTGGAATGATTTGTGTTGCACCTTCTCTAGAGCAGCTGTGTCCTTCTGTAGACGAGGTCTCCATGCTTGGATACAGTAGTCCAAGTGGGGCCGCACCAGAGATTTACAGCTGAATCACTACCTTCTTTTCCTTAATGTCTCTGACTATTCCTATGACTTTTATTTTTATTTACTACAAGTTTCAGTGACTGGTGGAGTCTGACTCCAAGTCCTTTCCTTCACCACTCTCCTGCAAGGTAATGTTGCAGAGTTGGAAGTTGTGATCATTGCTATGCCCCTCATGCAAGGACTTGTATTTGTCCATATGCAAAAGGTTTTGTGAGTGGTGCGACCACTTGTGGAGATCATTAGACAAGGCGGACACAGGAGACATTGAGAGGAACCTGAAGCGTCGCTGTGAACATTGTTGAGGTGACGGGAGGAAGCGAATAGTTCCTGTGATAGATTAAGGAACCAGGAGGGTCATAAGAGAACATAAGAGTTATGGAATCTTCAGAAGGCCTACAAGATGCATCTCCTATACTTATAGTATATCCAAGACTTTTATACCCTTTATGACCGGAGGAGTTGATGATAATCACCAATATACAATGACGTCACAAGATCCTGATACAGCTATGATAAAATATTGGGGCCATGTGATGGGATCGAACCTGCATATTGGGACCATGTGATGTGATCGAACCCGCATATTGGGACCATGTGATGGGATCAAATCTGCACATTTAAGTCATGCGATTTGTTTGCCTCAATGGCCCCCCTCCCATTTTCCTGATGATTTTTCCAGTTTTGAATTGTATTAATATCATGGTCGTTACGGTTTCGGAAGGTAGGCGGTTCCATGGATTTATAACCCTGTGGGAGAAAAAGCCTCTACTGGTTTCTGTCCTACATTGTGGCTTGTCTAGCTTTATTATCCAAGTAACAATGTTACTTGGATAATTCAAGTAGTATAGTGCCATGGAGAAATATAGCACCCTCAATAGGCTGTATCGAAATACCTCTGTATCCCATAAACTAAATATATTTCAAAATATTTTCTTTTTATGTATAAAGATATATATGCAAAAACAATATAAACACTAAATTATTAATGAATATAATTATAGTTGCAAAAAATGTTAATGTAATTAGAATTTACGTAAAATTATTTACTAATAACGTCATTTTATGCTTTTATTAATTTTCAAAGAATATCTCATAAGGTCAGCAGTAATTTTAGATTATACTCCTGGATATTATAAACTAAACACGATTGTCGCATAATATTAAAATTTTGGAAGTTCAGTTCAATAAAAGGAAAATATATTAAGATTATATGAAGAGAATGCGTTTGAAGTTCAATTGTCTGTACACTGACTGTAACACTAGATTATATTTACCCTTGATAATTCAGAGAAACTGAATAACACTTTTATTGGTAACACTTTGTAACAATTGATTGAGGTAAAACCTTGAGGATACTGGTTATTGAACACTGGTAATTTATGTTTAATGTAATATGAAGTGACCTGTGGTGTACCACAGACGGTTACACCCGGGACCAATGGTACCTTCCCAAGGAAATGTTACACAGAGAATACTTACTAACTAGATGCCGCCACCATCCTGCCTGTCTACTAGCTATATCAAGCAATGAGGCAAGAACCATTGCTTGGCTATTGTGAGTCCTTCTACCTGGCATTAACTACTGACCGGTTAACAAAACTGGATAATTCAAGTAGCATAGTGTCATAGAGAGACTTGCATCCAAAATATAGTACGCTTAATAGGCTGTATCAAAATACCTCAGTCTCCAGCAAACTATATATATTTCAATATATTTTCTAATTAAATATAGATAAATTTGTAAAACAAATAAAAATACTGTATTAATAATGAAAATAATTTTAATTGGAAAATTGAAGTTTGCATTTGCCAAAAAAACAATTGATGATATTGAACTTTATGTTTTATTAATTTAGAAATTTTTTAACCTGAGGTAAGCAGTAACTTTAGATTATACTCTGGATAATCTAATCTTTATATTTAATCGTATCTATAATTTTCAAGTAACGTTTAAAAAAGTAAAAATATTAAACTATTACGGAATTCAATGGTCTGGGGATCTGTACTGGGGGAGGAAGGTCAACCATTGTAAACTCCGTTTTAGAAAATTGCAGTCTCCGTGGCGTAGTGGTAAGACACTCGCCTGGCGTTCCGCGAGCGCTATGTCATGGGTTCGTATCCTGGCCGGGGAGGATTTACTGGGCGCAATTCCTTAACTGTAGCCTCTGTTAACGCAACAGTAAAATGTGTATTGGATGAAAAAACGATTCATCGCGGCGGGGATCGTATTCCAGGGACCTGCCCCGAAACGCTACGCGTACTAGTGGCTGTACAAGAATGTAACAACTCTTGTATATATCTCAAAAAAAAAAAAAAAAAAATCTCTGGACCAAGAGATAGTTCCCCCTAGATGGGATCATTAAAAGAAAAGGGCAGGAAAAACTCATCAGAAAACTACCGTCTGATCAGCTTGACATCACACATCTGAATTAACCTGATGGCCACTGACACTCTAGTGGCCTCGACGAGGACAGGAAGCCGGCGGCTTCCCAGAGGTCTGCCCTTTTGACCTAATTATTTTTTCAAGCTGGATTTTAAAGTTCAGCAGAGTTTTGGCGTCTACGGCTTAGGCGGGTAGGCGGTTCCAAGGGTTTTATTGAATTCATAATTCATTGTGTCGGGGGACAGGTAGCGAGAGTGTAGTCATACACGTTAGGCTTATATCGAGATGCTCACCTCACCCAAGGTCGAATTACTGCCCCCGCCCAGGAGGCAACCCCACGACAAGCTGACTAACTCCTGAGAACAGTACTTAATGCTTGGTGAACAGATGCATTAGGTAATAGGAAATGCACCCAACCATTTCTGTCCCGCCCGGGACTCGAACCCGGAATTCTGATCTGGAATCGACAGCGAACCCGTCTGTACTACTGGGACCCCACAGTTTTTCCTTGTTTATGTTACATTGTGGCTTGTTGAGCTTGACACTGTTGTTCCTTGTTAGTTTTACAACTGACATTTTGAAGAAGTTGTCTTGGATCAATATACACCAAGATGTTCAGTATTTTAAAAGTTTAAATGCCCTGTCATGCCTGGCTAGCAGTGTTGGTAGCCAGGACAAGAGACGTGCCTTCTCTCAAAAGTCAACTCTCGAACTCAACTCAACTAAGTCAACTCTCGTACCGTTCCTGGTACGAGAGTTGACTTAGCTCTGGAATGATTTTTGTTGCCGGTGTTGCATCTTCTCTAGAGCAGCTGTGTCCTTCTGTAGATGAGGTCTCATGCTTGGATACAGTAGTCCAAGTGGGGCCGCACCAGAGATTTACAGCTGAATCACTACCTTCTTTTCCTTAATGTCTCTGACTATTCCTATGACTTTTATTTTTATTTACTACAAGTTTCAGTGACTGGTGGAGTCTGACTCCAAGTCCTTTCCTTCACCACTCTCCTGCAAGGTAATGTTGCAGAGTTGGAAGTTGTGATCATTGCTATGCCCCTCATGCAAGGACTTGTATTTGTCCATATCCAAAAGGTTTTGTGAGTGGTGCGACCACTTGTGGAGATCATTAGACAAGGCGGACACAGGAGACATTGAGAGGAACCTGAAGCGTCGCTGTGAACATTGTTGAGGTGACGGGAGGAAGCGAATAGTTCCTGTGATAGATTAAGGAACCAGGAGGGTCATAAGAGAACATAAGAGTTATGGAATCTTCAGAAGGCCTACAAGATGCACCTCCTATACTTATAGTATATCCAAGACTTTTATACCCTTTATGACCGGAGGAGTTGATGATAGTCACCAATATACAATGACGTCACAAGATCCTGATACAGCTATGATAAAATATTGGGGCCATGTGATGGGATCGAACCCGCATATTGGGGCCATGTGATGGGATCGAACCCGCATATTGGGGCCAAGTGATGGGATCGAACCCGCATATTGGGACCATATGATGGGATCGAACCCGCATATTGGGACCATGTGATGGGATCGAACCCGCATATTGGGACCATGTGATGGGATCAAATCTGCACATTTAAGTCATGCGATTTGTTTGCCTCAATGGCCCCCTCCCATTTTCCTGATGATTTTTCCAGTTTGAATTGTATTAATATCATGGTCGTTACGGTTTCGGCGGGTAGGCGGTTCCATGGGTTTATAACCCTGTGAGAGAAAAAACCTCTACTGGTTTCTGTCCTACATTGTGGCTTGTCCAACTTTATTATCCTTGTAGTAATGTTACTTGGATAATTCAAGTAGTATAGTGCCATAGAGAAATATAGCACCCTCGATAAGCTGTATGGAAATACCTCAGTATCCCATAAACTAAATATATTTCAAAATATTTTCTTTTTATGTATAAAGATATATATGCAAAACAATAAAAACACTATATTGTTAATGATTATAATTATAGTTGCAAAAAATGTTAATGTAATTAGAATTTACGTAAAATTATTTACTAAAACCGTCATTTTATGCTTTTATTAATTTTCAAAGAAAATCTCAAGAGGTCGGCAGTAATTTTATATTATACTCTTGGACATTACAAACTAAACACAATTGTCGCGAAATATACAAATTTTAAAGTTCAGTTCAACAAAAGGAAAATATATTAAAATTATATAAAGAAAATACCTTTGAAGTCCAATGTCCTGTACACTGACTGTAACACTAGATAATATTTACCCTTGATAATTCAGAGAAACTGAATAACACTTTTATTGGTAACACTTTGTAACAATTGATTGAGGTAAAACCTTGAGGATACTGGTTATTGAACACTGGTAATTTATGTTTAATGTAATATGAAGTGACCTGTGGTGTACCACAGACGGTTACATCCGGGACCAATGGTACCTTCCCAAGGAAATGTTACACAGAGAATACTTACTAACTAGATGCCGCCACCATCCTGCCTGTCTACTAGCTATATCAAGCAATGAGGCAAGAACCATTGCTTGGCTATTGTGAGTCCTTCTACCTGGCATTAACTACTGACCGGTTAACAAAACTGGATAATTCAAGTAGCATAGTGGCATAGAGAGACTTGCATCCAAAATATAGTACGCTTAATAGGCTGTATCAAAATACCTCAGTCTCCAGCAAACTATATATACTTCAATATATTTTGTAATTAAATATAGATAAATATGTAAAACAATAAAAATACTGTGTTAATAATGAAAATAATTTTAATTGGAAAATTGAAGTTTGCATTTGCCAAAAAAAACAATTAATGATATGAATCTTTATGTTTTATTAATTATGAAATTTGTTGACATAAGGTCAGCAGTAATTTTAGATTATACTCTGGATATTATCTAATCTTTTCTTATAAATAATTTATCAACAAATTTTCGAGTAACGTTAAAAAAAATAAATATTTATTAAAATTAAGAGAAGGTTAATGGTCTGGGAATTTGTGCATGGGGGTCAACCACTGCAAACTACCTCCAGCCCATCATCGCCCAGCCAAAGTCTACTATCAGAACTATAACAAACTCTGTCTTCAGACAACACACAGCCCCTCTGATTAAATCCCTAAACAGGCTGAACATACACTCACTCTACACATTCTCTTGTGCTATTTACACTTACAAAACCTTATTCATTGATTTTAATCCTGATCTGAAACTCTTCCTTCATAGATGTAATCACACTAGAGATTACATGATACCCTGAAACCCACACAAATGCTTGCAGGAGGTGAAGAGAATGAGTTAAGAGATATACTCATTACACAGCCCGTCCTCCAAAAATGGGGTGGTAAATGTAAGGAGACAAATAAGTGCAATAATGTACTATTCATAGCAGTTAGGAATTGTACTTATTTTCACTAAGTATTAAATCGTACTGTCAAATATATTGTGCATATTTTAGTTTACCTGAAAATCTGAATAGAAAACCACAACCTCACCTAACCGTCTTAGTTTTTGAAGATAATAATTTTATTGCTTCTTAATTACAATTAGTACTTAACCTACTAATTGTAATTAAGAATGTGACATAATCAGGGAAAACATTGAGAAACTTAACGACTCAAATCCCCAGGTGTTGACGGAATTTAATACAAAGTCATTGTTGAACTGGCAGAGGAACAATACTTACCAATGAAACTCCATTTTAGAAAATCTCTGGACCAAGGGATAGTTCCCCCTAGATGGGAAATATGCAAATGTTTTCCTCATTAAAAGAAAAGGGCAGGAAAAACTCACCAGAAAACTACCGTCCGATCAGCTTGACATCACACATCTGAATTTACCTGATGGCCACTGACACTCTAGTGGCCTCGACGAGGACAGGAAGCCGGCGGCTTGTCAAATGTCCCCCCCCCTTTTGACTTGATTATTTGTTCAAGTTAGATTTTAAAGTTCAGCAGAGTTTTGGCATTTACGGCTTCGGCGGGTAGGCGGTTCTATGGGATTTATTGAATTCATAATTCATTGTGTCGGGGGACAGGAAGCCAGAGTGTATTCACACACGTTAGGCAAATATCGAGGTTCCCCCACCCCCCTTTCAAGGGTATAATTACTGACCTCGCCCAGGATGCAACCCTCAACAAGCTGTCTAACACCTGTCTACTCACTTCTAGATGAACAGGTGCATTAGGTAATAGTAAATACGCCCAACAATTTGTTTCCCGACCGGGATTCGAACCCGGAACTTTTGATTTGTATTTGTATTTGTTGTTGATTGAGAGTTGAGAACGAACCCGTCTGTACTACCGGGACTCTCAAAATCTTGGTTTATAACCCTGAGGCTGAAGAAGCATCTCCTGTTCCCGGTCCTACATTGTGGCTTGTCTAGCCTTGTTATCCAACTAACAATGTTACTTGGATAATCTAAGTAGCACAGTGCCATTGAGAGACTTGCGTCCAATACGTATAGCACCCTCAATAGCCTGTATCGAAATACCTCAGTTTCCCATAAATAAAATATATTCTAAAATATGTTCTTATTAAATGTAAACAAACATGTAAAACTATACAAAACTGTATTATTAATGAAAATTAATTTATTGGGAATATTGAATCCTGAAGGTTCCATTTGCTTAAAAAAATTTAATGGTATTGATTTTTATATTTTTATTACTTAACAATGATATGACATGAAGTTAGCAGTAATTTTAGATTATTCTCTGGATAATATTATTTTATTACAATGAAAGTATAAAGTAAAAAAATTTGGAATTTACAATCAAGAAAATTAATATCGATTTAAACTACTTGGAGAAGACCTATATAGATCAATAGTCTATACATACACAAGAGACTTGCCTTTAGTACTCACATTCAACACCAAACCAGGTCTCTAAAGTTGCTGTTATACTCTCAAAAATCACATATATATTATGTTTCGCACTCTGCTCGTCTTGCATTACTCGCTAATCTATCCACACCTAAGTGTCTAACGTAGGGAATCTGTGCATGGGGGGGGGGGGGGGGAGGGTTCCACACTGCAAACTACCTCCAGCCCATCATCGCTCAGCCAAAGTCTGCTATCAGAGCTACAATAATCTCTGTCTTCAGACAACACACAGCCTCTCTGATTAAATCCCTAAACATGGTAAACACACACTCACTCTACACATTCTCTTGTGCTATTTACACTTACAAAACCTTATTCATTGATTCTAATCCTGATCTGAAACTTCCTTCATAGATATAATCACACTACAGAGATTAGACGACATCCTATAACAAACACAAATGCTTGCAGGAGGTGAAGAGAATGAATTAAGAGAAATACTCATAACATGTGACATAATCAGGGAGAACATTGACAAACTAAAATACTAAAAATCCCCAGGTGTTGACGGAATTCAATCTAAAGTCGTTGTTGAACTGGCAGAGGAACTATACTTACCAATGAAACTCCATTTTAGAAAATCTCTGGACCAAGGGATAGTTCCCCCTAGATGGGAAATATGCAAATGTTTTCCTCATTAAAAGAAAAGGGCAGGAAAAATTCACCAGAAAACTACCGTCCGATCAGCTTGACATCACACATCTGAATTTTCCTGAGACCACTGACACTCTAGTGGCTTCGACGAGGACAGGAAGCTGGCGGCTTATCAAAGGTCCCCCCTTTTGACTTGATTATATGTTCAAGTTGGATTTTAAGGTTCAGCAGAGTTTTAGCATTTACGGCTTCGGCGGGTAGGCGGTTCCATGAGTTTTACTGAATTCATAATTCATTGTGTCGGGGGACAGGAAGCCAGAGT
>WNGS01160430.1:9121865-9137367 GCA_020271785.1 Procambarus virginalis | reverse complement strand
CCCCCCTTTTGACTTGATTATATGTTCAAGTTGGATTTTAAGGTTCAGCAGAGTTTTAGCATTTACGGCTTCGGCGGGTAGGCGGTTCCATGAGTTTTACTGAATTCATAATTCATTGTGTCGGGGGACAGGAAGCCAGAGTGTATTCATACACGTTAGGCTAATATCGAGGTTCCCCCTTTCCCAGGTCGTATTACTGACCCCGTCCAGGAGGCAACCCCACAACAGCTGACTAACTCCTAAGAACCTACTTAATGCTTCGTGAACAGTGCATTAGGTAATAGAAATTTACCAAACCATATCTGTCCCACCCGGGATTCAAACCCGGAATTCTTGATTTGGAATCGATAACGAATCCGACTGGAATACTGGGATCCCACCGTTGTTCCCTGTTTGTGTTACATTGTGGCTTGTTGAGCTTGACACTGTTGTTCCTTGTTTGTGTTACATTGTGGCTTGTTGAGCTTGACACTGTTGTTCCCTGTTTGTGTTACATTGTGGCTTGTTGAGCTTGTCACTGTTGTTCCTTGTTTGTGTTACATTGTGGCTTGTTGAGCTTGTCACTGTTGTTCCTTGTTTGTGTTACATTGTGGCTTGTTGAGCTTGTCACTGTTGTTCCTTGTTTGTGTTACATTGTGGCTTGTTGAGCTTGTCACTGTTGTTCCTTGTTTGTGTTACATTGTGGCTTGTGGAGCTTGTCACTGTTGTTCCCTGTTTGTGTTACATTGTGGCTTGTTGAGCTTGACACTGTTGTTCCTTGTTTGTGTTACATTGTGGCTTGTTGAGCTTGTCACTGTTGTTCCTTGTTTGTGTTACATTGAGGCTTGTTGAGCTTGTCACTGTTGTTCCTTGTTTGTGTTACATTGTGGCTTGTGGAGCTTGTCACTGTTGTTCCCTGTTTGTGTTACATTGTGGCTTGTTGAGCTTGTCACTGTTGTTCCTTGTTTGTGTTACATTGTGGCTTGTGGAGCTTGTCACTGTTGTTCCCTGTTTGTGTTACATTGTGGCTTGTTGAGCTTGTCACTGTTGTTCCCTGTTTGTGTTACATTGTGGCTTGTTGAACTTGTCACTGTTGTTCCCTGTTTGTGTTACATTGTGGCTTGTTGAGCTTGTCACTGTTGTTCCATGTTGGTATTACATTGTGGCTTGTTGAGCTTGTCACTGTTGTTCCCTGTTTGTGTTACATTGTGGCTTGTTGAGCTTGTCACTGTTGTTCCCTGTTTGTGTTACATTGTGGCTTGTTGAGCTTGTCACTGTTGTTCCCTGTTTGTGGTACATTGTGGCTTGTTGAGCTTGTCACTGTTGTTCCCTGTTTGTGTTACATTGTGGCTTGTTGAGCTTGTCACTGTTGTTCCTTGTTTGTGTTACATTGTGGCTTGTGGAGCTTGTCACTGTTGTTCCTTGTTTGTGTTACATTGTGGCTTGTTGAGCTTGTCACTGTTGTTCCTTGTTTGTGTTACATTGTGGCTTGTTGAGCTTGTCACTGTTGTTCCCTGTTTGTGTTACATTGTGGCTTGTTGAGCTTGTCACTGTTGTTCCTTGTTTGTGTTACATTGTGGCTTGTTGAGCTTGTCACTGTTGTTCCTTGTTTGTGTTACATTGTGGCTTGTTGAGCTTGTCACTGTTGTTCCTTGTTTGTGTTACATTGTGGCTTGTTGAGCTTGTCACTGTTGTTCCCTGTTTGTGTTACATTGTGGCTTGTTGAGCTTGACACTGTTGTTCCTTGTTTGTGTTACATTGTGGCTTGTTGAGCTTGTCACTATTGTTCCCTGTTTGTGTTACATTGTGGCTTGTTGAGCTTGTCACTGTTGTTCCTTGTTTGTGTTACATTGTGGCTTGTTGAGCTTGTCACTGTTGTTCCCTGTTTGTGTTACATTGTGGCTTGTTGAGCTTGTCACTGTTGTTCCTTGTTTGTGTTACATTGTGGCTTGTTGAGCTTGTCACTGTTGTTCCTTGTTTGTGTTACATTGTGGCTTGTTGAGCTTGTCACTGTTGTTCCTTGTTTGTGTTACATTGTGGTTTGTTGAGCTTGTCACTGTTGTTCCCTGTTTGTGTTACATTGTGACTTGTTGAGCTTGACACTGTTGTTCCTTGTTTGTGTTACATTGTGGCTTGTTGAGCTTGTCACTGTTGTTCCTTGTTTGTGTTACATTGTGACTTGTTGAGCTTGACACTGTTGTTCCTTGTTTGTGTTACATTGTGGCTTGTTGAGCTTGTCACTGTTGTTCCTTGTTTGTGTTACATTGTGACTTGTTGAGCTTGACACTGTTGTTCCCTGTTTGTGTTACATTGTGGTTTGTTGTAGTTACTTTTTCGGCGGGTAGGCGGTTCCATGGATTTATAACCCTGTGAGAGAAAAAGCATCTCCTGGTTTCTGCCCAATATTGTGGCTTGTCCATCTTTATTATCCAAGTAACAATGTTACTTGGATAATCCAAGTTGCATTGTGCCATAGAGAGACTTGCGTGAAATAAATATAGGACCCTCAATTTTATGTATCGAAATACTTCAGTCTCCCATAAATAAATTATAAAACAAAATATTTCTTATTAAATAAAGATATATATGTAAAACAATAAAAATACTGTATTATTAATGAAAATAATTTTATTTGACAAACTGAATATAAGAGTTTGCATTTGCCCTAAAAAACTTATCGGTATTAATTATTTTATACTTTTATTATTTAAAAGAAGTATGAGATATACTCAGCAGTAATTTTCTATATATATTCTGGCTGTGTTTTAGACAATTACTTCTAAACAAAATATAAAATTTTACAAGTTATGTTTAACAAAATGAATATATATTATAATTATTATGAGAAGACCTGTGAAAATCAATGGCCTATACATAGACTAAAGAAGTGCTTTCCGTACTCACATACAACACAAAACGAAGTCTCTAAACCTGCTGTTATACTCTCAAAAATTATATATATATTATGTTTCGCACTCTGCTCGTCTGGCATTACTTGATAATCTATCCCAATCTACGTATCTAACAGGGAATCTGTGCATGGGGGGGTCAACCACTGTAAACTACCTCCAGCCCATCATCGCCCACAAAAATCTACTATCAGAACTATAACAAACTGTCATCAGACAACACACAGGCACTCTGATTAAATGCCGTCCGATCAGCTTGACATCACTCATCTGAATTTACCTGATGGCCACTGACACTCTAGTGGCCTCGACGAGGACTGGAAGCCGATGGCTTGTCAACGGTTCTCCTCCCTTTGTCCTGATTATTTTTCTAGCTGGATTTTTATGTTCATCAGAGTTTTGGCATTTACGGCTTCGGCGGGTAGGCGGTTCCATGCGTTTTATTGATTCATAATTCATTGTGTCGGAGGACAGGAAGCCAGAGTGTAGTCATACACGTTAATATTATATCAAAGTCCCCCCCAAGTAGAAATACTGACACCGATAAAGATGCACCCCACAACACGCTGACTAACTCCTGAGTACCCACTTGCTGCTAGGGGAACAGGGCATTAGATAATAGGGTATGTGTTCCAACAATTCTCTCTCCCGCCCGAGATTCAAATCTGGAATTCTCGATTTTGAGTCGAGAACAAACCCGACTGTGCTACCGGGACCCCCAAAATCTTGGTTTTTTAACCCTGAGGGTGAAGAAGCATCTACAGTTCTTAGTCCTAATTGTGGCTTGTTGAGCTTACACTTTTTCCTTGTTTGTGTTACATCCCGCCAAACACACAACCGACACTCGACGTTGGTACAACGTTCGAACAAGTTTTATCACTTCCTAACCGTTATAACAACCAATAAAAGTTGTAACAACGTTCTAATACGTCAAAACACGTTAGCCAATATGTACACCTTTATTACAAGTTGTAACAGCGGAAAATAGAGACAGTTTTGTTTGTGTTTCCAGGGATTGTGGCTCGTTATTACAGTTTCGCCGGGTAGGCGGTTCCAGGGTTATATATCCCTGTGAGAGAAAAAGCATCTATTGTTTTCTGTAATACATTGTGACTTGTCTAGCCTTGTTATCCAACTAATAATGTTACTTGAATAATCTAGTAGCATAGTGCCAATGAGAGACTTGCGTCCAATAAATATAGCACCCTCAATAGGCTGTATCGAAATACCTCAGTTTCCCATAAATAGAATATATTCTAAAATATGTTCTTATTAAATATAAACAAACATATAAAGCAACGCAAAACTGTATTATTAATGAAAATAAATTTATTTTAAATATTGAATACGGAAAATTGCATTTGTCTAAAAACATTTAATGGTATTGATTTATATACTTCTATTAATTTATCAAGTTTATGACATGAAGTTAGCAGTAATTTTAAATTATTCTCTGGATAATATTTTTTATTAAGATTCGATTAAAACCGAAAAATTTTGAAAGTTACATTCAAGAAAATTAATATCGATTTAAACTACTTGGGGAAGGCTTAGGTAGATCAATAGTCTATACATATTCAAGAGACTTGCCTTTAGTACTCACCTACAACACAAAACCAGGTCTCTAAAATTGCTGTTATACTCTTAAAAATCACATATATATTATGTCTCGCACTCTGCTCGTCTGGCATTACTCGCTAATCTATCCCAACCTAAGTGTCTAACGTAGGGAATCTGTGCATGGGGGGGGGGGGGGCAACCACTGCAAACTACCTTCAGCCCATCATCGCCCAGCCAAAGTCTACTATCAGAACTATAACAAACTCTGTCTTCAGACAACACACAGCCACTCTGATTAAATCCCTAAACATGCTGAACACACACTCACTCTACACATTCTCTTGTGTTATCTACACTTACAAAACCTTATTCATTGATTCTAATCCTGATCTGAAACTCTTCCTTCATAAATATAATCACACTAATCAGAGATTAGACGACATCCTATAACCCACACAAATGCTTGCAGGAGGTGAAGAGAATGAATTAAGAGATATTCTCATAACATGTGACATAATCAGGGAAAACATTGACAAACTAAACGACTCAAAATCCCCAGGTGTTGACGGAATTCAATCCAAAGTCGTTGTTGAACTGGCAGAGGAACTATACTTACCAATGAAACTCCGTTTTAGAAAATCTCTGGACCAAGGGATAGTTCCCCCTAGATGGGAAATATGCAAATGTCTTCCTCATTAAAAGAAAAGGGCAGGAAAAACTCATCAGAAAACTACCGTCTGATCAGCTTGACATCACACATCTGAATTAACCTGATGGCCACTGACACTCTAGTGGCCTCGACGAGGACAGAAAGCCGGCGGCTTCCCAGAGGTCTGCCCTTTTGACCTAATTATTTTTTCAAGCTGGATTTTAAAGTTCAGCAGAGTTTTGGCGTCTACGGCTTAGGCGGGTAGGCGGTTCCATGGGTTTTATTGAATTCATAATTCATTGTGTCGGGGGACAGGTAGCGAGAGTGTTGTCATACACGTTAGGCTCATATCGAGATGCTCACCTCACCCAAGGTCGAATTACTGCCCCCGCCCAGGAGGCAACCCCACGACAAGCTGACTAACTCCTGAGAACAGTACTTAATGCTTGGTGAACAGATGCATTAGGTAATAGGAAATGCACCCAACCATTTCTGTCCCGCCCGGGACTCGAACCCGGAATTCTGATCTGGAATCGACAGCGAACCCGTCTGTACTACCGGGACCCCACAGTTTTTCCTTGTTTGTGTTACATTGTGGCTTGTTGAGCTTGACACTGTTGTTCCTTGTTAGTTTTACAACTGACATTTTGAAGAAGTTGTCTTGGATCAATATACACCAAGATGTTCAGTATTTTAAAAGTTTAAATGCCCTGTCATGCCTGGCTAGCAGTGTTGGTAGCCAGGACAAGAGACGTGCCTTCTCTCAAAAGTCAACTCTCGAACTCAACTCAACTAAGTCAACTCTCGTACCGTTCCTGGTACGAGAGTTGACTTAGCTCTGGAATGATTTTTGTTGCCCGGTGTTGCATCTTCTCTAGAGCAGCTGTGTCCTTCTGTAGATGAGGTCTCCATGCTTGGATACAGTAGTCCAAGTGGGGCCGCACCAGAGATTTACAGCTGAATCACTACCTTCTTTTCCTTAATGTCTCTGACTATTCCTATGACTTTTATTTTTATTTACTACAAGTTTCAGTGACTGGTGGAGTCTGACTCCAAGTCCTTTCCTTCACCACTCTCCTGCAAGGTAATGTTGCAGAGTTGGAAGTTGTGATCATTGCTATGCCCCTCATGCAAGGACTTGTATTTGTCCATATCCAAAAGGTTTTGTGAGTGGTGCGACCACTTGTGGAGATCATTAGACAAGGCGGACACAGGAGACATTGAGAGGAACCTGAAGCGTCGCTGTGAACATTGTTGAGGTGACGGGAGGAAGCGAATAGTTCCTGTGATAGATTAAGGAACCAGGAGGGTCATAAGAGAACATAAGAGTTATGGAATCTTCAGAAGGCCTACAAGATGCACCTCCTATACTTACAGTATATCCAAGACTTTTATACCCTTTATGACCGGAGGAGTTGATGATAATCACCAATATACAATGACGTCACAAGATCCTGATACTGCTATGATAAAATATTGGGGCCATGTGATGGGATCGAACCCGCATATTGGGGCCATGTGATGGGATCGAACCCGCATATTGGGGCCATGTGATGGGATCGAACCCGCATATTGGGGCCATGTGATGGGATCGAACCCGCATATTGGGGCCATATGATGGGATCGAACCCGCATATTGGGGCCATATGATGGGATCGAACCCGCATATTGGGGCCATGTGATGGGATCGAACCCATATATTGGGGCCATGTGATGGGATCGAACCCGCATATTGGGGCCATGTGATGGGATCGAACCCGCATAATGGGGCCATAGATGGGATCGAACCCACATAATGGGGCCATAGATGGGATCGAACCCGCATATTGGGGCCATATGATTTTTTGGCATCAGTGCCCACCCAGTATTCTACTGATGATTTTTTCCAGTTAAATTTTGAATTGTATTAATATCATGGTCGTTACGGTTTCGGCGGGTAGGCGGTTCCATGGATTTATAACCCTGAGAGAGAAAAAACCTCTACTGGTTTCTGTCCTACATTGTGGCTTGTCCAACTTTATTATCCAAGTAACAATGTTACTTGGATAATTCAAGTAGTATAGTGCCATGGAGAAATATAGCATCCTCAATAAGCTGTATGGAAATACCTCAGTATCCCATAAACCAAATATATTTCAAAATATTTTCTTTTTATGTATAAAGATATATATGCAAAAACAATATAAACACTAAATTATTAATGAATATAATTATAGTTGCAAAAAATGTTAATGTAATTAGAATTTACGTAAAATTATTTACTAATAACGTCATTTTATGCTTTTATTAATTTTCAAAGAATATCTCATAAGGTCAGCAGTAATTTTAGATTATACTCCTGGATATTATAAACTAAACACGATTGTCGCATAATATTAAAATTTTGGAAGTTCAGTTCAATAAAGGAAAATATATTAAGATTATATGAAGAGAATGCGTTTGAAGTTCAATTGTCTGTACACTGACTGTAACACTAGATTATATTTACCCTTGATAATTCAGAGAAACTGAATAACACTTTTATTGGTAACACTTTGTAACAATTGATTGAGGTAAAACCTTGAGGATACTGGTTATTGAACACTGGTAATTTATGTTTAATGTAATATGAAGTGACCTGTGGTGTACCACAGACGGTTACATCCGGGACCAATGGTACCTTCCCAAGGAAATGTTACACAGAGAATACTTACTAACTAGATGCCGCCACCATCCTGCCTGTCTACTAGCTATATCAAGCAATGAGGCAAGAACCATTGCTTGGCTATTGTGAGTCCTTCTACCTGGCATTAACTACTGACCGGTTAACAAAACTGGATAATTCAAGTAGCATAGTGTCATAGAGAGACTTGCATCCAAAATAAGTACGCTTAATAGGCTGTATCAAAATACCTCAGTCTCCAGCAAACTATATATACTTCAATATATTTTGTAATTAAATAGATAAATATGTAAAACAATAAAAATACTGTATTAATAATGAAAATAATTTTAATTGGAAAATTGAAGTTTGCATTTGCCAAAAAAAAACAATTAATGATATTAATCTTTATGTTTTATTAATTTTGAAATTTGTTGACATAAGGTCAGCAGTAATTTTAGATTATACTCTGGATATTATCTACGCTTCTCTTATAAATAATTTATCAACAAATTTTCGAGGAACGTTAAAAAAAATAAATATTTATTAAAATTAAGAGAAGGTTAATGGTCTGGGAATTTGTGCATGGGGGTCAACCACTGCAAACTACCTCCAGCCCATCATCGCCCAGCCAAAGTCTACTATCAGAACTATAACAAACTCTGTCTTCAGACTACACACAGCCTCTCTGAATAAATCCCTAAACAGGCTGAACATACACTCACTCTACACATTCTCTTGTGCTATTTACACTTACAAAACCTTATTCATTGATTTTAATCCTGATCTGAAACTCTTCCTTCATAGATGTAATCACACTAGAGATTACATGATATCCTGAAACCCACACAAATGCTTGCAGGAGGTGAAGAGAATGAGTTAAGAGATATACTCATAACACAGACCGTCCTCCAAAAATGGGGTGGTAAATGTAAGGAGACAAATAAGTGCAATAATGTACTATTCATAGCAGTTAGGAATTGTACTTATTTTCACTAAGTATTAAATCGTACTGTCAAATATATTGTGCATATTTTAGTTTACCTGAAAATCTGAATAGAAAACCACAACCTCACCTAACCGTCTTAGTTTTTGAAGATAATAATTTTATTGCTTCTTAATTACAATTAGTACTTAACCTACTAATTGTAATTAAGAAAGTGACATAATCAGGGAAAACATTGAGAAACTTAACGACTCAAATCCCCAGGTGTTGACGGAATTCAATACAATGTCATTGTTGAACTGGCAGAGGAACAATACTTACCAATGAAACTACATTTTAGAAAATCTCTGGACCAAGGGATAGTTCCCCCTAGATGGGAAATATGCAAATGTTTTCCTCATTAAAAGAAAAAGGCAGGAAAAACTCACCAGAAAACTACCGTCCGATCAGCTTGACATCACATATTTGAATTTACCTGATGGCCACTGACACTCTAGTGGCCTCGACGAGGACAAGAAGCCGGCGGCTTGTCAAAGGTCCCCCCTTTTGACTTGATTATTTGTTCAAGTTAGATTTTAAAGTTCAGCAGAGTTTTGGCATTTACGGCTTCGGCGGGTAGGCGGTTCTATGGGATTTATTGAATTCATAATTCATTGTGTCGGGGGACAGGAAGCCAGAGTGTATTCATACACGTTAGGCAAATATCGAGGTTCCCCCCCCCCACCTTTCAAGGGTATAATTACTGACCTCGCCCAGGATGCAACCCTCAACAAGCTGTCTAACACCTGTCTACTCACTTCTAGATGAACAGGTGCATTAGGTAATAGTAAATACGCCCAACAATTTGTTTCCCGACCGGGATTCGAACCCGGAACTTTTGATTTGTATTTGTATTTGTTGTTGATTGAGAGTTGAGAACGAACCCGTCTGTACTACCGGGACTCTCAAAATCTTGGTTTATAACCCTGAGGCTGAAGAAGCATCTCCTGTTCCCGGTCCTACATTGTGGCTTGTCTAGCCTTGTTATCCAACTAACAATGTTACTTGGATAATCTAAGTAGCACAGTGCCATTGAGAGACTTGCATCCAATACGTATTGCACACTCAATAGCCTGTATCGAAATACCTCAGTTTCCCATAAATAAAATATATTCTAAAATATGTTCTTATTAAATGTAAACAAAATGTAAAACAGTACAAAACTGTATTATGAATGAAAATTAATTTACTGGGAACATTGAACCCTGAAGGTTCCATTTGCCTAAAAAAATTTAATGGTATTGATTTTTATATTTTTATTACTTAACAATGATATGACATGAAGTTAGCAGTAATTTTAGATTATTCTCTGGATAATATTATTTTATTACAACGAAAGTATAAAGTAAAAAAATTTGGAATTTACAATCAAGAAAATTAATATCGATTTAAACTACTTGGAGAAGGCCTATGTAGATCAATAGTCTATACATACACAAGAGACTTGCCTTTAGTACTCACGTTCAACACCAAACCAGGTCTCTAAAGTTGCTGTTATACTCTCAAAAATCACATATATATTATGTTTCGCACTCTGCTCGTCTTGCATTACTCGCTAATCTATCCACACCTAAGTGTCTAACGTAGGGAATCTGTGTATTGGGGGGGAGGGTTCCACACTGCAAACTACTTCCAGCCCATCATCGCCCAGCCAAAGTCTGCTATCAGAGCTACAATAAACTCTGTCTTCAGACAACACACAGCCACTCTGATTAAATCCCTAAACATGGTAAACACACACTCACTCTACACATTCTCTTGTGCTATTTACACTTACAAAACCTTATTCATTGATTCTAATCCTGATCTGAAACTTCCTTCATAGATATAATCACACTACAGAGATTAGACGACATCCTATAACAAACACAAATGCTTGCAGGAGGTGAAGAGAATGAATTAAGAGATATACTCATAACATGTGACATAATCAGGGAGAACATTGACAAACTAAAATACTAAAAATCCCCAGGTGTTGACGGAATTAAAATCAAAGTCGTTGTTGAACTGGCAGAGGAACTATACTTACCAATGAAACTCCGTTTTAGAAAATCTCTGGACCAAGAGATAGTTTCCCCTAGATGGGAAATATGTAAATGTTTTCCTCATTAAAAGAAAAGGGCAGGAAAAACTCTCCAGAAAACTACCGTCCGATCAGCTTGACATCACACATCTGAATAAACCTGATGGCCACTGACACTCTAATGGCCTCGACGAGGACAGGAAGCCGGCGGCTTGTCAAAGGTCCCCCTTTTGACCTGATTTTTTGTTCAAGTTGGATTTTAAAGTTCAGCAGAGTTTTGACATTTACGGCTTCGGCGGGTAGGGGGTTCTATTGGTTTCATTTAATTCATAATTCTTTGTGTCGGGGGACAGGAAGCCAGAGTGTGTTCATACACGTTAGGCTTATATCGACCTTTCCCTCCACCCCCTCCCCAGGTCGAATTACTGACCCCGCTCAGTAGGCAACCCCACAACAAGCTGGGTAACACCTGAGTGCCTACTTACTGCTAGGTGAACAGATGCATTAGGTTATATCAAAGGCTCCCAACCTTTTCTGTCCCAACCGGGATTCGAATCCAGAATTCTCGATTGTGAGTCGAGAACGAACCCGACTGTACTACTGGGACCCTCAAAATCTTGGTTTATAACACTGAGGCTGAAGAAGCATCTCTGGTTATCGGTCCTACATTGTACTCACCTATTTGTGCTTGCGAGGGTTGAGCTTTGGCTCTTTGGTCCCGCCTCTCAACCGTCAATCAACTGCTTGTTGAGCTTGACACCGCTGCTCCTTGTTTGTGTTACATTGTGGCTTGTTGTAGTTACGGTGTCGGAAGGTAGGCGGTTCCATGGGTTTATAGCGCTGTGAGAAAAAAAATCATCTTCAGTTTTCTGCCCTACATTGTGACTTGTCAAGGTTAATTACCCAAGTAGCTATGTTACTTGGATAAGCCAAGTAGCATAGCGCCACAGAGAGACTTACGTCCAATTAATATAGCACCCTGAAAAGCCTGTTTTGAAATACCTCAGTCTCCCATGAAATAAATATATTTTTAAATATTTTCCTAATAATATAGATAAATATGTAAAACAATAAAATAATGTATTATTATTGAAAAAGTTTATAGTTGCAAAATAGAATATTGAAGTTTGCATTTACCTAAAAAAAATTATTAGTACCAACTTCATATTATGCTGTTAATAATTTATTGTAAATTAGACTTTAAGTAAGCAGTAATTTTTAGTTATACTCTGGGTATTTTATATTAATTAGTATATCACTGAAGTTAAAAAAATTTTGAAGTTATGTTCAAGAGAATAAAATGCCTCTAAAGCTCAATGGTCTGTACATTGACAAGAGACGTGCCTTCAGTACTCACATACAGCACAAAACCAAGTCTCTAAAACTGCTGTTATACTCTCGAAAATCATATATATTATATTTCGCACTCTGCATGTCTTTTCTTATTCGCTAATCTATCCTAATGTAAGTATCTAACACAGGGTATCTGTGCATAGGGGATCAACCACTGCAAACTACCTCCAGCCCATCATCGCCCAGCCAAAGTCTACTATCAGAACTATAACAAACTCTGTCTTCAGACAACACACAGCCCCTCTGATTAAATCCCTAAACATGCTGAACATTCACTCACTCTACACATTCTCTTGTGCTATTTACACTTACAAAACCTTATTCATTGATTTTAATCCTGATCTGAAACTCTTCCTTCATAGATGTAATCACACTAGAGATTACATGATATCCTGAAACCCACACAAATGCTTGCAGGAGGTGAAGAGAATGAGTTAAGAGATATACTCATAACACAGCCCGTCCTCCAAAAATGGGGTGGTAAATGTAAGGAGACAAATAAGTGCAATAATGTACTATTCATAGCAGTTAGGAATTGTACTTATTTTCACTAAGTATTAAATCGTACTGTCAAATATATTGTGCATATTTTAGTTTACCTGAAAATCTGAATAGAAAACCACAACCTCACCTAACCGTCTTAGTTTTTGAAGATAATAATTTTATTGCTTCTTAATTACAATTAGTACTTAACCTACTAATTGTAATTAAGAATGTGACATAATCAGGGAAAACATTGAGAAACTTAACGACTCAAATCCCCAGGTGTTGACGGAATTCAATACAAAGTCATTGTTGAACTGGCAGAGGAACTATACTTACCAATGAAACTCCATTTTAGAAAATCTCTGGACCAAGAGATAGTTCCCCTAGATGGGAAATATGCAAATGTTTTCCTCATTAAAAGAAAAGGGCAGGAAAAACTCATCAGAAAACTACCGTCTGATCAGCTTGACATCACACATCTGAATTTACCTGATGGCCACTGACACTCTAGTGGCCTCGACGAGGACAGGAAGCCGGCGGCTTGTCAATTGTCCCCCCCCCCCTTTTGACTTGATTATTTGTTCAAGTTAGATTTTAAAGTTCAGCAGAGTTTTGGCATTTACGGCTTCGGCGGGTAGGCGGTTCTATGGGATTTATTGAATTCATAATTCATTGTGTCGGGGGACAGGAAGCCAGAGTGTATTCACACACGTTAGGCAAATATCTAGGTTCCCCCCCCCCCTTTCAAGGGTATAATTACTGACCTCGCCCAGGATGCAACCCTCAACAAGCTGTCTAACACCTGTCTACTCACTTCTAGATGAACAGGTGCATTAGGTAATAATAAATACGCCCAACAATTTGTTTCCCGACCGGGATTCGAACCCGGAACTTTTGATTTGTATTTGTATTTGTTGTTGATTGAGAGTTGAGAACGAACCCGTCTGTACTACCGGGACTCTCAAAATCTTGGTTTATAACCTGAGGCTGAAGAAGCATCTCCTGTTCCCGGTCCTACATTGTGGCTTGTCTAGCCTTGTTATCCAACTAACAATGTTACTTGGATAATCTAAGTAGCACAGTGCTATTGAGAGACTTGCGTCCAATACGTATAGCACCCTCAATAGCCTGTATCGAAATACCTCAGTTTCCCATAAATAAAATATATTCTAAAATATGTTCTTATTAAATGTAAAAAATGTAAAACAATACAAAACTGTATTATGAATGAAAATTAATTTACTGGGAACATTGAATCCTGAAGGTTCCATTTGCCTAAAAAAATTTAATGGTATTGATTTTATATTTTTATTACTTAACAATGATATGACATGAAGTTAGCAGTAATTTTAGATTATTCTCTGGATAATATTATTTATTACAATGAAAGTAAAAAGTAAAAAAATTTGGAATTTACAATCAAGAAAATTAATATCGATTTAAACTACTTGGAGAGGCCTATGTAGATCAATAGTCTATACATACACAAGAGACTTGCCTTTAGTACTCACGTTCAACACCAAACCAGGTCTCTAAAGTTGCTGTTATACTCTCAAAAATCACATATATATTATGTTTCGCACTCTGCTCGTCTTGCATTACTCGCTAATCTATCCACACCTAAGTGTCTAACGTAGGGAATCTGTGTATTGGGGGGGGGGGGGGGGAGGGTTCCACACTGCAAACTACCTCCAGCCCATCATCGCCCAGCCAAGTCTGCTATCAGAGCTACATAAACTCTGTCTTCAGACAACACACAGCCACTCTGATTAAATCCCTAAACAGGTAAACACACACTCACTCTACACATTCTCTTGTGCTATTTACACTTACAAAACCTTATTCATTGATTCTAATCCTGATCTGAAACTTCCTTCATAGATATAATCACACTACAGAGATTAGACGACATCCTATAACAACACAAATGCTTGCAGGAGGTGAAGAGAATGAATTAAGAGATATACTCATAACATGTGACATAATCAGGGAGAACATTGACAAACTAAAATACTAAAAATCCCCAGGTGTTGACGGAATTAAATCAAAGTCGTTGTTGAACTGGCAGAGGAACTATACTTACCAATGAAACTCCGTTTTAGAAAATCTCTGGACCAAGAGATAGTTTCCCTAGATTGGAAATATGTAAATGTTTTCCTCATTAAAAGAAAAGGCAGGAAAAACTCTCCAGAAAACTACCGTCCGATCAGCTTGACATCACACATCTGAATAAACCTGATGGCCACTGACACTCTAATGGCCTCGACGAGGACAGGAAGCCGGCGGCTTGTCAAAGGTCCCCTTTTGACCTGATTTTTTGTTCAAGTTGGATTTTAAAGTTCAGCAGAGTTTTGACATTTCGGCTTCGGGGGTAGGGGTTCTATCGGTTCATTTAATTCATAATTCTTTGTGTCGGGGGACAGGAAGCCAGAGTGTGGTTCATACACGTTAGGCTTATATCGACCTTTCCTCCACCCCCTCCCAGGTCGAATTACTGACCCCGCTCAGTAGGCAACCCCACAACAAGCTGGGTAACACCTGAGTGCCTACTTACTGCTAGGTGAACAGATGCATTAGGTTATATCAAAGGCTCCCAACCTTCTGTCCCAACCGGGATTCGAATCCAGAATTCTCGATGTGAGTCGAGAACGAACCCGACTGTACTACTGGGACCCTCAAAATCTTGGTTTATAACACTGAGGCTGAAGAGCATCTCTGGTTATCGGTCCTACATTGTACTCACCTATTTGTGCTTGCGAGGGTGAGCTTTGGCTCTTTGGTCCCGCCTCTCAACCGTCAATCACTGCTTGTTGAGCTTGACACCGCTGCTCCTTGTTTGTGTTACATTGTGGCTTGTTGTAGTTACGGTGTCGGAAGGTAGGCGGTTCCATGGGTTTATAGCGCTGTGAGAAAAAAA
>WNGS01160430.1:9102384-9116054 GCA_020271785.1 Procambarus virginalis | reverse complement strand
GAGAGACTTCCATCCAATATATATAGCACCCTTAATTAATAGGCTGTATCGAAATATCTCAGTGTCCCATAAATTAATTATATTTTAAAATATTTCTTATTATATATTGATAAATATGTGAAACAATAAAAAATACTGTAATAATGATGAATATAATTATACTGCAAAATTTATTATTGAAATTTGCATTTAAATAAAAAAATAATAGTATTAACATAAAATTATGCTTTTATTAATTTGAATCAGTCATAAAGTCAGCAGTAATTTAGATGATACTCCTGGATATTGTCAACGTGTCATCGGTATAGTGGTAAAAAAATAATTTTGAAAGTTCAGTTTAACGAAAGAAAAGTTTATTAAGGTTATATGAAAACCCGTCCTCTTAAAAATTGCGTCACTTTTCGCTGGTATGCGCACTATGGCCAAATTTGGACGTAATTTGAAATGAAATCGACTCACAAAAGTGACGTACTGTTCCGTTTTTTGTTTGCGTCGTCCGGCTTACTCGGCAAGGTTAGAAAGGATTCTTTCCATGAACGTTTTTCATAACGGTTTGAAACTTTATGAGAATTTCCTGCCCACCTAACCCATCAGAGGACCCTTAACTTACTGTTGTTGAAAAAAAACAAATTTATATTCATTTTTTTTTTCATTTTCAAATTACGTCCATATTCGGCCATACGGACAAACGGCCAAAAGCGACGTTCTTTTTAAGAGGACAGGTTTCAACGTCAGCAGTTATTTTTAATTACTCTTTTGATATTATCTAATAATTAACTTAAAAATATAAATAAAAAATTTTGATGTAACATTCAAGAAATTAAATATATATTAAAATTGTATTAAGAGAATGCCTTTGAAGTTCAATTGTCTGTACATAGACAAGAGACGTGCCTTCAGTTCTCACATAAAACACAAACCAAGACTCTACACTGTTTTTCTCTCAAAAATCATATATATTTTGTTTCGCACTCTGCTCGTGCGAAATCTAAGTATCTAACATAGGGTATGTGTGCATTGTGTGTGTGTGTGTGTGGGGGGGGGGGGGGTAGCCACTGCAAACTACCTTCAGCCCATCATCGCCCAGCCAAAATCTGCTATCAGAACTAAACCCTCTTCATTGATTCTTATCCTGATCTGAAACACTTTCTTCATAGATATAATCACACTAGAGAGATTAGACGACATCCTATAACCCACACAAATGCTTGCAGGAGGTGAAGAGAATGAATTAAGAGAAATACTCATAACATGTGACATAATCAGGGAGAACATTGACAAACTAAAATACTAAAAAGCCCCAGGTGTTGACGGAATTCAATCCAAAGTCGTTGTTGAACTGGCAGAGGAACTATACTTACCAATGAAACTCCATTTTAGAAAACCTCTGGACCAAGGGATAGTTCCCCTAGATGGGAAATATGCAAATGTCTTCCTCATTAAAAGAAAAGGGCAGGAAAAACTCATCAGAAAACTACCGTCCGATCAGCTTGACATCACACATCTGACTTTACCTGATGGCCACTGACACTCTAGTGGCCTCGACGAGGACAGGAAGCCGGCGTCTTGTCAAAGGTCTCACTTTTGCCCTGATGATTTTTTCAAGCTGGATTTTTTTAGTTAAGCAGAGTTTTTGCATTTACGGCTACAGCGGGTAGGCGGTTCTATGGGATTTATTGAATTCATAATTCTTTGTGTCGGGGGACAGGAAGCCAGAGTGTGTTCATACACGTTAGGCTTATATCGCCCTTTCCCTCCACCCCCCCCAGGTCGAATTACTGACCCCGCTCAGTAGGCAACCCCACAACAAGCTGGGTAACACCTGAGTGCCTACTTACTGCTAGGTGAACAGATGCATTAGGTTATATCAAATGCGCCCAACCTTTTCTGTCCCGCCCGGGATTCGAACCCAGAATTCTCGATTGTGAGTCGAGAACGAACCCGACTGTACTACTGGGACCCTCAAAATCTTGGTTTATAACACTGAGGCTGAAGAAGCATCTCCGGTTATCGGTCCTACATTGTACTCACCTATTTGTGCTTTCGAGGGTTGAGCTTTGGCTCTTGGTCCCGCCTCTCAACCGTCAATCAACTGCTTGTTGAGCTTGACACCGCTGCTCCTTGTTTGTGTTACATTGTGGCTTGTTGTAGTTACGGTGTCGGAAGGTAGGCGGTTCCATGGGTTTATAACGCTGTGAGATAAAAAATCATCTTCAGTTTTCTGCCCTACATTGTGACTTGTCAAGGTTAATTACCCAAGTAGCTATGTTACGTGGATAAGCCAAGTAGCATAGCGCCACAGAGAGACTTGCGTTCAATTAATATAGCACCCTGAAAAGCCTGTTTTGAAGTACCTCAGTCTCCCATGAAATAAATATATTTTTTAAATATTTTCCTAATAATATAGATAAATATGTAAAACAATAAAATAATGTATTATTATTGAAAAAGTTTATATTTGCAAAATAGAATATTGAAGTTTGCATTTACCTAAAAAAAATTATTAGTACCAACTTCATATTATGCTGTTAATAATTTATTGTAAGTTTGATTTTAAGTAAGCAGTAATTTTAGTTATACTCTGGGTATTTTATATTAATTATTGTATCAGAGAAATAAAAAAATTTTAAAGTTATGTTCAAGAGAATAAAATGGAAAATATTAAATAATAAATGCCTCTAAAGCTCAATGGTCTGTACATTGACAAGAGACGTGCCTTCAGTACTCACATACAGCACAAAACCAAGTCTCTAAAACTGCTGTTATACTCTCAAAAATCATATATATTATATTTCGCACTCTGCTTGCCTTTTCTTATTCGCTAATCTATCCTAATGTAAGTATCTAACACAGGGTATCTGTGCATAGGGGGTCAACCACTGCAAACTACCTCCAGCCAAAATCTGCTATCAGAACTATAACAAACTCTGTCTTCAGACAACACACAGCCACTCTGATTAAATCCCTAAACATGCTGAACACACACTCACTCTACACATTCCCTTGTGCTATTTACAATTACAAAACCTTATTCATTGATTCTAATCCTGATCTGAAACTCTTCCTTCATAGATATAATCACACTAGAGAGATTAGACGACATCCTATAACAAATACAAATGCTTGCAGGAGGTGAAGAGAATGAATTAAGAGATATACCCATAACATGTGACATGATTAGGTTTCGGTTAGGGTTTCATAATTAGGGAAACATTGACAAACTAAACGACTCAAAATCCCTAGGTGTTGACGGAATTCAATCCAAAGTCGTTGTTGAACTGGCAGAGGAACTATACTTACCAATGAAACTCTGTTTTGGAAAATCTCTGGACCAAGGGATAGTTCCCCCTAGATGGGAAATATGCAAATGTCTTCCTCATTAAAAGAAAAGGGCAGGATGAACTCGCCAGAAACTGCCGTCCGATCAGTTTGACATCACACATCTCAATTTACCTTATGGCCACTGACACTCTAGTGGCCTCGACGAGGACAGAAAGCCGGCGGCTTGCCAGAGGTCTGCCTTTTGACCTAATTATTTTTTCAAGCTGGATTTTAAAGTTCAGCAGAGTTTTGGCGTGTACGGCTTAGGCGGGTAGGCGGTTCCATGGGTTTTATTGAATTCATAATTCATTGTGTCGTGGACAGGTAGCGAGAGTGTAGTCATACACATTAGGCTTATATCGAGATGCTCACCTCACCCAAGGTCGAATTACTGCCCCCGCCCAGGAGGCAACCCCACGACAAGCTGACTAACTCCTGAGAACAGTACTTAATGCTTGGTGAACAGATGCATTAGGTAATAGGAAATGCACCCAACCATTTCTGTCCCACCCGGGACTCGAACCGGAATTCTGATCTGGAATCGATAGCGAACCCGTCTGTACTACCGGCACCTCACAGTTTTTCCTTGTTTGTGTTACATGTGGCTTNACGGTCAAAATTCAAACTATGCAACACTTTAATCTTCCCCTTATCACCACCAAACTTCTTTCTAACTACTAGACAATAGGACAATGAGAATTAAGTTCCTCCGACAACACTCTGACTACTTCAACTTACATGCCGGTGTTCCCCAAGGTTCTGTTCTTGCCCCAACACTCTACATCCTATACATCAACGACATTCCTGACCCTTCTCATCACACTTCATTAACCATATGCTACGCCGATGATGTCTCTCACCTTGTCACCAGCACCAGACTGATACACTAACGAACAGAGCACAAAGAGAACTTGATATTGTCACTGAATGGGAGTACAAATGGCGTATAAAAACCAATTCCAGTAAATCCAAAATTACATACTTTTTCTGCAAAGTAACATTCGCCCTATTCCTCTTAAACTCTATTCATACACTCCAAACCTACTTATATCTCTGTGTCTCCCTCCTCCACAGTCCTTGGACTCACATTTGATCGACAACTACTCTTTCACACACACATTACACAGAAACATGCAATAGCTCTTCAAGCTATGAATAAACTGAACAGACTCAGATATGCAAAACCGGACACAAAAATGCACCTTTACAAAGCACTAATTAGACCTCTCCTAACATATGCTCCACTAGCTCTCTCTCTATCTGCACGTACTAACAAACTAAAGCTTCAAAGAATACAGAATAGAGCATTAAGATGGGTACTCAACACCCGATGACAAGAGTTTATTACCAGTCAAAGTCTCCATGAAAGTACGAACATTCCTGCCCTAAATGTATACTGGAAAACTTTATCAGACAGACAAATTGATAGACTACTCACTTTTCATGAACAACATATTGATTTTCTCCTACACACTCTCAGACGACCACGACACACTCATGACCTCTTCTCTACCATCCATGATCCTCCTCCTATCTCTGTATTTCGATAAACTTTAGATCTAAACACCCAGCATCCACCATCATACATATTCAGCTCTCAACAACCAGCACAAACCATCCGTAAAAGTTCAGCCCTGACGCTCTTGAGCCAATCACTGAGATGTTGTGAGTTTTGTGATGTCCCTGCTGTTGTCGCTAAAAACACCCGACTGAGTCCCTGCCTCGAACGCCGCATCCAAAAGACACGCAGCTGGGTTTAGCCCTGGCATTTTTCTCCTACAAATCTTCTTCCTCTCACCCCCCCCCTTATCTTCTTCTGTCCCCACTTGAAGGCTCGCCCCAAGGGCATCTTCTCCTGTATTATTCGGATTCTGATTGTTTGTTATTTCTAAGTTATTTTAATTTTTTACATTACCTCTCATAAGAGCTAAACATATCTCACTACTCGATGGTCGGGTCATGGCAGCTGAGTGGACAGTGTTTCGGATTCGCAGTCCTGAGATTCTGGGTTCGGTTCCTGGTGGAGGCAGAAACAACTGGGCAGAGTTTCTGTCACACTGATGCCCTTGTTCACCTAGCAGTAAATAGGTACCTGGGAGTTAGAGAGAGAGGGAGTTCATGTTACATATTCTTTAGTAGTGTTTATTTTTTTTAATTAAGCTCTCATTATAAGAGCTATATATATCGTATTACTGCAAGTACTATAATTGCCACAACTGTCACAAGCACAATATCTGAAGTCACCAGCATAAGTCCTATTGGTGGTGCCTGAGAGCTTGAGCAAGGCCGGGGGTAGAGAGCTTGTGTGAGGCCTGGACCAGACAGCTTGTGTGAGGCCTGGACCAGACAGCTTGTGTGAGACCTGGACCAGACAGCTTGTGTGGGGCCTGGACCAGACAGCTTGTGTGGGGCCTGGACCAGACAGCTTGTGTGGGGCCTGGACCAGACAGCTTGTGTGGGGCCTGGACCAGACAGCTTGTGTGGGGCCTGGACCAGACAGCTTGTGTGGGGCCTGGACCAGACAGCTTGTGTGGGGCCTGGACCAGACAGCTTGTGTGGGGCCTGGACCAGACAGCTTGTGTGGGGCCTGGACCAGACAGCTTGTGTGGGCCTGGACCAGACAGCTTGTGTGGGGCCTGGACCAGACAGCTTGTGTGGGGCCTGGACCAGACAGCTTGTGTGAGGTCTGGACCAGACAGCTTGTGTGAGACCTGGACCAGACAGCTTGTGTGAGGCCTGGACCAGACAGCTTGTGTGAGGCCTGGACCAGACAGCTTGTGTGAGGCCTGGACCAGACAGCTTGTGTGAGGCCTGGACCAGACAGCTTGTGTGAGACCTGGACCAGACAGCTTGTGTGGGGCCTGGACCAGACAGCTTGTGTGGGGCCTGGACCAGAGAGCTTGTGTGAGGCCTGGACCAGACAGCTTGTGTGAGGCCTGGACCAGACAGCTTGTGTGAGACCTGGACCAGACAGCTTGTGTGGGGCCTGGACCAGACAGCTTGTGTGGGGCCTGGACCAGACAGCTTGTGGGAGGCCTGGACCAGACAGCTTGTGTGAGACCTGGACCAGACAGCTTGTGGGAGGCCTGGACCAGACAGCTTGTGTGGGGCCTGGACCAGACAGCTTGTGTGAGGCCTGGACCAAACAGCTTGTGTGAGGCCTGGACCAGACAGCTTGTGGGAGGCCTGGACCAGACAGCTTGTGGGAGGCCTGGACCAGACAGCTTGTGTGAGGCCTGGACCAGACAGCTTGTGTGAGGCCTGGACCAGACAGCTTGTGTGGGGCCTGGACCAGACAGCTTGTGTGAGGCCTGGACCAGACAGCTTGTGTGGGGCCTGGACCAGACAGCTTGTGTGAGGCCTGGACCAGACAGCTTGTGTGAGGCCTGGACCAGACAGCTTGTGTGAGGCCTGGACCAGACAGCTTGTGGGAGGCCTGGACCAGACAGCTTGTGTGAGGCCTGGACCAGACAGCTTGTGTGAGGCCTGGACCAGACAGCTTGTGTGAGGCCTGGACCAGACAGCTTGTGGGAGGCCTGGACCAGACAGCTTGTGTGAGGCCTGGACCAGACAGCTTGTGTGAGGCCTGGACCAGACAGCTTGTGTGAGGCCTGGACCAGACAGCTTGTGTGAGGCCTGGACCAGACAGCTTGTGTGAGGCCTGGACCAGACAGCTTGTGTGAGGCCTGGACCAGACAGCTTGTGGGAGCCTGGACCAGACAGCTTGTGTGAGGCCTGGACCAGACAGCTTGTGTGAGGCCTGGACCAGACAGCTTGTGGGAGGCCTGGACCAGACAGCTTGTGTGAGGCCTGGACCAGACAGCTTGTGTGAGGCCTGGACCAGACACCTTGTGTGAGGTCTGGACCAGACAGCTTGTGTGAGGCCTGGACCAGACAGCTTGTGGGAGGCCTGGACCGGACAGCTTGTGTGAGGCCTGGACCAGACAGCTTGTGGGAGGCCTGGACCAGACAGCTTGTGTGAGGTCTGGACCAGACAGCTTGTGTGAGGCCTGGACCAGACAGCTTGTGTGAGGCCTGGACCAGACAGCTTGTGTGAGACCTGGACCAGACAGCTTGTGTGAGGCCTGGACCAGACAGCTTGTGTGAGACCTGGACCAGACAGCTTGTGTGAGGCCTGGACCAGACAGCTTGTGTGAGGCCTGGACCAGACAGCTTGTGTGGGGCCTGGACCAGACAGCTTGTGTGAGGCCTGGACCAGACAGCTTGTGGGAGGCCTGGACCAGACAGCTTGTGTGAGGCCTGGACCAGAGAGCTTGTGTGAGGCCTGGACCAGACAGCTTGTGTGAGGCCTGGACCAGACAGCTTGTGTGAGGCCTGGACCAGACAGCTTGTGTGAGACCTGGACCAGACAGCTTGTGGGAGGCCTGGACCAAACAGCTTGTGTGAGGCCTGGACCAGACAGCTTGTGTGAGGCCTGGGCCAGACAGCTTGTGGGAGGCCTGGACCAGACAGCTTGTGTGAGGCCTGGACCAGACAGCTTGTGTGAGGCCTGGACCAGACAGCTTGTGTGAGGCCTGGACCAGACAGCTTGTGGGAGGCCTGGACCAGACAGCTTGTGTGAGGCCTGGACCAGACAGCTTGTGTGAGGCCTGGACCAGACAGCTTGTGTGAGGCCTGGACCAGACAGCTTGTGTGAGGCCTGGACCAGACAGCTTGTGTGAGGCCTGGACCAGACAGCTTGTGGGAGGCCTGGGCATAGAGTGGGTGAGGCATCACTGTAATCATCTTCCCAGCTCACTATCTTCATCACTGCCAGCCCAATGAATTCAGTTCATCGTTTCCACTCATGACAATGTGCAGGTAAACGGCGGGAGTACCTCAAACTGTACGGGTAACACATCCGCAATTTCTTTTCAGAATAGGTAAAAAATGTAGTCTGGAGTGAGGCTGATATTTCTGAAGGTTGAGCGTCAGGCCCCGAGTGTCAGTCCTTGACAGACAGCCAGATAGACAGACAAACAGACATACAGACAACTCACTGTTCGAATGTTGGTTGTGTGTTGTTTTCCTGTCCCAGAAAATCCGTTTCATCCTCACATAATCCACACACAATTAACTAAAAAATAATGACCAATAAAAGCATTAAACTTTTACTGCCTTATGATTAGAAAATCCTCAAGATTACCTGAGTATTAAGGTCACGTCAATCACCAGGTGACAGGAAACACCTCAATGGAAGTTCCTATCATCTAAAAAAAAAAATAAATAATAATATTACTTATTAATAGGCAACTCAGAGTAGCGAGGTCCGACAGGCTATAAATAGACCCGAGATGTACAGATTCCTTCAGTTCCCCCTTAACCGCAGGCACAATGGGTCACGTCCAGGTCTTGGTGTCTCTGGCTCTGGTTGGCCTCCTTGCTCTCACAGGCGCTCAAGGTAGGTATGAATAAGAATCAAATGACGTTAAGTCAACGTAGATTTATTCAACGTCACGCAGCGTTGACCTTCCTTCAACGTCAACCCATCACGGGCATATATATGTTTAAAAGCGTTGAATTGACGTTGAAATCACCTGATTAGATCATATTTATATCATGAAGGGCGAACGACGCTGCCGTAACGTCTAATCAACGTTTATTTTACGTTACTGGGAGGTTCGAGTAACCCAGTGTATGTAAAAACTGCAATTTAAACTTTCAGGAGGTTGACTCTAAGAGCTTAATTTAGTCCTGGACTGTATTCAGGACTAAAGTATACTTGGTGGTTGGTCAGTAAGTTGTTGTGGTGGCCTTAATAACCCTCCAGAGGGTTATTAAGGCTTAATAAACCTCCCGCAAGAAGTGGGAGTAACAAAATATAATTGACATCATCTGGTGAAACGGGGTTGAGGTGGAGATATCCTATACTGACTCAGGAAGACCGGGGTAAATATTGGCTTGGAGAAATCTAGGTAAATCCTGGCTTGAAATAGTTCGGGATTTATGGAATAGATTACCGGGTAACACAATAGATGTGGGATCCGTAGATTGTTTCAAGCTCAGGTCAGACATATATTCGAATGAGTTTAGGTGGATATCAACAGCTAGCTGCCTCGTATGGGTCGATAAGCTTTCTGCAGGTTCCTATGTCGCTCCTATGTAAACTAATATTCCCTTCATCTCTCAACAGCTCAGAAATGTCCAGAGCAGTTCAACCTGGTTGGGAACCGGTGTGTGAACGTTAGCACCGAGATGTTCAGCTATTGGAACCGTCCCAAGCCCTGGAGCGTGTTCAGGGAGACGTGTACACGAATGTCCAGCCACACGTGGAACGTCGACTTCCTCTCCAACTTCGATGTGAACTTCCTGCGTCTGACCAGCATGGAGATAGTCAACAACTATCCTGGTGAGGTTATATGTGTTCACACGTGACTGGTGAGTTTCTGACCCACTACTGACCCACCACTGACCCACTACTGACCCACCACTGACCCACCACTCTACCTGACAGAGCTCTTCAAGATGGGTTACATCTACTGGGTTGGCGCCGAGTACGGAGCTGGGGCGTGGCGCTGGCTGGATGGTACACCTGTTGACCCCAAGTCTTACATGTGAGTACTGTATCCTGCTGTATTGACCCCAAGTCTTGCATGTGAGTACTGTATCCTGCTGTATTGACCCCAAGTCTTACATGTGAGTACTGTATCCTGCTGTATTGACCCCAAGTCTTGCATGTGAGTACTGTATCCTGCTGTATTGACCCCAAGTCTTACATGTGAGTACTGTATCCTGCTGTATTGACCCCAAGTCTTACATGTGAGTACTGTATCCTGCTGTATTGACCCCAAGTCTTACATGTGAGTACTGTATCCTGCTGTATTGACCCCAAGTCTTACATGTGAGTACTGTATCCTGCTGTATTGACCCCAAGTCTTACATGTGAGTACTGTATCCTCCTGTATTGACCCCAAGTCTTACATGTGAGTACTGTATGCTGCTGTATTGACCCCAAGTCTTACATGTGAGTACTGTATCCTCCTGTATTGACCCCAAGTCTTACATGTGAGTACTGTATCCTGCTGTATTGACCCCAAGTCTTACATGTGAGTACTGTATCCTGCTGTATTGACCCCAAGTCTTACATGTGAGTACTGTATCCTCCTGTATTGACCCCAAGTCTTACATGTGAGTACTGTATGCTGCTGTATTGACCCCAAGTCTTACATGTGAGTACTGTATGCTGCTGTATTGACCCCAAGTCTTACATGTGAGTACTGTATCCTGCTGTATTGACCCCAAGTCTTACATGTGAGTACTGTATGCTGCTGTATTGACCCCAAGTCTTACATGTGAGTACTGTATCCTCCTGTATTGACCCCAAGTCTTACATGTGAGTACTGTATCCTGCTGTATTGACCCCAAGTCTTACATGTGAGTACTGTATCCTGCTGTATTGACCCCAAGTCTTACATGTGAGTACTGTATTCTCCTGTATTGACCCCAAGTTGCACATATAAGTACCGTATTACTGCTGCAATGCTCAATGACCATGACAGTTCAAAAGGCACTAAAGCTAACAAATACGTAATTACCAATTTATGGCATTACTTGTGGTTAAAAATACATTATATGACAGTAATAATACATGTTTTTGTAATATAAAATGCATTTTTGTTGTGGTGTGAGGACTGATAATATGGCGTTATGTCTCCTGACGCAGCTGGGTGGCCGGGTCTCCCCAGAATACTCTAGACACAAGCCACATGGTGCTGGTTCCTGTGGGAGGGCGACGTCACTACGCTATAGGGCGCCAAGCAGGTGGTAGCGCTCCTGCTGTCATTTGCGAAGCCAAACCTAAGAACTGACCAGCCCAAGAGCTGATCAGCCCAAGAGCTGATCAGCCCAAGGACTGATCAGCCCAAGAACTGACCAGCCCAAGAACTGACCAGCCCAAGAGCTGATCAGCCCAAGAACTGACCAGCCCAAGAACTGACCAGCCCAAGAGCTGATCAGCCCAAGGACTGATCAGCCCAAGAACTGATCAGCCCATCAAACAATAGACATAATTCACATGAACACTCCTGCCCAACCACTTGGGGTGGACGGTAGAGCGACGATCTGGATTCATACAGGTCGGCGTTCAGTCCCAGACCGTCCAAGTGGTTGGGCACCATTCCTTTCCTCCCGTCCACTCCCAAATTCTTATCCTGACCCCTTCCCAGTGCTATATAGTCATAACTACTTGGTGCTTTCCCCTGATAATTCCCTTCCTTCCTTCCTCCAAAGCTGATTATTCATTATTAATTACAAAACAATGAGGAAATCAGAAGCATTATACTTATTTTCTCATTGATTCATCGCGTTAATATGATTTCATTGTGTAAAATAAAATATGATTGTAAAATAAAAGTTGCTTGAAGAAATACTAAATATGTATTAAAGTTTACAACGTGTATATTATATAATACAAAGTCAGTATTAAGTATCATAAGACCTGCAACTAGAGGGGAAACTTTAACAATTCTGATAATTACAACATAATTTAACAAAGATAATTGTTATATATTGATAAACGATTTTGGCCTAATGCACTTATATATATATATATAGATATATATATATATATATTAATATATATATATATATACAATATTATATATATATATATATAGATATATTATATATATATATAGATATATATATATAATAATATATATATATATATATATATATATATATATATATAAACACACACACCCTTAAATGATCTTGCTAAATAAATAATTCAAAATACAAACAGTCTTTTCATTTGTCTTGATATATTAGGAAAAATTATAACTATTAGAGTATGATAAAAAAATATAACTGTGAGAGTATGATACAAAAATATAACTATAAGAGTATCACACAAAAATTTTGTATCATACTCTCTCTCAAGAAAAGAGCCTAATGGCCAAGACCATTAGGCTATTAGAGACCTTCCCTGCTCACGAGGTCGAAGGCCTTTGTAAGGTCAATGAAGGCTTTCTCTGCTCCCTGCACTTTTCTTGAAGCTGTCTCAGGGAGAACACCATGTCAGTGGTCGACCTCTCTGCTCGGACACCACACTATGCCTCTGGTACACTCTTTCGGCAAGAATCTGAAGCCTGACAAGAGGACCCGGCGAAGAGTTTGAGAACGACGCTGAGATGAGAGAGACGCGCGATAGTGTTGTGACATCGCTTCTGTCACTTTTATTTTTGTAGAGAGAGATGTGTTTTCCATCTCTCATGTCTTGTTAAGTGACTCCACTGCCATTCTCAACTTCTTCCACAGTCGGTTCAAGATCAAGTTCTTCCATGATGGGCAGGTACTCGATTGCATCCAAAGCCACTACGCTGACCAAGTTCTCTCTGGAGTAGAGTTCGGGAGTAAAGTTCCACCCAGCGATTCATCTGTTGATCACGATCTTAATGACCCCTCCAGTGGCTGACATCACAGGAGCCGTCTTGTTTTGTGTAGGGCTGTTGCCGTTTGATCCATTCGTACATGCATAACATAACAAGAATAACTGAGATTATGATACAAAATTTTAACTATGAGAATATGATACAAAAATTATAACTATAAGAGTATGATACAAAAATTACAACGTTGAGAATATGATACATAGTATGACTTGTGCAGCTGTGCTATATAAAGGTACGTAGTTACATATGCAGCTGTACTATATAAAGGTACGTAGTTACATATGCAGCTGTACTATATAAAGGTACGTAGTTACATATACAGCTGTACTATATAAAGGTACGTAGTTACTATACAGCTGTACTATATAAAGGTGCATAGTTACATATACAGCTGTACTATATAAAGGTACGTATTACATATACAGCTGTACTATATAAAGGTACGTAGTACATATACAGCTGTACTAATAAAGGTGCGTAGTTACATATACAGCTGTAGTCCTACGCCAGCCATGGGTACGGTAACCATAGTGACACGTGGTAATATCTTATACCAAGCTGGTCCTAGACCTTGTGGGGACCAAGGAGCCGAGGCTCGACCCCCGCAAGCACAACTAGGTGAGTACAGGCCACCAAACTCTCTCCATCTCCTCTTCCACATCCTTTTCCGGAATTTTAATTCTGCGTCCTTCTCCCTCCCGGAACCTTTCCCGAGGCCTCAAAGCGTGTCATAAGCCCTCTGGGCGTGTCATAAGCCCTCTGGACGTGTCATAAGCCCTCTGGGCGTGTCATAAGCCCTCTGGGCGTGTCATAAGCCCTCTGGACGTGTCATAAGCCCTCTGGGCGTGTCATAAGCCCTCTGGACGTGTCATAAGCCCTCTGGGCGTGTCATAAACCTTCTGGGCGTGTCATAAGCCCTCTGGGCGTGTCATAAGCCCTCTGGGCGTGTCATAAGCC
>WNGS01160430.1:9035470-9058417 GCA_020271785.1 Procambarus virginalis | reverse complement strand
AAAGGCCCGGGTTCGATTCCAGGCCGAGGCAAAACAAACGAACATAGTTTCTTTCACCAGATGCCTCTGCTCACCTAGCAGCACGGGCATTCTGGGGAGTTAAACAAACATAAGGTGAACCGAGGCATCAGATGAAAAGAAACGTTGCCCAAACGTTTGCGAGGTGGTGCGGGGACAGGAAGCCGTAACCTTTGGGTAGGAAGGAAACCGACTCCTTGCTGGTGGAGAGTTAAGCAAGAGATTAGCGGAGTGTTAAGACAGAGGACGTCGCTAGCCACTACAGTCTTATCGCTCCAGAGTGTATGCTGGCCACACCATCACTGTGTGTGTCATGCTGGCCACACCATCACTGTGTGTGTGTCATGCTGGCCACACCATCACTGTGTGTGTCATGCTGGCCACACCATCACTGTGTGTGTGTCATGCTGGCAACACCATCACTGTGTGTGTGTGTGTGTCATGCTGGCAACACCATCACTGTGTGAGTGTGTGTCATGCTGGCCACACCATCACTGTGTGTGTCATGCTGGCCACACCATCACTGTGTGTGTGTGTGTCATGCTGGCCACACCATCACTGTGTGTGTGTGTCATGCTGGCCACACCATCACTGTGTGTGTGTCATGCTGGCCACACCATCACTGTGTGTGTGTCATGCTGGCCACACCATCACTGTGTGTGTGTGTGTGTGTCATGCTGGCAACAGCATCACTGTGTGTGTGTCATGCTGGCCACACCATCACTGTGTGTGTCATGCTGGCCACACCATCACTGTGTGTGTCATGCTGGCCACACCATCACTGTGTGTGTGTGTGTCATGCTGGCAACACCATCACTGTGTGTGTGTCATGCTGGCCACACCATCACTGTGTGTGTGTGTCATGCTGGCCACACCATCACTGTGTGTGTGTGTGTGTGTGTCATGCTGGCAACACCAACACTGTGTGTGTGTCATGCTGGCCACACCATCACTGTGTGTGTCATGCTGGCCACACCATCACTGTGTGTGTCATGCTGGCCACACCATCACTGTGTGTGTCATGCTGGCAACACCATCACTGTGTGTGTCATGCTGGCCACACCATCACTGTGTGAGTGTGTGTCATGCTGGCCACACCATCACTGTGTGTGTGTCATGCTGGCCACACCATCACTGTGTGTGTGTGTGTCATGCTGGCCACACCATCACTGTGTGAGTGTGTGTCATGCTGGCCACACCATCACTGTGTGTGTGTGTGTCATGCTGGCCACACCATCACTGTGTGTGTCATGCTGGCCACACCATCACTGTGTGTGTCATGCTGGCCACACCATCACTGTGTGTGTCATGCTGGCCACACCATCACTGTGTGTGTGTCATGCTGGCCACACCATCACTGTGTGTGTGTCATGCTGGCCACACCATCACTGTGTGTGTGTCATGCTGGCCACACCATCACTGTGTGTGTGTGTCATGCTGGCAACACCATCACTGTGTGTGTGTCATGCTGGCCACACCATCACTGTGTGTGTGTCATGCTGGCCACACCATCACTGTGTGTGTGTGTCATGCTGGCCACACCATCACTGTGTGTGTGTGTGTCATGCTGGCCACACCATCACTGTGTGTGTGTGTCATGCTGGCCACACCATCACTGTGTGTGTGTGTGTGTCATGCTGGCAACACCATCACTGTGTGTGTGTCATGCTGGCAACACCATCACTGTGTGTGTGTCATGCTGGCAACACCATCACTGTGTGTGTGTGTGTCATGCTGGCAACACCATCACTGTGTGTGTGTCATGCTGGCCACACCATCACTGTGTGTGTGTCATGCTGGCAACACCATCACTGTGTGTGTGTGTGTCATGCTGGCAACACCATCACTGTGTGTGTGTCATGCTGGCAACACCATCACTGTGTGTGTGTGTGTGTCATGCTGGCAACACCATCACTGTGTGTGTGTCATGCTGGCCACACCATCACTGTGTGTGTGTCATGCTGGCCACACCATCACTGTGTGTGTGTCATGCTGGCCACACCATCACTGTGTGTGTGTGTGTCATGCTGGCCACACCATCACTGTATGTGTGTGTCATGCTGGCCACACCATCACTGTGTGTGTGTCATGCTGGCCACACCATCACTGTGTGTGTGTCATGCTGGCCACACCATCACTGTGTGTGTGTCATGCTGGCCACACCATCACTGTGTGTGTGTGTGTCATGCTGGCCACACCATCACTGTGTGTGTGTGTCATGCTGGCCACACCATCACTGTGTGTGTGTGTGTCATGCTGGCAACACCATCACTGTGTGTGTGTCATGCTGGCCACACCATCACTGTGTGTGTGTGTCATGCTGGCCACACCATCACTGTGTGTGTGTCATGCTGGCCACACCATCACTGTGTGTGTGTCATGCTGGCCACACCATCACTGTGTGTGTGTGTGTCATGCTGGCCACACCATCACTGTGTGTGTGTCATGCTGGCCACACCATCACTGTGTGTGTGTGTCATGCTGGCAACACCATCACTGTGTGTGTGTGTCATGCTGGCCACACCATCACTGTGTGTGTGTGTCATGCTGGCAACACCATCACTGTGTGTGTGTGTCATGCTGGCAACACCATCACTGTGTGTGTGTCATGCTGGCCACACCATCACTGTGTGTGTGTGTCATGCTGGCCACACCATCACTGTGTGTGTGTGTCATGCTGGCAACACCATCACTGTGTGTGTGTGTGTCATGCTGGCCACACCATCACTGTGTGTGTGTCATGCTGGCCACACCATCACTGTGTGTGTGTGTCATGCTGGCCACACCATCACTGTGTGTGTCATGCTGGCCACACCATCACTGTGTGTGTCATGCTGGCCACACCATCACTGTGTGTGTCATGCTGGCCACACCATCACTGTGTGTGTGTCATGCTGGCCACACCATCACTGTGTGTGTCATGCTGGCCACACCATCACTGTGTGTGTCATGCTGGCCACACCATCACTGTGTGTGTGTGTCATGCTGGCCACACCATCACTGTGTGTGTGTCATGCTGGCCACACCATCACTGTGTGTGTGTGTCATGCTGGCAACACCATCACTGTGTGTGTGTGTGTCATGCTGGCAACACCATCACTGTGTGTGTGTGTGTCATGCTGGCAACACCATCACTGTGTGTGTGTCATGCTGGCCACACCATCACTGTGTGTGTGTCATGCTGGCAACACCATCACTGTGTGTGTGTCATGCTGGCCACACCATCACTGTGTGTGTGTCATGCTGGCAACACCATCACTGTGTGTGTCATGCTGGCCACACCATCACTGTGTGTGTGTCATGCTGGCCACACCATCACTGTGTGTGTGTCATGCTGGCAACACCATCACTGTGTGTGTGTCATGCTGGCCACACCATCACTGTGTGTGTGTGTCATGCTGGCCACACCATCACTGTGTGTGTGTCATGCTGGCCACACCATCACTGTGTGTGTGTGTCATGCTGGCAACACCATCACTGTGTGTGTCATGCTGGCAACACCATCACTGTGTGTGGTGTCATGCTGGCAACACCATCACTGTGTGTGTGTGTGTCATGCTGGCCACACCATCACTGTGTGTGTGTGTCATGCTGGCAACACCATCACTGTGTGTGTCATGCTGGCAACACCATCACTGTGTGTGTGTGTCATGCTGGCAACACCATCACTGTGTGTGTGTGTCATGCTGGCCACACCATCACTGTGTGTGTGTGTCATGCTGGCCACACCATCACTGTGTGTGTGTCATGCTGGCCACACCATCACTGTTGTGTGTCATGCTGGCAACACCATCACTGTGTGTGTGTCATGCTGGCCACACCATCACTGTGTGTGTGTGTGTCATGCTGGCCACACCATCACTGTGTGTGTGTGTGTCATGCTGGCCACACCATCACTGTGTGTGTGTGTCATGCTGGCCACACCATCACTGTGTGTGTGTCATGCTGGCCACACCATCACTGTGTGTGTGTCATGCTGGCAACACCATCACTGTGTGTGTGTCATGCTGGCTACACCATCACTGTGTGTGTGTCATGCTGGCCACACCATCACTGTGTGTGTGTCATGCTGGCCACACCATCACTGTGTGTGTGTCATGCTGGCAACACCATCACTGTGTGTGTGTCATGCTGGCAACACCATCACTGTGTGTGTGTGTGTCATGCTGGCCACACCATCACTGTGTGTGTGTGTGTCATGCTGGCAACACCATCACTGTGTGTGTGTCTGTGTCATGCTGGCCACACCATCACTGTGTGTGTGTGTCATGCTGGCCACACCATCACTGTGTGTGTGTCATGCTGGCCACACCATCACTGTGTGTGTGTCATGCTGGCCACACCATCACTGTGTGTGTGTCATGCTGGCCACACCATCACTGTGTGTGTCATGCTGGCCACACCATCACTGTGTGTGTGTCATGCTGGCCACACCATCACTGTGTGTGTGTCATGCTGGCAACACCATCACTGTGTGTGTGTGTGTGTGTCATGCTGGCCACACCATCACTGTGTGTGTGTGTGTCATGCTGGCCACACCATCACTGTGTGTGTGTGTGTCATGCTGGCCACACCATCACTGTGTGTGTGTGTGTCATGCTGGCCACACCATCACTGTGTGTGTGTGTGTGTCATGCTGGCCACACCATCACTGTGTGTGTGTCATGCTGGCAACACCATCACTGTGTGTGTGTCATGCTGGCCACACCATCACTGTGTGTGTGTCATGCTGGCCACACCATCACTGTGTGTGTGTCATGCTGGCCACACCATCACTGTGTGTGTCATGCTGGCCACACCATCACTGTGTGTGTCATGCTGGCCACACCATCACTGTGTGTGTGTGTCATGCTGGCCACACCATCACTGTGTGTGTGTCATGCTGGCCACACCATCACTGTGTGTGTGTGTCATGCTGGCAACACCATCACTGTGTGTGTGTGTCATGCTGGCAACACCATCACTGTGTGTGTGTGTGTCATGCTGGCAACACCATCACTGTGTGGTGTGTCATGCTGGCCACACCATCACTGTGTGTGTGTCATGCTGGCAACACCATCACTGTGTGTGTGTCATGCTGGCCACACCATCACTGTGTGTGTGTCATGCTGGCAACACCATCACTGTGTGTGTCATGCTGGCCACACCATCACTGTGTGTGTGTCATGCTGGCCACACCATCACTGTGTGTGTGTCATGCTGGCAACACCATCACTATGTGTGTGTCATGCTGGCCACACCATCACTGTGTGTGTGTGTCATGCTGACCACACCATCACTGTGTGTGTGTCATGCTGGCCACACCATCACTGTGTGTGTGTGTCATGCTGGCAACACCATCACTGTGTGTGTCATGCTGGCAACACCATCACTGTGTGTGCTGTCATGCTGGCCACACCATCACTGTGTGTGTGTGTGTCATGCTGGCCACACCATCACTGTGTGTGTGTGTCATGCTGGCCACACCATCACTGTGTGTGTCATGCTGGCAACACCATCACTGTGTGTGTGTGTCATGCTGGCAACACCATCACTGTGTGTGTGTGTCATGCTGGCCACACCATCACTGTGTGTGTGTGTCATGCTGGCCACACCATCACTGTGTGTGTGTCATGCTGGCCACACCATCACTGTTTGTGTGTCATGCTGGCAACACCATCACTGTGTGTGTGTCATGCTGGCCACACCATCACTGTGTGTGTGTGTGTCATGCTGGCCACACCATCACTGTGTGTGTGTGTGTCATGCTGGCCACACCATCACTGTGTGTGTGTGTCATGCTGGCCACACCATCACTGTGTGTGTGTCATGCTGGCCACACCATCACTGTGTGTGTGTCATGCTGGCAACACCATCACTGTGTGTGTGTCATGCTGGCTACACCATCACTGTGTGTGTGTCATGCTGGCCACACCATCACTGTGTGTGTGTCATGCTGGCCACACCATCACTGTGTGTGTGTCATGCTGGCAACACCATCACTGTGTGTGTGTCATGCTGGCAACACCATCACTGTGTGTGTGTGTGTGTCATGCTGGCCACACCATCACTGTGTGTGTGTGTGTGTCATGCTGGCAACACCATCACTATGTGTGTGTCTGTGTCATGCTGGCCACACCATCACTGTGTGTGTGTGTCATGCTGGCCACACCATCACTGTGTGTGTGTCATGCTGGCCACACCATCACTGTGTGTGTGTCATGCTGGCCACACCATCACTGTGTGTGTGTCATGCTGGCCACACCATCACTGTGTGTGTCATGCTGGCCACACCATCACTGTGTGTGTGTCATGCTGGCCACACCATCACTGTGTGTGTGTCATGCTGGCAACACCATCACTGTGTGTGTGTGTGTCATGCTGGCCACACCATCACTGTGTGTGTGTGTGTGTCATGCTGGCCACACCATCACTGTGTGTGTGTGTGTGTCATGCTGGCCACACCATCACTGTGTGTGTGTGTGTCATGCTGGCCACACCATCACTGTGTGTGTGTGTGTCATGCTGGCCACACCATCACTGTGTGTGTGTCATGCTGGCAACACCATCACTGTGTGTGTGTGTGTGTCATGCTGGCCACACCATCACTGTGTGTGTGTGTCATGCTGGCCACACCATCACTGTGTGTGTGTCATGCTGGCCACACCATCACTGTGTGTGTGTCATGCTGGCCACACCATCACTGTGTGTGTGTCATGCTGGCCACACCATCACTGTGTGTGTGTCATGCTGGCCACACCATCACTGTGTGTGTGTCATGCTGGCCACACCATCACTGTGTGTGTGTCATGCTGGCCACACCATCACTGTGTGTGTGTCATGCTGGCCACACCATCACTGTGTGTGTGTGTCATGCTGGCAACACCATCACTGTGTGTGTGTGTCATGCTGGCCACACCATCACTGTGTGTGTGTGTCATGCTGGCCACACAATCACTGTGTGTGTGTGTCATGCTGGCAACACCATCACTGTGTGTGTGTCATGCTGGCCACACCATCACTGTGTGTGTGTCATGCTGGCCACACCATCACTGTGTGTGTGTCATGCTGGCCACACCATCACTGTGTGTGTGTCATGCTGGCCACACCATCACTGTGTGTGTGTCATGCTGGCCACACCATCACTGTGTGTGTGTCATGCTGGCAACACCATCACTGTGTGTGTGTGTGTCATGCTGGCCACACCATCACTGTGTGTGTGTGTGTCATGCTGGCCACACCATCACTGTGTGTGTGTGTGTGTCATGCTGGCCACACCATCACTGTGTGTGTGTGTCATGCTGGCCACACCATCACTGTGTGTGTGTCATGCTGGCAACACCATCACTGTGTGTGTGTGTGTCATGCTGGCCACACCATCACTGTGTGTGTGTGTCATGCTGGCCACACCATCACTGTGTGTGTGTCATGCTGGCCACACCATCACTGTGTGTGTGTCATGCTGGCCACACCATCACTGTGTGTGTGTCATGCTGGCCACACCATCACTGTGTGTGTGTCATGCTGGCAACACCATCACTTGTGTGTGTGTCATGCTGGCCACACCATCACTGTGTGTGTGTCATGCTGGCCACACCATCACTGTGTGTGTGTCATGCTGGCCACACCATCACTGTGTGTGTGTGTCATGCTGGCAACACCATCACTGTGTGTGTGTGTCATGCTGGCCACACCATCACTGTGTGTGTGTGTCATGCTGGCCACACCATCACTGTGTGTGTGTGTCATGCTGGCAACACCATCACTGTGTGTGTGTCATGCTGGCCACACCATCACTGTGTGTGTGTCATGCTGGCCACACCATCACTGTGTGTGTGTGCATGCTGGCCACACCATCACTGTGTGTGTCATGCTGGCCACACCATCACTGTGTGTGTCATGCTGGCCACACCATCACTGTGTGTGTGTCATGCTGGCCACACCATCACTGTGTGTGTGTCATGCTGGCCACACCATCACTGTGTGTGTCATGCTGGCCACACCATCACTGTGTGTGTGTCATGCTGGCCACACCATCACTGTGTGTGTGTCATGCTGGCAACACCATCACTGTGTGTGTGTGTGTGTGTCATGCTGGCCACACCATCACTGTGTGTGTGTGTGTCATGCTGGCCACACCATCACTGTGTGTGTGTGTGTGTCATGCTGGCCACACCATCACTGTGTGTGTGTGTGTGTCATGCTGGCCACACCATCACTGTGTGTGTGTGTGTCATGCTGGCCACACCATCACTGTGTGTGTGTCATGCTGGCAACACCATCACTGTGTGTGTGTGTGTGTCATGCTGGCCACACCATCACTGTGTGTGTGTGTCATGCTGGCCACACCATCACTGTGTGTGTGTCATGCTGGCCACACCATCACTGTGTGTGTGTCATGCTGGCCACACCATCACTGTGTGTGTGTCATGCTGGCCACACCATCACTGTGTGTGTGTCATGCTGGCCACACCATCACTGTGTGTGTGTCATGCTGGCCACACCATCACTGTGTGTGTGTCATGCTGGCCACACCATCACTGTGTGTGTGTCATGCTGGCCACACCATCACTGTGTGTGTGTGTCATGCTGGCAACACCATCACTGTGTGTGTGTGTCATGCTGGCCACACCATCACTGTGTGTGTGTGTCATGCTGGCCACACAATCACTGTGTGTGTGTGTCATGCTGGCAACACCATCACTGTGTGTGTGTCATGCTGGCCACACCATCACTGTGTGTGTGTCATGCTGGCCACACCATCACTGTGTGTGTGTCATGCTGGCCACACCATCACTGTGTGTGTGTCATGCTGGCCACACCATCACTGTGTGTGTGTCATGCTGGCCACACCATCACTGTGTGTGTGTCATGCTGGCAACACCATCACTGTGTGTGTGTGTGTCATGCTGGCCACACCATCACTGTGTGTGTGTGTGTGTCATGCTGGCCACACCATCACTGTGTGTGTGTGTGTGTCATGCTGGCCACACCATCACTGTGTGTGTGTGTGTCATGCTGGCCACACCATCACTGTGTGTGTGTCATGCTGGCAACACCATCACTGTGTGTGTGTGTGTGTCATGCTGGCCACACCATCACTGTGTGTGTGTGTGTCATGCTGGCCACACCATCACTGTGTGTGTGTCATGCTGGCCACACCATCACTGTGTGTGTGTCATGCTGGCCACACCATCACTGTGTGTGTGTCATGCTGGCCACACCATCACTGTGTGTGTGTCATGCTGGCAACACCATCACTGTGTGTGTGTGTCATACTGGCCACACCATCACTGTGTGTGTGTCATGCTGGCCACACCATCACTGTGTGTGTGTCATGCTGGCCACACCATCACTGTGTGTGTGTGTCATGCTGGCAACACCATCACTGTGTGTGTGTGTCATGCTGGCCACACCATCACTGTGTGTGTGTGTCATGCTGGCCACACAATCACTGTGTGTGTGTGTCATGCTGGCAACACCATCACTGTGTGTGTGTCATGCTGGCCACACCATCACTGTGTGTGTGTCATGCTGGCCACACCATCACTGTGTGTGTGTGCATGCTGGCCACACCATCACTGTGTGTGTCATGCTGGCAACACCATCACTGTGTGTGTCATGCTGGCAACACCATCACTGTGTGTGTGTGTGTGCCATGCTGGCAACACCATCACTGTGTGTGTGTGTCATGCTGGCCACACCATCACTGTGTGTGTGTGTCATGCTGGCCACACCATCACTGTGTGTGTGTCATGCTGGCCACACCATCACTGTGTGTGTGTCATGCTGGCCACACCATCACTGTGTGTGTGTGTCATGCTGGCAACACCATCACTGTGTGTGTGTGTCATGCTGACCACACCATCACTGTGTGTGTGTGTGTGTGTGTCATGCTGGCCACACCATCACTGTGTGTGTCATGCTGGCCACACCATCACTGTGTGTGTGTCATGCTGGCAACACCATCACTGTGTGTGTCATGCTGGCAACACCATCACTGTGTGTGTCATGCTGGCAACACCATCAATGTGTGTGTGTGTGTCATGCTGGCAACACCATCACTGTGTGTGTGTGTGTCATGCTGGCCACACCATCACTGTGTGTGTGTGTCATGCTGGCCACACCATCACTGTGTGTGTGTGTGTCATGCTGGCCACACCATCACTGTGTGTGTGTGTGTCATGCTGACCACACCATCACTGTGTGTGTCATGCTGGCAACACCATCACTGTGTGTGTCATGCTGGCCACACCATCACTGTGTGTGTCATGCTGGCAACACCATCACTGTGTGTGTCATGCTGGCAACACCATCACTGTGTGTGTGTGTGTGTCATGCTGGCAACACCATCACTGTGTACTCACCTAATTGTACTCCCCTAATTGTGCTTGCGGGGGTTGAGCTTTGGCTCTTTGGTCCCGCCTCTCAACTGTCAATCAACAGGTGTACAGATTCCTGAGCCTACTGGCTCTATCATATCTACACTTGAAACTGTGTATGGAGTCAGCCTCCACCACATCACTGCCTAATGCATTCCATTTATTAACTACTCTGACACTGAAAAAATTCTTTCTAACGTCTCTGTGGCTCATCTGGGTACTAAGTTTCCACCTGTGTCCCCTTGTTCGTGTCCCACGCGTGGTGAAGAGTTTGTCTTTGTCCGCCCTGTCAATTCCCCTGAGAATTTTGTAGGTGGTTGTGTGTGTGTCATGCTGGCAACACCATCACTGTGTGTGTGTCATGCTGGCCACACCATCACTGTGTGTGTGTGTCATGCTGGCAACACCATCACTGTGTGTGTGTGTGTGTCATGCTGACCACACCATCACTGTGTGTGTGTGTGTCATGCTGGCAACACCATCACTGTGTGTGTGTCATGCTGGCCACACCATCACTGTGTGTGTGTGTCATGCTGGCAACACCATCACTGTGTGTGTGTCATGCTGGCCACACCATCACTGTGTGTGTGTGTCATGCTGGCCACACCATCACTGTGTGTGTGTCATGCTGGCCACACCATCACTGTGTGTGTGTCATGCTGGCAACACCATCACTGTGTGTGTGTCATGCTGGCAACACCATCACTGTGTGTGTGTGTCATGCTGGGCACACCATCACTGTGTGTGTGTGTGTGTGTCATGCTGGCAACACCATCACTGTGTGTGTGTGTGTGTCATGCTGGCCACACCATCACTGTGTGTGTGTGTCATGCTGGCCACACCATCACTGTGTGTGTGTCATGCTGGCCACACCATCACTGTGTGTGTGTGTCATGCTGGCAACACCATCACTGTGTGTGTGTGTCATGCTGGCCACACCATCACTGTGTGTGTGTGTCATGCTGGCCACACAATCACTGTGTGTGTGTGTCATGCTGGCAACACCATCACTGTGTGTGTGTCATGCTGCCCACACCATCACTGTGTGTGTGTCATGCTGGCCACACCATCACTGTGTGTGTGTGTCATGCTGGCCACACCATCACTGTGTGTGTCATGCTGGCCACACCATCACTGTGTGTGTCATGCTGGCCACACCATCACTGTGTGTGTGTCATGCTGGCCACACCATCACTGTGTGTGTCATGCTGGCCACACCATCACTGTGTGTGTCATGCTGGCAACACCATCACTGTGTGTGTGTCATGCTGGCAACACCATCACTGTGTGTGTGTCATGCTGGCAACACCATCACTGTGTGTGTGTCATGCTGGCAACACCATCACTGTGTGTGTGTCATGCTGGCAACACCATCACTGTGTGTGTGTGTCATGCTGGCCACACCATCACTGTGTGTGTGTGTCATGCTGGCCACACCATCACTGTGTGTGTGTCATGCTGGCCACACCATCACTGTGTGTGTCATGCTGGCAACACCATCACTGTGTGTGTCATGCTGGCAACACCATCACTGTGTGTGTCATGCTGGCAACACCATCACTGTGTGTGTGTGTGTGTCATGCTGGCAACACCATCACTGTGTGTGTGTGTCATGCTGGCCACACCATCACTGTGTGTGTGTCATGCTGGCAACACCATCACTGTGTGTGTGTCATGCTGGCAACACCATCACTGTGTGTGTGTGTCATGCTGGCCACACCATCACTGTGTGTGTGTGTCATGCTGGCAACACCATCACTGTGTGTGTGTGTCATGCTGGCCACACCATCACTGTGTGTGTGTGTGTCATGCTGGCAACACCATCACTGTGTGTGTGTGTCATGCTGGCCACACCATCACTGTGTGTGTGTCATGCTGGCCACACCATCACTGTGTGTGTGTGTCATGCTGGCCACACCATCACTGTGTGTGTGTCATGCTGGCCACACCATCACTGTGTGTGTGTGTGTGTCATGCTGGCCACACCATCACTGTGTGTGTGTGTGTGTGTCATGCTGGCCACACCATCACTGTGTGTGTGTCATGCTGGCCACACCATCACTGTGTGTGTGTCATGCTGGCAACACCATCACTGTGTGTGTGTGTGTATCATGCTGGCCACACCATCACTGTGTGTGTGTCATGCTGGCCACACCATCACTGTGTGTGTGTCATGCTGGCCACACCATCACTGTGTGTGTGTGTCATGCTGGCAACACCATCACTGTGTGTGTGTGTCATACTGGCCACACCATCACTGTGTGTGTGTGTCATGCTGGCCACACCATCACTGTGTGTGTGTGTCATGCTGGCAACACCATCACTGTGTGTGTGTCATGCTGGCCACACCATCACTGTGTGTGTGTCATGCTGGCCACACCATCACTGTGTGTGTGTGTCATGCTGGCCACACCATCACTGTGTGTGTCATGCTGGCCACACCATCACTGTGTGTGTCATGCTGGCCACACCATCACTGTGTGTGTGTCATGCTGGCCACACCATCACTGTGTGTGTCATGCTGGCCACACCATCACTGTGTGTGTCATGCTGGCAACACCATCACTGTGTGTGTCATGCTGGCAACACCATCACTGTGTGTGTCATGCTGGCAACACCATCACTGTGTGTGTGTCATGCTGGCAACACCATCACTGTGTGTGTCATGCTGGCAACACCATCACTGTGTGTGTGTGTGTGTCATGCTGGCCACACCATCACTGTGTGTGTGTGTCATGCTGACCACACCATCACTGTGTGTGTGTCATGCTGACCACACCATCACTGTGTGTGTCATGCTGGCAACACCATCACTGTGTGTGTCATGCTGGCAACACCATCACTGTGTGTGTCATGCTGGCAACACCATCACTGTGTGTGTCATGCTGGCAACACCATCACTGTGTGTGTCATGCTGGCAACACCATCACTGTGTGTGTGTGTCATGCTGGCAACACCATCACTGTGTGTGTCATGCTGACCACACCATCACTGTGTGTGTGTGTCATGCTGGCCACACCATCACTGTGTGTGTGTGTCATGCTGGCCACACCATCACTGTGTGTGTGTGTGTCATGCTGGCCACACCATCACTGTGTGTGTGTGTCATGCTGGCCACACCATCACGGTGTGTGTGTGTGTCATGCTGGCCACACCATCACTGTGTGTGTGTGTGTCATGCTGGCCACACCATCACTGTGTGTGTGTCATGCTGGCCACACCATCACTGTGTGTGTCATGCTGACCACACCATCACTGTGTGTGTCATGCTGGCCACACCATCACTGTGTGTGTGTGTGTCATGCTGGCCACACCATCACTGTGTGTGTGTGTCATGCTGGCCACACCATCACTGTGTGTGTGTGTCATGCTGGCCACACCATCACTGTGTGTGTGTCATGCTGGCCACACCATCACTGTGTGTGTGTGTCATGCTGGCAACACCATTACTGTGTGTGTGTCATGCTGACCACACCATCACTGTGTGTGTCATGCTGGCCACACCATCACTGTGTGTGTGTCATGCTGGCAACACCATCACTGTGTGTGTGTGTCATGCTGGCAACACCATCACTGTGTGTGTGTGTCATGCTGGCAACACCATCACTGTGTGTGTGTGTCATGCTGACCACACCATCACTGTGTGTATGTGTGTCATGCTGGCCACACCATCACTGTGTGTGTGTCATGCTGGCCACACCATCACTGTGTGTGTGTGTGTCATGCTGGCCACACCATCACTGTGTGTGTGTGTGTCATGCTGGCCACACCATCACTGTGTGTGTGTCATGCTGGCAACACCATCACTGTGTGTGTGTGTCATGCTGACCACACCATCACTGTGTGTGTGTGTCATGCTGGCCACACCATCACTGTGTGTGTCATGCTGGCCACACCATCACTGTGTGTGTGTCATGCTGGCCACACCATCACTGTGTGTGTGTCATGCTGGCCACACCATCACTGTGTGTGTCATGCTCCAGCCTTGCTTCTCCAGCCTTGACGAGCACTTCGGTGCAGCCAAAACCAGTTCCAGCTAGCCAGCCAGCAGTGTATTGGAGCAGAACCAGGCGCTTCCCAGCCAGCATCTAGTCCAAGCAGTGACATCTTCCTCGTGGCATCTTCTGTGTGTTGTCCAATGTGCTTGTGTCAGGTCGGACTGCATTAGGTGAACAGCCCCACTTCAAGCCAGAACAGGCCCAGGTGAGAAGACGGAAGTTCACCTTTTGCAGTTGCGTCATGGCATAGGTGCATTCTTTTTCCTCTTCTAAAATTCTTCCGTTTCTGACACTGCCGAGCCAGTTGTGGAATGTCGTGATCGTGCGAGCCCACCATAACTGGGGGGTTGCAACCTTCCGGAACACGGTGTTTGTTCGTGGTGAGACCCTTAGGCCAGGTCTTAGACCTGGCCTACACACTGACCCCCACTGAGCTTTTGGAATTACAGTGATTGGCACAGACACGGGACTGTCAGTAGAGAGTGAGTCACAATGGCTCACTGTCTACGGATGACCTACACTGGAAACACACCCATAGAAACAATTGACTGCATCACTACCTTCTTCAATGCCACTGGCACACCTGCCACTAATCATATCAAACACGCCAACACCACAACATCAAATTTCTCATTGCCTCAGATGACGACCTTTTGCCTGTTTCAGGGAACCTGCTCTAAGTAAACTCACACAAGCCTCACTGACTCCTGTCCTCACTATCGAACAGAAAACCAATGCTCTGTACTTGTAAGAAATGTTGACAGCTCTGTCCTATCAGCACCTAACAATATCAATCTCTCTCAAGACATCTCACGCAGGAATGCTATTACTGTGATGGAGATATACCCAGTGCCCAATACAAAAAACCTCAAGATCCAATGTTCCTCCCCCACTGAAGCTCAAAAACTCTTACATCATGGGATTAAAATCCTCAACACCAGTACTCCTCCCTATCTCATTAGTCCTGTTGACTATCTTCCTTTGCTACAGTGTTTTAAATGCTACAAGTATAATCACGAAACACGAAGGTGTAAAAGCACACAAATTTGCTCAAAATGCTCTGCTGAAGGCCATTTCTATACTCAGTGCTCTGCCCCTATCCTAAATGCACCAATTGCCAAGGTGCTCACTCAGCAGTTGACAAATCTTGCCCTTTGAGAAAGCAAACCCTAAATCTCTTCGCAATAACCAACCTCGCACTCATGCACAACCTCATTCTTCTTCTTCAACCTCCCATAACCTGTCTCATCACCAAACAGCATCAGCCACCTCAATGTCCTATGCCAGTGTCCTCACTGCTTCACCTCACCAGCAACATCATTTCCATAATACTGCACAACAAACTCAATCCTCTCCACCTCTCTTCCCTCACCCACCACCTCCACCTTATTCTCCTCTTCAGAACCTTTCATATGACGAGTTATACTTAGCTCTTGCCAATATGGCTTCAGACCTAAAAAAAAGCACTAACGATGCACTTATTAGTATGATTAACTTAATTCATGCAGCTCTTGATAAAAATGAGTTCCCTGTTGGGTTATTTGTGGACCTGCGTAAGGCTTTTGACACTGTGAACCACCAAACCTTCTTCTTAAATTACATCATTATGGAGTCAGAGGACTCTCCCTGCAATACCTCAAATCTTACCTTACTGACAGACTCCAGTATGTTTCTGTGAACAATTCAATTCTCCTACCCTACCCATCAACATTGGTGTTCCTCAGGGCAGTATACTTGGCCCTCTCCTCTTTCTCATCTACATAATGACCTTCCAAATGCCTCCCAACACCTTAGACCAATTCTATTTGCTGACGACACACCTTCATTACTCCAGTCCTGACCCCCTGCTCTAAATGCCACAGTAAATACCGAGCTTAATAAAGTCCATCTTTGGCTAACTGCCAACAAACTCACCTTAACATTGACAAACTTTCTATATTCTGTTTGGCAATAAATCCTCTAACCAAATAAATCTCAAGATTAACAATACCCAAATTTGTAACAAATTAGATGGCAAATTCCTTAGCGTTCTCATTGACCACAAGCTTAATTTCCAGGGACACATTCTAAATATATCAAAAAAAGTTTCAAAAGCTGTTGGCATTCTTTCTAACATCAGATATTATGTACCTCGCCCTGCCCTGGGACTCTCTATTACTCCCTCATCTATCCATATCTCAACTATGGTATTTGTGCTTGGGTTCTACTACCCAAATCATTTACGTCCTCTAATTACTCAACACAAAGCTGCTATTAGGACAATATCCAACTCTGGCCCCAGACATCACTCGGTACCCTTACTCAAATCTCTGAATATGTTAGATATTAAGTCACTGCACATTCTCTCATGTGTATTATACATATATAAAACGCTGAACTGTAATGCCAATCCTGAACTCAAAGCTTCATTGAAAGCTGTAACAGAACCCATGAGCACCACACCAGAAATAAATACAGTTTTGATATTCCAAGAGTACGACTTAACCAAACTAGAAATGCTCTACAAATCAAGGGACCCAGAATGTGGAATGACCTTCCCAACCATGTTAAAGACTGTACCTCTCTCAACCAGTTTAAGATTAAAACTAAACACTACCTGATANTGGCAAAGGATCCTTCAGTGGTAGAGATTAATTAAGAAGCTCAACAAATCAAATTTAGTATTGTTAGGCAAGGAATTTGGTCTCGAGTAAACGACACTGATAAAAAGTGGACCTTGGTGAATAAAATTTTACGGCATTGTATAGACCAAGAACTATTGCCAAGTGATACAATTTATGCGAGCCCAGTTCAGGGGAAAGTGTAGCTAGTAGAAATATATATAGAGTTAGAAGGTTCAGCTTTCTTTGCGCAATACCACCAGAGACTCAAGGACTGCAAGGCGGCTGCACTAAAGTATCTTGGGAAAGCCCAAGAAAATATGAAAGAACGAAACGATGCTAAGGCTAAGTTGCGGGTATTTCAGCCTGGTGACTCCTCTCCTGGTATTAAAGCCTCGACTAGGGAACACTATGTCCCACAAGTACGAAGGCCCCTACATTGTGACAATAAAGACTGGGGACCTCACGTACAAAGTGAGGCACTCTGACAAGCGTAACCAGGTAATGCTCGTACACGTGAATCGGCTGAAGAAATTCCAGGGCCCCAGGCCCATTGCACTAACCAATGTTTCCATTTCCTATGAGGGAGGGGGATGATTGTTCTGGGGACCCAACTAATCTCATTCTCAATAATTCTAGTTCTGTGAATGCTGTGGAGGAGGGACTGTCCCATTTGCAGATGGCCAACATGAAGAGGTGCAGTCGTTGCTTGACGAATTCTCCAGTAGTTCGGGGAGGTCCCGGCCCAGACTGATGCCATTTACCATGATGTCAAGTTGACAGACTACACCCCCATTCGCCTTCAACCCTATCGAATGAATCTGGAAAAGAAGGCCATCGTATGGAAAGAGGTCGACTTCCTGCTCCAGCACGGCCTCATCCGGTCGAACCAGGGCTCTTGGTGCTCGCCCTGCCTTTTGGTCCCAAACCAGACAGCTCCTGGCGATTATGCACCGACTATCGGCAGCTCAACAAGGTGACCATTGTGGATGCCTATCCACTGCCCCTCCTCGAAGACTGCATCGACGAACTTGGAAACGCCAAGTACGTCTCGAAATTCGACCTCTCGAGGGGTTATTATCAGATCCCGCTCATTGAACGTGCTAAACAACTAACTGCGTTCGTAACACCCGATGGTGTCTTTGAGTATCAAGTGTTACCGTTCAGCTTGCGTAATGCCCCTGCCACGTTCCAGAGGCTAATGAACTCTCTGTTAGCTAATGTGCCAAATTGTTGGGCGTATTTAGATGACATTGTGTTCTTGAATTCATATCCATGAATTTTTCATGGATATGATACCAACATCAAATCATATATCAGACGTCACCCTATCCTCACTGGATTTTGAAGAAGCCATAAACAGTATGCCTATGCACTCTGCACCAGGCCCGGATTCTTGGAACTCCATATTCATCAAGAACTGTAAAAAACCACTATCGCAGGCCCTTCACATTCTGTGGAGACAAAGCCTAGATACTGGCGTTATTCCTGATATACTAAAAACAGCAGAGATAGCACCACTTCATAAAGGCGGAAATAAGGTAGAGGCAAAAAATTACAGACCGATAGCATTAACATCGCACATCATAAAAATTTTGAGAGAGTGCTAAGAAGTAAGCTCACAAAAATACATGGAATCACAGCATCTCCACAACCCTGGACAACATGGTTTCAGAACAGGGCGCTCTTGCCTGTCGCAGTTGCTGGACCACTATGATATGGCATTAGATGCTATGGAAGACAAACAAAACGCTGATGTATTTACACAGATTTCGCAAAAGCTTTTGATAAATGTGACCATGGTGTTATTGGACATAAAATGCGCTCAAAAGGAATTACCGGAAAAATAGGCAGATGGATCTACAATTTCCTGACCAACAGAACCCAATGTGTAATAGTCAACAAAATAAAATCCAGCCCATCAACCATTAAGAGCTCAGTCCCCAGGGTACTGTGCTTGCTCCAGTACTTTTTCTCATCCTCATATCGGACATAGACAAGAACAAAACTATAGCACTGTATCATCCTTTGCAGATGACACTAGGATCTTCATGAGAGTAGGCAACATAGAGGACACGGCAAACCTCCAGTCAGATGTAGATCAGGTCTTTCTATGGGCTACAGAAAATAATATGGTGTTTAACGAAGATAAGTTCCAGCTCATGCGCTATGGAAAAAATGAAAATATAAAAACGAAAACCACGTACAAAACTCAGACAAATCATAACATAGAACGAAAAGGCAATGTAAAGGATCTGAGTGTACTCATGTCGGAAGACCTTACCTTAAAGAACCAATAAAGTAGCGTTACAACTGCAAGAAAAATGACAGGTTGGATAACAAGAACTTTTCACACTAGAGATGCTATACCGATGATGACACTTTTCAAAACGCTTGTGCTCTCTAGAGTGGAGTACTGCTGCACAATGACAGCCCCTTTCACAGCTGGAGAAATTGCTGACCTGGAGAGCGTGCAGAGGTCCTTTACTGCTAGAATCCACTCAGTAAAACATATAAACTATTGGGACCGACTAAAGAGCCTAAATCTGTATTCCCTTGAGCGCAGGCGGGAGAGATACATAATAATTTACACGTGGAAAATATTAGAGGGGCTGGTCCCAAACCTGCACACAGAAATAACATCACATGAGACCAGAAGACATGGCAGGATGTGCAGAATACCCCCGTTGAAAAGCAGAGGTGCAACTGGTACTCGAGAGAGAACTCTATCAACATCAGGGGCCCGAGACTGTTCAACACGCTCCCGCTACACATAAGGGGCATAACTGGCAAACCCCTCACAGTGTTCAAGAGAGAACTGGATAAGCACCTCCAAAGGATACCTGATCAACCAGGCTGTGACTCATACATCAGGCTGCGAGCAGCCGCGTCCAACAGCCTGGTTGATCAGTCCAGCAACCAGGAGGCCTGGTCGATGACCGGGCCGCGGGGACGCTAAGCCCCGGAAGCACCTCAAGGTATCCTCAAGGTATCCTCTTTGATAGTAATGGGCTGACCACATAGCTAGGTTATGCAGTTGTCACAGTTTTGAAAAATGCAAATCTAACCTTAAATGCAAAAAAGTGTCATTTTGGCCAAGGCACAGTGATGTACCTCGGTTATGAAGTGGGCCAAGGAAAAGTGTTACCTGGGCAAGATAAAATCAGTGCCATTCTGGAGTATCCAGTGCTCCAGTCTAAAAGGACATTCAAAGGTTTATTGGTATGTGTGCGTACTATTGACGCTTTTGTCAGAACTTTTCCAGTGTTGCCACTCCTCTCACAGCCTTGTTGCGGAAGGCTGCTAAATTTAAGTGGTCATCAGACTGTGCAGAGGCATTTAAAAATTTGAAATTGATCTTAGCTTCCGCCCAGTGCTCGCTAGTCTAAGGTTCGACCGATCATTAAAATTCATGTTGACGCGTCTGACTCGGGTGCTGGTGCAGTGTTGTTGCAAACTGGGGATGATCAAGTGGAACACCCAGTATATTATTACTCTGTAAAATTTGACAAGGTGCAATGCAATTATTCAGTGGTAGAAAAAGAGGCGTTGGCACTAGTGTTAACATGTAAAAAGTGTGAATCTACCTCACAGGTAATATAATGGAAGTGTACATGGACCATAACCCACTAGTATTCTTGAATCAAATGAAGGAAAAAATAAATGCATCCTCAGGTGGGCATTGTACCTACAGGACTTCAATCTTTCCATTATCCACCTACCGGGCCGGCTCAATGTGATAGCGACGCTCTGTCCCGGTTACCTGAGTAACATTCATCTGAGCCACAGGAAGCCATATACCAACTGTCATGCTTTAGTATTTTTTTTAGGTTCTCCTGTGACATTAAATATTCTGTGTCAAATTTATTTACTTCCCCTTTTTTTGTATGTGTTTTTTTCTTTCAGAGAATTCCTTTGTACTTTTCTTCAGAGAATTGTGTTTTGATTGATTTTCTTTTATGGCATAGATTTTCCTTTTTATTCTCTGTATACTCTTACAAAAAAATATGACTCTATTCTAGTAGCCACATTTTTTTTCTCTGAAGGGGGAGGAGTGTTACGACCCTGGGTTCATCAGTGGAAACCAGAGGTCAAATTGAGCTAAATAAATGACCTTATTGATGGTCCAGGAAGACCGAAACGTCCTCGTCTCACGTTATTGTGACTCATCGCCTGCAAATGACCTTATATTATTTGAGACGCTTGTCGACGTGCCTCTGTTCATATCTTCCTTGCCAGACGTAAGACGAATCTTGTTTCTCACAGAGTGATAGTAAAAGTGTTATTGTATTATTGTACCCGGATGGCTGCTCACTTGACTGTTTTGTTGGATGCTCGCTTGACTGTTTTGTTGTTGTCAGATCAGCTGTGTCGTGCCTAGTACAGGTTAGTTTGTGTTCACTCCTAGTAAATTCTATTTGTTCTAGCGTTAGTCATGTGACTTTGCTTATTATATTATATATCTTAAGCACTGTTAGTCTTTATAAGTTTGTATAATATATGGCTTGTGTATTGCAGGATGTAACTGTACTGTAATTATTTGTTCAATAAAGCCACATGTCTGGCAATGCTTCTCCCTTACCTCAGGGTACATAATAAATGAAGTAAACACTCCCTCTCTGAGGTTCACATACCAGGCACTGCAGACGTCTGACATTAGCCCAGCCAAATAGTGATCCAGCCACAGCGCCCCCTACATCAGCGCCCCCTACATCAGCGTCCCCTACATCAGCGTCCCCTACATCAGCGCCCCCTACATCAGCGCCCCCTACATCAGCGCCCCTACATCAGCGCCCCCTACATCAGCGCCCCCTACATCAGCGCCCCCTACATCAGCGCCCCCTACATCAGCGCCCCCTACATCAGCGTCCCCTACATCAGCCCCCTACATCAGCGGCCCCTACATCAGCGCCCCCTACATCAGCGCCCCCTACATCAGCGCCCCTACATCAGCGCCCCCTACATCAGCGTCCCCTACATCAACCATGGCAACTATTGTAGCCGATGAAACAAATTGTGTATATGATTGTAGTGGCCATTACAAATTGCCTGGTTGATGCCTGGTTGATTACCTGGTTGATGGGGTTCTGGGAGTTCTTCTACTCCCCAAGCCCGGCCCGAGGCCCAGGCTTGGACTTGTGATGAGTTTGGTCCACCAGGCTGTTGCTTGGAGCGGCCCGCAGGGCCCACATACCCACCACAGCCTGGTTGGTCCGGAACTCCTTGGAGGAATAAATTGTGTGCAATTGGGTTGCCGGGTATGACATGCCAGCAACACCACAAGACGGGTCAACCTGGGTTTACTAATACCATAAAGATTCCTTCCTAATAACACATTTGTGAATGCAGTTTATTTCTCCGTAATCTATTGACAGGTTTCAAAGGGAGAGAAGTTAGTGAGCTGGACCCACCTATAACCTGCGTCCCTTCCATACATGATCTGGCTGCCCCCTATAGACGCCATTACATGGACCATTAGTGTCATACCCCTGACAGCTACTTCACACTGTCTAATCAGGCCATACCTACATTAAACAGCCAAGGCCACCCATTTAGCATCATATAGTTTTTTTTTTTTTTGAGAATATATACAAGGAGTTGTTACATTCTTGTACAGCCACTAGTACGCGTAGCGTTTCGGGCAGGTCCCTGGAATACGATCCCCGCCGCGAAGAATCGTTTTTTCATCCAAGTACAACATTTTACTGTTGCGCTTAAACAGAGGCTACAGTTAAGGATTTGCGCCCAGTAAATCCTCCCCGGCCAGGATACGAACCCATGACATAAGCGCTCGCGGAACGCCAGGCGAGTGTCTTACCACTACATCCACGGAGACTGCGAACCAGATAACCCAGATATATTAACCAGATAACTGTAGTACTAACCAATACTGTAGTCTAATTACCAACATGTGTGGTGTAATTTATCATTAGACAAACGGTAAATGTTTATAGCCTATTATCATCACCC
>WNGS01160430.1:9021474-9032175 GCA_020271785.1 Procambarus virginalis | reverse complement strand
TAGGAACGGGCAACAATGTAACACCGGGGAATGAGAGAGCCAGGCAGGAGTTAAATGTCGACGCTCATAAATTAAAATAATAACCCCAAAGAAGAAACGGGAACCAATGGATGATAGTATAAACATCTTTAACAACCAAGCACAACCTCTGGCAGAAGTATCATCCTAGGAACACATCAGATTCATGCAAATCAGAAAGGATAGGGCAGCATCTCATCGAAAGTTTAAAAATACTGAACATTTTGGATATAGAGATCCCGGATATCTTGTTCGAAAGGTCTGAAGTAACACAAAAGGGAACAAAACATGGACACGCTCAAAACAAGCACACAAGTAAACAAAACAGGGAACTACAGTGTCCAAGCTCAAACAAGCCACAATGTAACACAAACAAGGACCAACAGTGTCAAGCTCAACAAACCAAAATGTAACACAAAAACATGACAAGCTAAACCAGCCACAATGTAACACAAACAGGGAACAACAAGACAGACAACAACACAATGTAACACAAAAAAGGGCACAAAGTGACAAGCCAAACAAGCCACAATGTAACAAAAACAGGCAAACCGTGTTCAAGCTCACCAAGCCACAATGTAAAACAACCAAGGAAACAAACAGTGACAAGCTCAAAAAGCCCACAATGTAACACAAAACAGGGAACAAAAGTGACAAGCACAACAAACCACAATGTACAACACAAAAAAGGAAAAACAGTGACAAGCTCCACAAGCCCCAATGTAACACAAACAGGGAACATAAGTGACAAGCTCAACAAGCCACAACTGTAGGACACAAAAACACGGCACAACAGTGACAAGCTCAACAGCCCACAATGTAACACAAACAGGGAACAAAAAACAGTGAAGCCAACAAGCACAATGTAAACACAAACAAAAACAAGTGGGACAGCTCAACAAGCACAAATGTAACACAAACAACAGTGACAAAGACCCACAAACAACAGTAACAAAAGCAACAGTAAACCAGCTCAAACAAAGACCACAATGAACACAAACACCAGTGTCAGCTCAAAAGCCAAATGTAAACACACACAAGGAAAACAGTGTCAAGCTCAACAAGTCACAATGTAACACAAAACAGGAACAACAGTGTCAAAGCTCAAAAACAAGCCACAATGTAACAAAAACAGAGAACAACAGTGTCAAGCTCAAAAAGCAACAATGTAACACAAAGAATGAACACAGCTGTCAACGCTCAACAAGCCACAATGTAAACCACACAAGGAACACAGTGTCAAGCTCAACAATGCCACAATGTAACACAAAACAGGAACAACAGTGACAAGCTCAACAAGCCACAATGTAACACAAACAAGGAACACAGTGACAAGCTCAACAAGCCACAATGTAACACAAACACAAGGAACAACAGTGACAAGCTCAACAAGCCACAATGTAACACAAAAACAACAGTGTCAAGCTCAACAAGCCACAATGTAACCACACAAGGAACAACAGTGACAAGCTCAACAAGCCACAATGTAACACAAACAAGGAACAACAGTGTCCAGCTCAACAAGCCACAATGTAACACAACAGGGAACAACAGTCAAGCTCAACAAGCCACAATGTAACACAAACAAGGAACAACAGTGTCCAGCTCAACAAGCCACAATGTAACACAAACAGGGAACAACAGTGACAAGCTCAACAAGCCACAATGTACACAAACAAGGAACAACAGTGACAAGCTCAACAAGCCACAATGTAACACAAACAGGGAACAACAGTGACAAGCTCAACAAGCCACAATGTAACACAAACAAGGAACAACAGTGACAAGCTCAACAAGCCACAATGTAACACAAACAGGGAACAACAGTGTCAAGCTCAACAAGCCACAATGTAACACAAACAAGGAACAACAGTGACAAGCTCAACAAGCCACAATGTAACACAAACAAGGAACAACAGTGTCAAGCTCAACAAGCCACAATGTAACACAAACAAGGAACAACACAAAGTGTGTGTCCAGCACAAAGGGAACCCCAGTTGTGCAGACCTGACAACAGCCAAAAACGCCCAGATGGAGTCACCCTGCAGCCATGGAGGGAAGATAAACAGGTCGTATGGGATTACACATGTGCTTCCACATTGGCTGATACCTATCTACCTTACAGCACAGTTGAGGGAGGCGAGGCGACCACCTTCAGGGAGACCCAGAAAACTAATAAGTACAGGCACTTGAAATTCAGGTGGAAAAATCCTCAGGATATGTTGCCGGCTTCCTGTTCCTGTTAAGGCCACTAGAGATGGTGGCCTCCTCAGGTAAATTTAGGTAGGAATAATGGGAACTGCAGAAGGCCTGTTGGTCCATACGAGACAGCTATTTATATTCAGCCAAACTCACTCCCATACATGTCTAACCTTCGCCTGAAACAATCCAGTGATCCCACGACATTTATGTAACCAGGTGAATACATACTAGTACTAGTGTCATTTTACCATTATGTAATGACCATATATATCACATATACATATACATATACGTATGCTCTCCAAAATCAGATATTATGTACCTAACTCTGCTCTCATCTCTATATTATGCACTAATCTATCCCTAACTTAACTATGGTATCTGTGCATGGGGTTCAACCACTGCAAACCACCTCAAGTCCATCATCACCCAGCAAAAATCTGCTATCAGAATAATAACAAATTCTGCTTTCAGACAACACTCAGCCCCCTTGTTTAACTCCCTAAACATGCTAAACATAATCTCACTCCACAAATTCTCTTGTGTCAACTACATTTACAAAACCCTGTTCACAAATGTAAATCCTGCTCTGAAACTCTTCCTGGACAGATGTAATAGGACCCATTATCACCACACCAGAAATAAATATCTCTTTGATATCCCAAGAGTTAAACTTAATCTGTGTAAACACTCTATGCAAATAAAGGGACCCAGTCTATGGAACTCACTCCCTATTGAATTGAAAAGCTGTCCAACTTTTACATCATTCAAAAACAATACTAAACAGTACCTAATTTCATCTTCATAGTTTTTTACCTTTTGCCTTAAAATTGCACTGTATCTATTGTTACCCAATCTCCCAACCTTTATGTACCCAATTGGACATCTTTACCATTGTGATCATTGCTGTCTTATATGTGTTGTCAATCTGCTGTATGGTGTCTATTAATCTTGTTTAAATTACCAATCAAGCTGTCAATGTAATCAGTCAGAGCTTTAATATACCAATGTGCTTTAATTTATTTCCTAGTCTCTCTCATCTCATGTTTCTCTTGTAATGTATTTGTTATCATTTATTAATTCTGATAGAAATTACCTACTTAAAATTATCTGTTAGATTAAGGACCTGCCCGAAACGCTGTGCGTACTAGTGGCTTTACAAGATTGTTAATACTGTACTATTCAATGTATTCTCACAAACCCAATGTTCCTTCTTGTATATATATATAAATAAAAATAAAAATAAAATAAAATAAAATATACACATCTTGCCTGATAGCCGGTGTCAGCGAGCGTAAACTGGAGCCTCAGAGCAACATAAGGCGCCAGTCCCTGGCGAGCATTATTACACCACACTTGGGAGTGGCCCCTGTCACACAGAGTGAAGGAACTGTTGTGGAAGGTGACCTGCAGAGGCGCCTCCTCCGTCATCACAATGGTGAAGCTCGCAGAGTCGTCCAACTTAAACCTCCGCACTTTGTTACTGTACGTCATCATCCACATGGACTGGCCTGACACAAACAAGTTATACATTTAATACAATTTATATAAAGTACAGTTCAACCTAACCTAAAATTACTGCGCATTCATCATAGCACCAAGTGAGGTCCACCACAGCACCAAGTGAGCTAGCATGAGCAACACAATGATAGTTACCTTGAGTACAATTCTTCATGATGACAACATTCTCCATAGAGAACCCTTCTGGTCTTTGGGATTCTGTTCCATTCACAGAGTCTGAGGAGTTATTGGAGTATCTGTAGGAGACACGCAAGGTGCCGAGGCCCCAGGACGCGGCCATGGCCTCCGCCTCGCTCCCCGAGCCAGGCCACAGTTTCCAACTGGCCAGAACAGGACTTTGACCAGTGTTGCTTGGCAGGAACTGCGGCAATGCGTCCAGGGTCTGCTCACGTACACGCTGATCCGAACCACGTAACACTATACAACCTGTAATGAATCACATGAATCACACGGCGGGACCAAAGAGCTCAAGCTCAACCCTCACAAGCACAACTAGGTAAGACATTCTCCTTCTCAAACAAGGTGGTAGACGGTTGGAACAACTTAGGTGAGAAGGTGGTGGAGGCCAAGACCGTCAGTAGTTTCAAAGTGTTATACGACAAAGAGTACTGGGAAGACGGGACACCACGAGCGTAGCTGCCATACTGTAACTACACTTAGGTAATTACACTTAGGTAATCACGTGCTCAGAGGCCTACAAGGTCTTATGGTTTATATGATATTTACTCAATTAAATTCCCTGAGTTAGTTCTTGAAACAGTATGTAATTTAAATAACTATATGAGACGATTTCAGAAGAAACAAATATTAATTTAAAACAACTACCATCATTTCTCTAGAAATCTATTGTCAACAAATGAAATGCAAAAACAGCTGATTTTCCCATGTAAACTCTCTCATGGAGTTTAGTTGCTATAAAATAGTCAATATGAGGCTATAATCAATGGTTGCATTATGAAGTCCCTGTGCTTGGATATCTGCCGAGGAGTTCCACATAAATTATTGTTTAGTTGTATAAAGAAACAATTAAATTAATACTGTGAAAACACTGATTCATCTTGGTGCCCTGAAGCTGTCCAGTACCAGGAGCGAGTATAGCCTAGCCTCAGGATCTAACATTTCCATAATCATAAATATCATTCACTGTCAACATTTCCAAATAGTTGTACACCAATTTATTATCACAACAATAAATTAATGCAAAGGTTCTATAACATACTTGTTTGAGGTAAAGCCCCTCCCCCCCCCTACGGCTTAACGGAGACAAACGAACAAATTTTTCTAGAGGTTCAGGGAGGTAACTCCCCTAGATTGTATTTTCACTGTTCTCAAGATTACCTGATTGTCTGGGTGGATGAATACTACTTTACTTAATGGCCAGTCAGACCTAGGCTCATCACTGTCTACCAAGACAACATCTCCAGGTTGTAGATTTATTCTGTTGTAAGGGGGAGGTTGGCCCCATAATGATGTTCTCTTAAGGAAGTTAAGTATTCTTCAGTCCATGCTTGATTCCAACTTAGGATATTGTCAGAGCGGTGTTTATAAGCCTTAATAAAATCACTATCACTCACGTACGAGGGATCTCTGATCTCTTCATCTCCAAGAGTTGGTACTGGAGCTAAAGGTCAACCATACAATAGATGAGCTGGGTTTAATAGGACATGCTGTGAAAAATCATTTGACATATCAATTAATGATCTGCTGTTAACTCACGATTCGACCTCAATGACCACCTTCTGGAGTTCAGAAAGGTTGATAATTTCTTAGGTAGTGATTTCCTCAAACATCTTTTGACAACACCGACCATTCTTTCATAATATCCGCCAAGCCACGGACGGTCCTCGTGGTGGGATGAATTTCCATTTGGCAATGATGATGTTCCACTGTAGTACCGACTGTTGAATGGGAATAAATCTCCGAGAGACAAGCTGTCCCAGCTACAAAGCTGGTTCATTGATAGAGATAATTAAATTGTGACACATAAAATAGGCATCAACTATGTTTACAATTGACTAGAAAGTATTAGTAAAGTAGATCAGAGTAAACTTGGATATAGGGCTGCTGTACGATTAGCTGAGTAGTCGGCCGGCAGCGAGTCAGCTGGAGTAAGCTGAGACTTGAGGCTGGCTTCCTTCTCTGGCTGGCGTTCGTGGTGTCAACATCTCTACTGTGTTGCTCTGCACCCCTCTACCCTTCCTCCTACTTCTCTCCCTTACCTTATCCTGTGTCTAGTTTACCAAGATAAGTAATGTGCTGTATTCTCGTTTTCTGGCATAAGTGTGTATTAAGGTGTATAGTATTACAGTGTATTAATTAATTAGGGTATCACTAGTGTTTATATTGCTAAATTACTCTAAGGGGGTCCCAGTGGAACCACGTGGGCTCCAGTAGTACCAGTAAGCTACCTAGAGTCCTTGCTAGTGTCCCTTGCCTAGTAGACTTTACCCTAGCTTGTCCCAAGTGTAAAACCTTGTATCCTGCCTACGTGGACCAAGGCTTTTAACGTAAGATAGTGTGGTAAAGTAATTATTGTTATTGTTGTGAATGTATATGGGGGTTGTTAAGAGGGTTTAATAAATAAGTTAGTTTTTGAGGTGTATCCATTACTCCTGTTGTAGTGACATAGTTGATTGTATCCCAGACGACAGATCTGTTCTAAAACCTTAAAGTGTAAACAGGAACCTATGTTCCTTGGGGGCCGGGCATAATTGTGTCACTACCCTGTTACATCTTGATTCTAACTGCCAACCCTACTCCATAATAATACTAGACCCCCCATAGGAGCAAAATTTGTAAAAAGTGGTTGGCCTGTCTGGGATGAACTGTAATTGTAAAAAATTAGATTTTTGAGCGCCAAAACTAAGAATTCTTGTTTTCCGTAGAACGGTTGTGTGTTAGCCTAGCGCCCAACTCATCTAGCAAAGGATATTCTTGCACTGACTGGACACCCAGCTGAATCCCTTCACGATTGAGGTAAGTGTGGCCTTGTGTTAAGGGGCATGCAAATTTTTGTTTTTTCCAATTTTTATTTTTTAATTTTTTCTTTTGCTTGGAGCTAAAATTATTAGTGATGGCCTCTAAAATGCAGAAACTGGCAAAGGATCCTTCAGTGGTAGAGATTAATTAAGAAGCTCAACAAATCAAATTTAGTATTGTTAGGCAAGGAATTTGGTCTCGAGTTAAACGACACTGATAAAAAGTGGACCTTGGTGAATAAAATTTTACGGCATTGTATAGACCAAGAACTATTGCCAAGTGATACAATTTTATGCGAGCCCAGTTCAGGGGAAAGTGTAGCTAGTAGAAATATATATAGAGTTTGAAGGTTCAGCTTTCTTTGCGCAATACCACCAGAGACTCAAGGACTGCAAGGCGGCTGCACTAAAGTATCTTGGGAAAGCCCAAGAAAATATGAAAGAACGAAACGATGCTAAGGCTAAGTTGCGGGTATTTCAGCCTGGTGACCCTCTCCTGGTATTAAAGCCTCGACTAGGGAATACTATGTCCCACAAGTACGAAGGCCCCTACATTGTGACAATAAAGACTGGGGACCTCACGTACAAAGTGAGGCACTCTGACAAGCGTAACCAGGTAATGCTCGTACACGTGAATCGGCTGAAGAAATTCCAGGGCCCCAGGCCCATTGCACTAACCAATGTTTCCATTTCCAGTGAGGGAGGGGGATGATTGTTCTGGGGACCCAACTAATCTCATTCTCAATAATTCTAGTTCTGTGAATGCTGTGGAGGAGGGACTGTCCCATTTGCAGATGGCCCAACATGAAGAGGTGCAGTCGTTGCTTGACGAATTCTCCAGTATGTTCGGGGAGGTCCCGGCCCAGACTGATGCCATTTACCATGATGTCAAGTTGACAGACTACACCCCCATTCGCCTTCAACCCTATCGAATGAATCTGGAAAAGAAGGCCATCGTATGGAAAGAGGTCGACTTCCTGCTCCAGCACGGCCTCATCCGGTCGAACCAGGGCTCTTGGTGCTCGCCCTGCCTTTTGGTCCCCAAACCAGACAGCTCCTGGCGATTATGCACCGACTATCGGCAGCTCAACAAGGTGACCATTGTGGATGCCTATCCACTGCCCCTCCTCGAAGACTGCATCGACGAACTTGGAAACGCCAAGTACGTCTCGAAATTCGACCTCTCGAGGGGTTATTATCAGATCCCGCTCATTGAACGTGCTAAACAACTAACTGCGTTCGTAACACCCGATGGTGTCTTTGAGTATCAAGTGTTACCGTTCAGCTTGCGTAATGCCCCTGCCACGTTCCAGAGGCTAATGAACTCTCTGTTAGCTAATGTGCCAAATTGTTGGGCGTATTTAGATGACATTGTGTTCTTGAATTCATATCCATGAATTTTTCATGGATATGATACCAACATCAAATCATATATCAGACGTCACCCTATCCTCACTGGATTTTGAAGAAGCCATAAACAGTATGCCTATGCACTCTGCACCAGGCCCGGATTCTTGGAACTCCATATTCATCAAGAACTGTAAAAAACCACTATCGCAGGCCCTTCACATTCTGTGGAGACAAAGCCTAGATACTGGCGTTATTCCTGATATACTAAAAACAGCAGAGATAGCACCACTTCATAAAGGCGGAAATAAGGTAGAGGCAAAAAATTACAGACCGATAGCATTAACATCTCACATCATAAAAATTTTTGAGAGAGTGCTAAGAAGTAAGCTCACAAAATACATGGAATCACAGCATCTCCACAACCCTGGACAACATGGTTTCAGAACAGGGCGCTCTTGCCTGTCGCAGTTGCTGGACCACTATGATATGGCATTAGATGCTATGGAAGACAAACAAAACGCTGATGTAATTTACACAGATTTCGCAAAAGCTTTTGATAAATGTGACCATGGTGTTATTGGACATAAAATGCGCTCAAAAGGAATTACCGGAAAAATAGGCAGATGGATCTACAATTTCCTGACCAACAGAACCCAATGTGTAATAGTCAACAAAATAAAATCCAGCCCATCAACCATTAAGAGCTCAGTCCCCCAGGGTACTGTGCTTGCTCCAGTACTTTTTCTCATCCTCATATCGGACATAGACAAGAACACAACCTATAGCACTGTATCATCCTTTGCAGATGACACTAGGATCTTCATGAGAGTAGGCAACATAGAGGACACGGCAAACCTCCAGTCAGATGTAGATCAGGTCTTTCTATGGGCTACAGAAAATAATATGGTGTTTAACGAAGATAAGTTCCAGCTCATGCGCTATGGAAAAAATGAAAATATAAAAACGAAACCACGTACAAAACTCAGACAAATCATAACATAGAACGAAAAGGCAATGTAAAGGATCTGAGTGTACTCATGTCGGAAGACCTTACCTTTAAAGAACCAATAAAGTAGCCGTTACAACTGCAAGAAAAATGACAGGTTGGATAACAAGAACTTTTCACACTTGAGATGCTATACCGATGATGACACTTTTCAAAACGCTTGTGCTCTCTAGAGTGGAGTACTGCTGCACAATGACAGCCCCTTTCACAGCTGGAGAAATTGCTGACCTGGAGAGCGTGCAGAGGTCCTTTACTGCTAGAATCCACTCAGTAAAACATATAAACTATTGGGACCGACTAAAGAGCCTAAATCTGTATTCCCTTGAGCGCAGGCGGGAGAGATACATAATAATTTACACGTGGAAAATATTAGAGGGGCTGGTCCCAAACCTGCACACAGAAATAACATCACATGAGACCAGAAGACATGGCAGGATGTGCAGAATACCCCCATTGAAAAGCAGAGGTGCAACTGGTACTCCGAGAGAGAACTCTATCAACATCAGGGGCCCGAGACTGTTCAACACGCTCCCGCTACACATAAGGGGCATAACTGGCAAACCCCTCACAGTGTTCAAGAGAGAACTGGATAAGCACCTCCAAAGGATACCTGATCAACCAGGCTGTGACTCATACATCAGGCTGCGAGCAGCCGCGTCCAACAGCCTGGTTGATCAGTCCAGCAACCAGGAGGCCTGGTCAATGACCGGCCGCGGGGATGCTAAGCCCCGGAAGCACCTCAAGGTATCCTCAAGGTATCCTCTTTGATAGTAATTGGGCTGACCACATAGCTAGGTTATGCCAGTTGTTCACAGTTTTGAAAAATGCAAATCTAACCTTAAATGCAAAAAAGTGTCACTTTTGGCCAAGGCACAGTGATGTAACTCGGTTATGAAGTGGGCCAAGGAAAAGTGTTACCTGGGCAAGATAAAATCAGTGCCATTCTGGAGTATCCAGTGCTCCAGTCTAAAAGGACATTCAAAGGTTTATTGGTATGTGTGCGTACTATTGACGCTTTTGTCAGAACTTTTCCAGTGTTGCCACTCCTCTCACAGCCTTGTTGCAGAAGGCTGCTAAATTTAAGTGGTCATCAGACTGTGCAGAGGCATTTAAAAATTTGAAATTGATCTTAGCTTCCGCCCCAGTGCTCGCTAGTCTAAGGTTCGACCGATCATTTAAAATTCATGTTGACGCGTCTGACTCGGGTGCTGGTGCAGTGTTGTTGCAAACTGGGGATGATCAAGTGGAACACCCAGTATATTATTACTCTGTAAAATTTGACAAGGTGCAATGCAATTATTCAGTGGTAGAAAAAGAGGCGTTGGCACTAGTGTTAACATGTAAAAAGTGTGAAATCTACCTCACAGGTAATATAATGGAAGTGTACATGGACCATAACCCACTAGTATTCTTGAATCAAATGAAGGAAAAAAATAAATGCATCCTCAGGTGGGCATTGTACCTACAGGACTTCAATCTTTCCATTATCCACCTACCGGGCCGGCTCAATGTGATAGCTGATGCTCTGTCCCGGTTACCTGAGTAACATTCATCTGAGCCACAGGAAGCCATATACCAACTGTCATGCTTTAGTTATTTTTTTAGGTTCTCCTGTGACATTAAATA
>WNGS01160430.1:8994722-9013612 GCA_020271785.1 Procambarus virginalis | reverse complement strand
ACAACAGTGACAAGCTCAACAAGCCACAATGTAACACCAACAAGGAACAACAGTGACAAGCTCAACAAGCCACAATGTAACACAACAAGAACAACAGTGACAAGCTCAACAAGCCACAATGTACACAAACAAACAGTGTCAAGCTCACAAGCCACAATGTAACACAAACAGGAACAACAGTGACAAGCTCACCAGCCACAATGTAACACAAACAGGGAACAACAGTGTCAAGCTCAACAAGCCACATGTAACACAAACAGGGAACAACAGTGACAAGCTCAACAAGCCACAATGTAACACAAACAAGGAACAACAGTGTCCAGCTCAACAAGCCACAATGTAACACAAACAGGGAACAACAGTGACAAGCTCAACAAGCCACAATGTAACACAAACAGGGAACAACAGTGACAAGCTCAACAAGCCACAATGTAACACAAACAGGAACAACAGTGACAAGCTCAACAAGCCACAATGTAACACAAACGGAACAACAGTGACAACTCAACAAGCCACAATGTAACACAAACAGGAACAACAGTGTCAGCTCACAAGCCACAATGTAACACAACAAGGAACAACAGTGACAAGCTCAACAAGCCACAATGTAACACAAACCAACAGTGTCAAGCTCAACAAGCCACAATGTAACACAAACAGGAACAACACAAAGTGTGGTCCACACAAAGGAACCCAGTTGTGCAGACCTGACAACAGCCAAAAACGCCCAGATGGAGTCACCCTGCAGCCATGGAGGGAAGATACAGGTCGTATGGGATTACACATGTGCTTCCACATTGCTGATACCTATCTACCTTACAGCACATTGAGGGAGGCGAGGCGACCACCTTCAGGGAGACCCAGAAAACTAATAAGTACAGGCACTTGAAATTCAGGTGGAAAAATCCTCAGGATATGTTGCCGGCTTCCTGTTCCTGTTAGGCCACTAGAGATGGTGGCCTCCTCAGGTAAATTTAGGTAGGAATAAGGGGAACTGCAGAAGGCTGTTGGTCCATACGAGACAGCTATTTATATTCAGCCAAACTCACTCCCATACNTCTTCACCACCTTCGAGGTCAACCCCGGAACTCACAGTTCCTGCGACGGTGCTGGAACCAATCGTTGGCGTATGCTTTCCATTGGAGACTTTCAGCGCGTGGAGAGGGGGGACCTGCTGCCTGGGTAACAGCTTCTCCCCGATTCAACCTACCCTGGCTTTGCGCCCTGGTGAGGCAACTCCAGACCGACAGCCAGAGCGCAACTCCATAGTCTCCTGAGACTGATGGATGCCTATACTATATATATATATATATATATATATATATATATATTAATATATATATATATATATATATATATATATATATATATACTAAAAATATATTAAGAGAAAATTATATATTTAATTTCTTTATTTGTTTCTCACTAATATACAGAAATACATCCAAGCACAAGTTAATAAGAAACGATATATACATGTCTGTATACCTCAGTATAATACACATGTATACCTAAGAATATCCACATATTACACCAAAGTACTGTATATTCAGGTATATACCTTTTTTATCAAAGCAAGTTGTAAAGTACATTGCGCAACATTAATTTATCTGCGTACTCAATATTACACCTTGAAATCAATAATAAATATTTTCATTACACACATATACATACCGCAATCAAAATGTTTGCACGTAAATAAATATACAATATATACACAAAAATACATCATTTATTACTGATAATATGAAGCCTCAACTGATTTTTCAGAGAAAGAGATATAATTTTGGTCATAGAATAAGCTATTACAGAATGTAACAGTTTTTGCCCCAAGGGATAGTAAGTTTTACTTCCTAATGATTTATGCCTAAAACGTATAGGAAATGAACATTATTCAACTCATGCTTTGCTTTTGTGACCAGGAAATTCATATTTTGAAATTTATGTTTCCAATGAGAAAACGGACAAATTTGCCTTTTCATTTTCATTGGTGTTGTCCCAAAGGGAAAGATATCATAATAATATAATACTAAATTTTATTTACAAGAAGGTACAATGGGTTTGTGAGATAACATAAGATTGGTGTTTTTACGTTCTTACAAAGCCACGTACTAACACGCATAGCGTTTTGGACAGGTCCTTAATCTAACATAAGATGAAAACCTGACAGCAAGAAGACATGGCGACATCTCCTTGGAGATTCGTCTGGAATGACACCATTTTGAGGTCTCCGGTGATCTTCCTACTTGTCATTCAAGGGGTCATTCAAGGTGTTGACCCAGTCCGTCCTCCTAAGATTTGCCAACGTCAAGAAAACGGTCACTTTAAAGTAGTCTCTCCTAAGCTACCAGAGGACCCAAAACAGAAAACGGGACAGTACGTCACTTTCGCCAGCCTCTTCCATTTTCTAGTACATTTTTTTTGCCTTATGTAACGCCTACGATCGAAAAGCGACGTTCTTTGTTGGAGAGGTTGCTTTGGTAAGGGGAAGTACCCATAGTACTTTGCTAAGGGGAAGTAAGGGGTGTACCCATTAGCTGTGGCTTTACAAAGAGAGCTAGATAGATCTACATGAACTCAACAAATGGTAGGAAGACTGGAAATTTTTTTTTAACCTTGGGAAATGGAAGCTGTTGCATGTGGGGTATAACGATGCACACCACAACTATCATATCAACAACACTACCATGCAACAAACAGACGGAAGAAGTAAAGGACATTGGAATCAGAATGAACCAGTCATTGAAAGTTGCACAACAAGTGGAAGATGCAGTCAGAAGAGCCAACCAAACCCGAGGCATAGTCAAACGAACCTTTGACTTCAAGAAAAGGAAAGTGGTTATTCAACTGTATGAATAACTCTGGCGCACCCACATCTGGACTACTGTACCCAAGCATGGAGACCCCATCATCAGAAAGACTATCTGCCTTGGAGAAGGTGCAACACCGGGCAACAAAAATCATTCCAGAGCTAAGTCATCTCTCGTATCAGGAACGGTTGAGGACCTCAGGACTACCAACACTGTAAACCAGGCATGGCAGGGCAGATCTCATTGAAACATAAAATCCAGACAACAACTTCTAAAGGTCAGAAGTAACACAAACAAGGAACAACGGTGTCAAGCTTAACAAGCCACAATGTAGGACTGAGAGCAGTTGTTTCTTCACACACAGGGTTATAAACCCGTGGAACCGCCTACCCGCCGGAGTCCTTAATGCAGTTCAAAATCCAGTTGGAATTTTTATTTAGGAAAACTGGGGTATCTTTAATAAGCCGCCGGCTTCCCGTCCCTGTCATGGCCACTAGCTATATGCTGGTCCTGAAGAATAAATACTTTTGGTTGGGATACAATTAGCACGTTATGGTTCAGCGGGGAGTACACGTATCTGGGAAGGTCTGGGACGAAAGTTTAATCCCATCGCATCGCTTCGATATTTTCTCATTGATGTCACTATAGTTCATATATCTGATCTTAACTCCTCTCAAGTTTACATTACATATACAGATCAACATTTATGTGAGAATAATACATATATCTGACCTTAACTTCTCTCAAGTCTACATTACATATATATACAGAACAACTATTTCCAACAACTACGAGAAATATTTATCTTTGTATATCTGGTATACATTTCCTTCACATTTACCAGCCTCAACATTCACCAAATTTTATGTCTTATTGAACAGTTCTCTTCGTCAATATTTCCGCTATTTACATGGGTGGAACAAAACTGTTGTATCCAGGGATAAGTGGTCTAAGCTGAGGCTATTATCCTGAAACTGGAACCCCAATAACAAACAAATTTCTGGAAGTGTGCGGAGGGTGAACTAGGCTTCGAAATTTTAGTATCCTGAACTAGGCAGCCTAGTCTAACGGAGGGCAAGTAAAGCTAGTGAGTCTGGCACGCTAGCAAGTGCCTGCTAGTACTTCATGTCACCCGAGTGGTAGTAATCATAGTTGTCGACAGTGTCGTAGATGTTAGATGATTGACGAGGCTTTGTGTCGTGAACTGGGTCGTAGGTGGTGTCGACAGTGTCGTAGATGTTAGATGATTGACGAGGCTTTGTGTCGTGAACTGGGTCGTAGGTGGTGTCGACAGTGTCGTAGATGTCAGACGGTTCGCGGTGGAGGCGGACCACCCCGTCCTCAAGCCTAACGTTCATGTAGTTGGGCTCGTCGTCCTCGTTGTTAAAGTTACTGTTGTAAGTATGTGTTGTGTCTATTGACTGCTGGCGCGAGATGGTGTGATGCGAGGCTTCAGAGTTCTTGCGTGACACTGGCTTCTGGGAGTGTGTCAGCGTCGACCACGGCGAAGTCTGGTGGGAGATTTGACCCAAGATTACATTTTGTTGCTTCAGAATTTCCACCTCTAAAGGTTTGACGGCTTGCGGGGTCACATAGTCGACTTCGCAGTCGCCATGTGATTCTTCTGCTATTTGGTGTAGTGGGTCAGCGAGGGTGTTGGCGGGTCGTGGTGGTGGTAGTGGGAAGGGCTCCAACTTGCTGGTGCTGGTAGTGGGGGGTTGGGACCGGTGTTCTGGGCACACCTTGTTGCCGTTAACCCTCAAACCTCCAACGCCAGACCTCTTACACGTCAGGTACGCCTGAAATGTTATATACTTGAATTTGTACATTTATTTAAACAACAATGAGTCACGTTTACATACACACACACACACACACACACACACACACACACACACACACACACACACACACACACACACATAGGGGCCGGGTAGCCTGGTGGATAGCATGCAGGACTTGTAATTCTGTGGCGCGGGTTCGATTCCCGCACCCGGCAGAAACAAATGGGCAAAGTTTCTTTCACCCTGAATGCCCCTGTTACCTAGCAGTAAATAGGTACCTGGGAGTTAGTCAGCTGTCACGGGCTGCTTCCTGGGGTGTGTGTGTGTGTGGTGTGAGAGAAAAAAAATAGTAGTTAGTGTAGTTAGTAAACAGTTGATTGACAGTTGAGAGGCGGGCCGAAAGAGCAAAGCTCAACCCCCGTAAAATACAACTAAGTGAATACAACTAAGTGAATACACACACACACACACACACACACACACACACACACACACACACACACACACACACACACACACACACCACACACACACACACACACACACACAGAAAGGGAAACTATGAGGAGATGAATAAATTCCTATGGGATATACATTGGGACACAGAACTCGGAACCAAGTCCGTACAAGACATGATGGACTATGTCACCCAAAAATGTCAGGAGGCTGTAAGCAGGTTTGTCCCAGCCCAACAGGAAAAAACAGAGAAGCAAAGGAAGAATCCGTGGTTTAATAGGGAATGTATGAAAGCAAAGGAGCTGAACAAAAGGGCATGGAGGAACTTCCGTAATAACAGAACACCAGAAAGTAGAGAGAGATACCAGAGAACCAGGAACGAGTATGTCAGTGTGAGAAGAGCAGCTGAGAAAAGGTATGAAAATGATATAGCTAATAAAGCCAAGACTGAACCAAAGCTACTACACAGTCACATCAGGAGGAAGACAACAGTGAAGGAACAGGTGATTAAACTTAGGGTGGGCGAGGACAGGTACACAGAGAATGACAAAGAGGTGTGTGAAGAACTCAACAAAAGGTTCCAGGAGGTCTTTACAATAGAACAGGGAGATATCACGGCGCTGGGAGAGGTGGCAGCAAACCAGGTGACCTTGGATAGGTTCGAAATTACAAGAGATGAGGTCAAAAAGCACCTATTGGAGCTGGATGTGAGAAAAGCTGTTGGGCCGGATGGAATCTCGCCATGGGTATTGAAAGAGTGTGCAGGAGCACTTTGCTTACCACTCTCCATAGTGTATAGTAAGTCACTGGAAACGGGGGACCTACCAGAAATATGGAAGACTGCTAATGTAGTACCAATATACAAAAAGGGTGACAGACAAGAGGCACTGAACTACAGGCCAGTGTCCTTAACTTGTATACCATGCAAGGTGATGGAGAAGATTGTGAGAAAAAACCTAGTAACACATCTGGAGAGAAGAGACTTCGTGACAACCCATCAACATGGGTTCAGGGAGGGTAAATCTTGCCTTACAGGCTTGATAGAATTCTACGATCAGGTGACAAGAATTAAGCAAGAAAGAGAAGGGTGGGCGGACTGCATTTTTTGGACTGTCGGAAAGCCTTTGACACAGTACCCCATAAAAGGTTGATGCATAAGCTGGAGAAACAGGCAGGAGTAACAGGTAGGGCGCTCCAGTGGATAAGGGAGTACCTAAGCAATAGGAAGCAGAGAGTTACAGTGAGGGGTGAGACCTCAGACTGGCGTGAAGTCACCAGTGGAGTCCCACAGGGCTCTGTACTTGGACCTATCCTGTTTCTGATATACGTAAATGATCTCCCAGAGGGTATAGACTCATTCCTCTCAATGTTTGCTGACGACGCCAAAATTATGAGAAGGATTAAGACAGAGGAGGACAGCTTGAGACTTCAAGAAGACCTGGACAAGCTGCAGGAATGGTCGAACAAATGGCTGTTAGAGTTTAACCCAAGCAAATGTAATGTAATGAAGATAGGGGTAGGAAGCAGGAGACCAGATACAAGGTATCATTTGGGAGATGAAATACTTCAAGAGTCAGAGAGAGAGAGAGAGACCTGGGGGTTGATATCACGCCAGACCTGTCCCCTGAAGCTCATATCAAGAGGATAACATCAGCAGCATATGCCAGGTTGGCTAACATAAGAACGGCCTTTAGAAACTTGTGTAAGGAATCTTTCAGAACATTATATACCACATATGTCAGACCAATCCTGGAGTATGCGGCTCCAGCATGGAGTCCCTATCTAGTCAAGCATAAGACTAAACTGGAAAAGGTTCAAAGGTTTGCCACCAGACTAGTACCCGAGCTGAGAGGTATGAGCTACGAGGAGCGACTGCAGGAATTAAACCTCACTTCGTTGGAAGACAGAAGAGTTAGGGGGGACATGATCACCACATTCAAGATTCTCAGGGGAATCGACAGGGTTGATAAAGACAGGCTGTTTAACACAAGGGGCACACGCACTAGGGGACACAGGTGGAAACTGAGTGCCCAAATGAGCCACAGAGATATTAGAAAGAACTTTTTTAGTGTCAGAGTGGTTGACAAATGGAATGCATTAGGAAGCGATGTGGTGGAGGCTGACTCCATACACAGTTTCAAGTGTAGATATGATAGAGCCCATTAGGCTCAGGAAACTGTACACCTGTTGATTGACGGTTGAGAGGCGGGACCAAAGAGCCAGAGCTCAACCCCCGCAAGCACAACTAGGTGAGTACAACTAGGTGAGTACACACACACACACACACACACACACACACACACACACACACACACACACACACACACCACACACCACACACACACACCACACACACACAAACACACACACACACACACCCACACACACACAACACACACACACACAGATGTAAGCTAGCTAAGCAGCAAAGTAAAAGGGCATGGAGAAACTATAGGAATAACCGGACACTGGAGAGCAGAGGAAAGATACCAGAATGCCAGGAATGAATATGTCAGGATGAGAAGAGAGGCGGAAAGACAATACGAAATGAATATCGCAAGCAAGGCAAAGACTCAGCCTAAATTGCTGCATAGCCACATCAGGAGAAAACAACAGTAAAGGAACAGGTTATGAAACTGAGGATAGGGGCGGAAGGATTCACTACAAATGACAAGGAAGTGTGTGAGGAGTTGAATAAGAAATTCCAGGAGGTCTTCACCATCGAGCAAGGAGAAAATCCAGAGGTAAGAGAGGGAATAGCTACCAAGGAACCACTGGAAGACTTTGAGATTACCAGCGGGGAAGTTAGGAAGTGTTACTAGAGTTGGATGTGACAAAGGCTATAGGCCCAGATGGAATCTCCCATGGGTTCTAAAGGAAGGAGCAAGAGAACTGTGCCTACCACTCTCCATTGTGTATAACAAGTCACTGGCAACAGGGGAACTGCCAGATATTTGGAAAGCAGCTAACGTAGTCCGATATACAAGAAAGGGGATAGACAGGAGGCACTGAACTACAGGCCAGTGTCCCTAACCTGCATACCATGCAAGCTGATGGAGAAGATTGTGCGAAAAAAACTAGTGGAGCATCTGGAGGCGAAGGAACTTTGTAACACAGCATCAACATGGGTTCAGGGATGGCAGGTCCTGCCTCACAGGGTTACTTGAATTCTACGACCAGGCAACAAAAATAAGGCAAGAAAGAGAAGGGTGGGCAGACAGCATATTTTTGGATTGTCAAAAAGCCTTTGATACAGTGCCACACAAGAGGCTAGTGCGAAAGTTGGAGATGCAGGCTGGAGTGAAAGGGAAGGTACTCCGGTGGATAGAGGAGTACCTAAGCAACAGGAGACAACGAGTCTGTGTGAGGGGTGAAGTCTCAGATTGGCGAGACGTTACAAGTGGAGTCCCGCAGGGGTCAGTCCTTGGACCTATACTGTTTCTGGTATATGTAAATGATCTCCCAGAGGGTATAGATTCGTTCCTCTCTTTGTTTGCCGACGATGCAAAAATTATGAGGAGGATTGAAACAGAGGATGATAGTAGGAGGCTACAAGATGACCTAGATAGACTGAGTGAATGGTCCAACAAATGGCTGTTGAGTTAACCCAAGTAAATGAAAGTAATGAAACTAGGCAGTGGATACGGAGGCCAGACACAGGATACAGGAATAGGGGATGAAGTACTTAATGAAACAGACAGAGAGAAAGATCTAGGAGTTGATATCACACCAAACCTGTCTCCTGAAGCCCACATAAAGAGAATAACGTCTGCGGCATATGCGAGGCTGGCTAACATCAGAACGGCGTTCAGGAACCTGTGTGTAAGGAATCATTCAGAATCTTGTACACCACATATGTAAGACCAATCCTGGAGTACGCGGCCCCCCAGCATGGAGCCCGTACCTTGTCAAGCACAAGACGAAGCTGGAAAAAGTCCAAAGGTATGCTACTAGACTAGTCCCAGAACTGAGAGGCATGAGTTATGAGGAAAGGCTGCGGGAAATGCAACTTACGACACTGGAAGATAGAATAGTAAGGGGGGACATGATCACAACCTACAAAATCCTCAGGGGAATTGACCGGGTAAACAAGTGAACTATTCAACACTGGAGGGGCGCGAACAAGGGGACACAGGTGGAAGCTGAGTACCCAAATGAGCCACAGAGACATTAGAAAGAACTTTTTTCAGTGTCAGAGTAGTTAGTAAATGGAATGCACTAGGCAGTGATGTGGTGGAGGCTGACTCCATACACAGTTTCAAATGTAGATATGATAGAGCCAGTAGGCTCAGGAAACTGTACACCAGTTGATTGACAGTTGAGAGGCGGGACCAAAGAGCCAAAGCTCAACCCCCACAAGCACAATTAGGTGAGTACAATTAGGTGAGTACACACACACACACACACACACACACACACACACACACACACACACACACACACACACACACACACACACACACACACACATATCCCCAGGAAGCAGCCCGAAGAAGCTGTCTAACTCCCAGGTACCTATTTACTGCTAGTTAAACATTGGCATCAAGATGAAAGAAACTCTGCCCATTTGTTTTCGCCTCCGCTGGGGATCGATCCCCGGACCCTAAGACTACTAATCCCGAGTCCATTCAGCCGTCAGGACCCCTGTGGAGGGGCATTGTCTGTCCCCCGGGCCGTAGACTTTAGCCTTACTTTAAATTACAGTGACATCCCAAATTGACTTTGAAGATGTATGTTTATATGACAGAGTTGCATCCCGAGGTCACCGCTTGGCTACAGTGATAGATACAGTGTGCATGATAAATGTTAGACCTGTCCTCTTACAAATTACGGCTGAATTGGCCGTTTGCTCGTATGGCCGAAAACTGGACGTAATTTGAAAATGAAAAAAAATTGAAATCAATTTTGGATTTTTTTCCAAAACAGTAAGTTAAGGGTCCTCTGGTAGGTTAGGTGGGCAGGAAATTCTCCTTAAGTTTCAAAAACGTCATGAAAAATGTTAATTGAAGTTCCTCTCCTAACCTTTCCGAGTAAGCCAGAGGACTCCAACAGAAAAACGGGACAGTACATCACATTTGTGAGCCGATTTCATTTAAAATTACGGCCAGTTTTGGTCATAGCGCGCATACGAGCGAAAAGCTGCGTATTTTTAAGAGGACGGGTTGTCCACCAACAAGGAGACATAGAGGGGGAGCAGAGGAGTAAGGAAGGATGAGAGACACAACAGAAGGGAGTCACAATATACGTTAAAGAAGAGGAAAGGAGCGTACATAAATATGGTGACCATTGGAGGAGTACAAGAACTACATAGCCACCAACGCCAAGGACTAACCTTAACTGCTGAATAACCACATCAGGAGGAAGATGTCTGTGAACGACCAGGTGACCAGTGAACACAGACGCCGGGGTGGACATATACAGACTGACTTACGCAGACATCTGTGTGGTGCCACAGACTACAACAGAGAGAGGATGACTTACACAGACATCAGTGTAGCGCCACAGGAGATACAGCAGGATGATCGCCTGCACTGCCACAATCACAGACAGGTACCACAGCAGCAGACACCACTGCAGACAGCCATCAGCAGCACAGAAGACAACCATCAGCAGCCACAGAAGACAGCCATCAGCAGCCACAGCAGACAGCCATCAGCAGCCACAGAAGACAGCCATCAGCAGCCACAGAAGACAGCCATCAGCAGCCACAGAAGACAGCCATCAGCAGCCACAGAAGACAGCCATCAGCAGCCACAGAAGACAGCCATCAGCAGCCACAGAAGACAGCCATCAGCAGCCACAGAAGACAATGTTTAATGTAATTAAATAAAGTTATAATATTTAGCATAACGCGTAAATGCACATATGTCAGTTATTGCAAAGATTGCGTCAATATTGTACCTGCAGTGGTGTTTGAATTTTGAATTTTGAATTTGAATTATTTTGCAGGTGTGTGTGTGTGTATTGCAGGTGTGTGTGTGTTGCTTGTGGTACACACCTGAGCTCTGCCTCGTGTATTCACCTAGTTGTGCTTGCGGGGGTTGAGCTCTGGCTCTTTCGACCCGCCTCTCAACTGTCAATCAATCAACTGTTACTAACTACTAACTAATTTGTTTTCCTCACACACACACACACTGTGGGACCTGGTAGCCTGGTGGATACGCCCAGGACTCGTAATTCTGTGGCGCGGGTTCGATTCCTGCACCAGGCAGAAACAAATGGGCAAAGTTTCTTTCACCCTGAATGCCCCTGTTACCTAGCAGTAAATAGGTACCTGGGAGTTAATCAGCTCTCACGAGCTGCTTCCTGGGGTGTGTGTGTGTGTGGTGTAGAGAGAGAAAAAAAGAAAAAAAGTAGTTAGTAAAACAGTTGATTGACAGTTGAGAGGCGGGCCGAAAGAGCAAAGCTCAACCCCGCAAACACAACTAGGTGAATACACACACACACACACACACACACACACACACACACACACACACACACACACACACACACACACACACACACACACACACACACACACACTGTGCTCCAGAGAACAACATAGAGCACATAGAGGTGTCTAGAGACGAAGTGGAAAAAATGCTCAAAGAGCTAAATAAGAACAAAGCAGTTGGTCCAGATGGAGTTTCACCATGGGTTCTGAGAGAATGTGCACCTGAGCTCAGCATCCCTCTTCAACTGATCTTTCAGGCATCCCTGTTTACAGGAGTTGTAGCTGATGTGTGGAAAAAGGCTAACATAGTTCCAATCTACAAAAGTGGAAGCAGGGAAGACCCCCTTAATTATAGACCGGTATCATTGACAAGTGTAATAGTCAAAATATTGGAAAAAATAATTAAAAGTAAATGGGTAGAACACCTAGAGAGAAATGATATAATATCAGACAGACAGTATGGTTTTCGATCTGGTAGATCCTGTGTATCGAATTTACTCAGTTTTTATGATCGAGCAACAGAGATATTACAGGAAAGAGATGGTTGGGTTGACTGCATCTATCTGGACCTAAAAAAGGCTTTCGACAGAGTTCCACATAAGAGGTTGTTCTGGAAACTGGAAAATATTGGAGGAGTGACAGGTACGCTTCTAACATGGATGAAAAACTTTCTGACTGATAGAAAAATGAGGGCTGTGATCAGAGGCAATGTATCGGACTGGAGAAATGTCACAAGTGGAGTACCACAGGGTTCAGTTCTTGCACCAGTGATGTTTATTGTCTACATAAATGATCTACCAGTTGGTATACAGAATTATATGAACATGTTTGCTGATGATGCTAAGATAATAGGAAGGATAAGAAATTTAGATGATTGTCATGCCCTTCAAGAAGACCTGGATAAAATAAGTATATGGAGCACCACTTGGCAAATGGAATTTAATGTTAATAAATGTCATGTTATGGAATGTGGAATAGGAGAACATAGACCCCACACAACCTATATATTATGTGAGAAATCTTTAAAGAACTCTGATAAAGAAAGAGATCTAGGGGTGGTTCTAGATAGAAAACTATCACCTGAAGACCACATAAAGAATATTGTGCAAGGAGCCTATGCTATGCTTTCTAACTTCAGAATTGCTTTTAAATACATGGATGGGGATATACTAAAGAAATTGTTCATGACTTTTGTTAGGCCAAAGCTAGAATATGCAGCTGTTGTTTGGTGCCCATATCTTAAGAAGCACATCAACAAACTGGAAAAGGTGCAAAGACATGCTACTAAGTGGCTCCCAGAACTGAAGGGTAAGAGCTACGAGGAAAGGTTAGAAGCATTAAATATGCCAAAACTAGAAGACAGAAGAAAAAGAGGTGATATGATCACTACATACAAAATAGTAACAGGAATTGATAAAATCGACAGGAAAGATTTCCTGAGACCTGGAGCTTCAAGAACAAGAGGTCATAGATATAAACTGGCTAAACACAGATGCCGAAGAAATATAAGAAAATTCACTTTCGCAAACAGAGTGGTAGACGGTTGGAACAAGTTGGGGGAGAAGGTGGTGGAGGCCAAGACCGTCAGTAGTTTCAAAGCGTTATATGACAAAGAGTGCTGGGAAGACGGGACACCACGAGCGTAGCTCTCATCCTGTAACTACACTTAGGTAATTACACTTAGGTAATTACACACACACACACACACACACAGCATATGCCAGGTTGGCTAACATAAGAACGGCCTTTAGAAACTTGTGTAAGGAATCTTTCAGAACATTATATACCACATATGTCAGACCAATCCTGGAGTATGCGGCTCCAGCATGGAGTCCCTATCTAGTCAAGCATAAGACTAAACTGGAAAAGGTTCAAAGGTTTGCCACCAGACTAGTACCCGAGCTGAGAGGTATGAGCTACGAGGAGCGACTGCAGGAATTAAACCTCACTTCGTTGGAAGACAGAAGAGTTAGGGGGGACATGATCACCACATTCAAGATTCTCAGGGGAATCGACAGGGTTGATAAAGACAGGCTGTTTAACACAAGGGGCACACGCACTAGGGGACACAGGTGGAAACTGAGTGCCCAAATGAGCCACAGAGATATTAGAAAGAACTTTTTTAGTGTCAGAGTGGTTGACAAATGGAATGCATTAGGAAGCGATGTGGTGGAGGCTGACTCCATACACAGTTTCAAGTGTAGATATGATAGAGCCCAATAGGCTCAGGAAACTGTACACCTGTTGATTGACGGTTGAGAGGCGGGACCAAAGAGCCAGAGCTCAACCCCCGCAAGCACAACTAGGTGAGTACACACACACACACACACACACACACACACACACACACACACACACCGAGGAAGGAGCCCGTAACAGCTGTCTAACTCCCAGGTACCTATTTACTGCTAGGTAACAAGGGCATTAGGGTGAAAGAACCTCTGTCCATTTGTTTCTCGCCAGTGCCGAGAATCGAACCCCGGATCACAGGACTACGTATGCAGGGTGCTGTCTACTCAGCCACCAGCGCCCTGGTGTGTGTGTGTGTGTGTGTGTGTGTGTGTGTGTGTGTGTGTGTGTGTGTGTGTGTGTGTGAGTATATTCTCAAACTCTCCACTGTGTAAGATAAAACTTGTCCTCAGGGAGTAAGCACCCTGGCGGAAATCTCTTCAAAACCACTGTGTAGTTATTCACTACCTATCCATGGTCAGGGTATGTTAAGGGTAAGTTAGGTTTCATTACATTAATACGATGTTTCTTACCTTACCTCAATTCTTTACCTTAATTCTTACCTTAATTCTTACCTTATCTCAATTCCTTACCTCAAATCTTACCTTACTGACAGGTTCCAGTATGTTTCTGTGAATAATTCAATTTCTCCCACCCTACCCATCAACATTGGTGTTCCTCAGGGCAGCATACTTGGCCCTCTCCTCTTTCTCATCTACATTAATGACCTTCCAAATGCCTCCCAACACCTCAAACCAATTCTATTTGCTGACGACACAACCTTCATTTACTCCAGTCCTGACCCCCTTGCTCTAAATGCCACAGTAAATACTGAGCTAAATAAAGTCCATCTTTGGCTAACTGCCAACAAACTCACCCTTAACATTCACAAAACTTTCTATATTCTGTTTGGCAATAAATCCTCTAATCAAATAAATCTCAAAATAAACAATACCCAAATTTGTAACCAATTAGATGGCAAGTTCCTTGGCGTTCTCATTGACAACAAACTGAATTTCCAGGGACACATTCTAAATATATCAAAAAAAGTTTCAAAAACTGTTGGCATTCTTTCTAAGATCAGATATTATGTACCCCGCCCTGCCCTGGTTACTCTCTATTACTCCCTCATCTATCCATACCTCAACTATGGTATTTGTGCTTGGGGGTTCTACTACCCAAAATCATTTACGTCCTCTAATTACTCAACACAAAGCTGCTATTAGGACAATATCCAACTCTGGCCCCAGACATCACTCGGTACCCCTACTCAAATCTCTCAATATGTTAGATATTAAGTCACTGCACATTCTCTCATGTGTATTATACATATATAAAACGCTGAACTGTAATGCCAATCCTGAACTCAAAAGCTTCATTGAAAGCTGTAACAGAACCCATGAGCACCACACCAGAAATAAATACAGTTTTGATATTCCAAGAGTATGACTTAATCAAACTAGAAATGCTCTACAAATCAAGGGACCCAGAATGTGGAATGACCTTCCCAACCATGTTAAAGACTGTACCTCTCTCAACCAGTTTAAGATAAAAACGAAGCACTACCTAATAAATTCCCTGTAACCTACCTTACCCCTCTATTGTCAACCCATGTCTGTTTTCTTAAATAACGCTGTTTGTCGACCTAACTGTATTTGTGCTGCTTTTTCAGCCATGTTCCCCCTTTCTTATTTTTATTTTTATTTGTTCTCAACACATTTTATACTTTAAACTTAATTAGTATTAATTTTTAGTCTTTAATGTTTTTCCTGCCCGAAACGCTTTGCGTAATAGTGGCTTTAGGCATTGTATGTACTAGGCCTATCTATAAACCTATAAATTTTTGTAAAAATCTCTTGTATGTATGTACCTTACCTGAATAAAAATTTGTTTATTTATTTATATTTACTTATTTATTTATTTATTATTTTGAAACGTGAAAATTAAATTCGAAAACTATTAGAGTACCTCAAAGAATTTTCTTAACAGAAAACCAAATTCTTCACATCGTTTCAAAGAAAACAAGTTAAGCACAGACTCTTTTATATTTATAACCAACGATATATAAAACAATATAGTTATAACTTGAGAAAATTGTGTTTAGGATAAAGGTTCACTTGCTAATTAACAAGTAGACTATTATTGGAACCGTAATATGCTTTCAGACCATCACAAATATCTTGATAACTGTCCAAGTGGTGTGAGAATGGGTTGGGCGTCTTGTGGTAATGACTTTCCCCTGAGGACGGGCTCGTTAGATAATGATCCAGTGGTCTGTTTAGTCTGTAACTCTGCACCGTGTTAGATAATGATCAAGAAGTCTGTCAGACATCTCTTATTAGTTCTGACATTTCCTCTAATCTTCCTAAACCTGTAAGCCTATTTTCTGTTGAGGCATTTCCCAAGAGTATGAGAGTACTTTCAGCTTATATGGACAAAATATGGACTGTTGTGTATATATGAAAGGTCCGCGATTATACTTTTTGAATTCTACATTTACAACGCCAGGATTCTGGGGAAGGGGGGGTCCTGGGGGCGGGTGCGTGGGTGACGTACCTGGTGGGTCCTGGGGAGCAGGCCGGTGGGTGAGAGGCAGGTGGTGGGTGAGAGGCAGGTGGTGGGTGAGAGGCAGGTGGTGGGTGAGAGGCAGGTGGTGGGTGAGAGGCAGGTGGTGGGTGAGAGGCAGGTGGTGGGTGAGAGGCAGGTGGTGGGTGAGAGGCAGGTGGTGGGTGAGAGGCAGGTGGTGGGTGAGAGGCAGGTGGTGGGTGAGAGGCAGGTGGTGGGTGAGAGGCAGGTGGTGGGTGAGAGGCAGGTGGTGGGTGAGAGGCAGGTGGTGGGTGAGAGGCAGGTGGTGGGTGAGAGGCAGGTGGTGGGTGAGAGGCAGGTGGTGGGTGAGAGGCAGGTAGTGGGTGAGAGGCAGGTGGTGGGTGAGAGGCAGGTGGTGGGTGAGAGGCAGGTGGTGGGTGAGAGGCGGGTGGTGGGTGAGAGGCAGGTGGTGGGTGAGAGGCGGGTGGTGGGTGAGAGGCAGGTGGTGGGTGACGTACCTGGTGGGTCCTGGGGGGCGGGCCGGTGGGTGAGAGGCAGGTGGTGGGTGAGAGGCAGGTGGTGGGTGAGAGGCAGGTGGTGGGTGACGTACCTGGGGGGTCCTGGGAGCGGGCCGGTGGGTGAGAGGCAGGTGGTGGGTGAGAGGCAGGTGGTGGGTGACGTACCTGGGGGGTCCTGGGGGGCGGGCCGGTGGGTGAGAGGCAGGTGGTGGGTGAGAGGAAGGTGGTGGGTGAGAGGCAGGTGGTGGGTGAGAGGCAGGTGGTGGGTGAGAGGCAGGTGGTGGGTGAGAGGCAGGTGGTGGGTGACGTACCTGGGGGGTCCTGGGGGGCGGGCCGGTGGGTGAGAGGCAGGTGGTGGGTGAGAGGCAGGTGGTGGGTGACGTACCTGGGGGTCCTGGGGAGCGGGCCGGTGGGTGAGAGGCAGGTGGTGGGTGAGAGGCAGGTGGTGGGTGAGAGGCAGGTGGTGGGTGACGTACCTGGGGGGTCCTGGGGGGCGGCCCGGTGGGTGAGAGGCAGGTAGTGGGTGGAGAGCGGTAAGTTGTGCTTGATCGTACCTCCGCTGACATGAAGTGAAGGGCATGTGTCTTGGAAAGAGTTGCCTGTTCCACGCTCAGTGCTTATGGACCTCCCTGTTACGGAAGACCTGTGGGTCAACAACAGGGTGTCACTGAGGCGAGCCAGGCAGAGTAAGAGGTCGAAACTATCACATTAAATAGGTAACCCCTAAGAAGGAACGGGAACCAATGTCAACACAGGGGTAACTGAGCGAGCCAGGCAGAGTAAAGGTCGACACTCATCACATTAAAATAGTAACCCTAAGAAGGAACGGTGAACCAATGTCAACACAGGAGTAACTGAGCGAGCCAGGCAGAGTAGAGGTCGACACATCACATTAAAATAGTTAACCCCTAAGAAGGAACGTGAACCCAATGTCAACACATGGGTAACTGAGCGAGCCAGGCAGAGTAATGTCGACGCTCATCACATTAAAATAGTAACCCCAAAGAAGAAACGGGAACCAATGGATGATAGTATAAACATCTTTAACAACCATGCACAACCCTCTGGCCGAAAGTATCATTCCATTAGGAAATCACATAGATTCATACAAATCAGAAAGGACCGGGCTGATCTCATCGAAAGTTTTAAAATACTGAACATTTTGGTATATAGAGATCCCGGATATCTTGTTTGAAAGGTCTGAAGTAACACAAACAAGGAACAACAGTGACAAGCTCAACAAGCCACAATGTAACACAAACAAGGAACAACAGTGACAAGCTCAACAAGCCACAATGTAACACAAACAGGGAACAACAGTGTCAAGGCTCAAAAGCACAATGTAACACAAACAAGGAACACCAGTGTCAAGCTCAACAAGCCACAATGTAACACCAAACAGGGAACAACAGTGTCAAGCTCAACAAGCCACAATTGTAACACAAACAAGGAACAAACGTGTCAAGCTCAACAAGCCACAATGTAACACACAACAGGAAACAACAGTGTCTAGCTCAACAAGCCACACAATGTAACACAAACAGGGAACAACAGTGACAAGCTCAACAAGCCACAAGTAACCCAAACAGGGAACAACAGTGTCAAGCTCAACACACCACAATCTAACACAAACAGGGAAACAACAGTGACAGCTCAACAAAGCACAATGTAACACAAACAGGGAACAACAGTGACAAGCTCAACAAGCCACAATGTAACAAAAACAAGGAACAACGGTGTCAAGCGCAACAAGCCACAATGTAACCAAACAGGGAACAACAGTGACAAGCTCAACACGCCACAATGTACCACAAACAGGGAACACAGTGACAAGCTCAACAAGCCACAATGTAACACAAAAAGGAACAACAGTGACAAGCTCAACAAGCCACAATGTAACAAAAAAAGGGAACGACATCAGTGACAAGCTCAACAAGCCACAATGTAACACAAGCAGGGAACAACAGTGACAAGTTCAACAAGCCACAATGTAACACAAAACACCAGTGTCAAGCCAACAAGCCACAATGTAACACAAACAAGGAACAACAGTGACAAGCTCAACAAGCCACAATTGTTAACACAAGGAACAACAGTGTCCAGCTCAACAAAGCCACAATGTAACACAAAC
>WNGS01160430.1:8921122-8985596 GCA_020271785.1 Procambarus virginalis | reverse complement strand
CTCCCCCTCCGGGTTCAGACACCGAGCAAGCAGCCAATGAAACTAAGGCTGGGCCAGTCACCAAGGGGCCAATATGACTACTCTTCCTTGGTAAGTCTCCAAACGAGCCAAGACCTGGAGCAGCAGTGGAAATGGGAGAAGGAGGTATATGTAACCCCACCTTGACCAGTCCTGCCTGAATGCATCGACCCAGACGGTCTTGCAGTAAGGGAAGGGCGCCACATATATCGAGAGACGCCTTGACCACGCCGACGAAAAGAGGTCCACCTCCGGGAGCCCGTACGTCTGACAGAGCCAACTGAACAAGTCGACATCGACTGTCCATTTCCGTGGAATGAAACAGGACAGGCAGGACAACGTCAGGAAGTTGGATCCCCCCACACCCCCCAACGTGAAAGGTCGAGAGTGGAAAACGTGAGAACACAGGAGACGAAGCAACCAGACCCAAAAAGCCAAGGACTGCATAGAACCCCTGCAATTCAGGCAATGAACCACTGACAAGCAGTCCACATGGAGCCAGATCATCGATCCGCAAGTAATCCGAACCCTCCGAAGCAGCATCCACACTGCTGTGAACTCTCGCACCATGCTGTGGGCAAGGCGGAAGGACAGACCCCACTGCCCCTGGCCGGCCTAGTGAGCACTGGTCACAAAGCCCCAGCCAAGAGACGACACTTCCGTGAACATATCGAGCGAGGGGGTTCGGGTAGGTGCCAAGGCACTGAACCCCGAAAAACCCAAAGAGGAAGCCGGTGATACGGCAGCCGATGTAAGGAACCCGGAGGCTGAACCCATGATTATGAGAGAGGCAGAAGGGACATCCTCGCATGAACCAGAACAGCCGAAGAAGCCAAATCTGGCCCCAGTGGGTAACAGGTTTTCATCATGGCAAAGTTCAGACTTTTGCAGAACCCCTAGAGCAAATGCCTGCCTCGTGACCCAGGAGCCCTCCAGAAACAGTCGAAGGCAGGACCACAGCTGCAGAAGAGCCTCCGGAGGAAGAGACAAGGAAGTGGTCCAAGTCCCCCACACAAGACCCCAGCCAGTTCCGAACCTGAGAAGGAACTAGATGGGACTTCCTCCAGTTCACCAGGAACCCGAACCTGGCGAACTGGGAAAGAACCAAATTTCTGGCGAGCAGATATGCAGACTGGCTGGGAGCCCACACCAGCTAGTCGTCGAGAGGCCAGAACCCAAACCCATAAGAGAGGCAGATGGGCCATCATGACCCGAGTAAGGTGTGTGAAAATGAGAAGTGCCAAATTCAAGCCGACAGGAAGGCAATGAAAGGTGTAACCCCGACATCCCACAACAAAACTGAGCCAGTCCCTGAACCCGGATGAATCGGGATGTGCCAATATGCATCCTGGAGGTCCAGGGACACCATCCAAGTGCCCGGGTCCAAAAGAAGCAAGATCTGAGACAGAGTAGTCATCTGAAAAGAGAGGCAACAGGCCCAGGGATTTTAGACGGGCCAAGTCCAGAATGAACCTCAGGTCTGCACAGTTCCATTTCAGGACCAGAAATGGATGGGAAACCCACCTATCGTTTTGACCATGCCCAAGCACACCCACTTTAAGATGACCCAACAGAGTGCAGAAGAAGCCTGCCCCGCCATCCCAGAACTCCCATAAGGAGGAGGAGACACCCAACGCCATCGCAAGCCAGAGGAAATAGATCTGAAAACCCCCAAATTGGGGGACCAGGCATGGGCAAATAGTGCGAGCCTTCCCCCCCGTCACCCCATCAATGGAATGAACAGTAAAAGGGCCGATGCCCCTCATGTGAACCCAACCTTCTCACAAAGCGATCACTGCACTGACCAGACGAAGAAGGTCCCGAAGGCAGTGGAGGCCCCGAAACTGGCACCACAGGCCTATCACAACGGAAGGAACCCCGAGCCCTGGCATGACCCTTCCGGGCAGACCCCCATGGACCCCCTAGAGAACCAACATGTCCAACAATGGATGACAACTGGAACGAGCTGCCTGCAGAGACTGGCCAACTGCAGAGTCCGCAAACAGCAAGGGACAAAATAGTAATGAAAACCTAAAAGCCAGGGCCCAAGCAGATTCTGAGCCTTTAACTGCACTTGGACTCGATTTTATATGGTTGACTGTTAGTCTTTGTGTTCTGTTCGACAGAAAACTGAGTATCCAGCGTCCTACTTTACCAGTTGACCTCATTTTACCATTGACCTCATTTTGTGTGCTATCACTCCAAAGTTACATTTATCGAATGTCTTTGCAAAAAACGTGAATACCACATCTGCATTCTGTTTTTCTTCTAATGCCTCAGTGATTTTGTCGTAATGGTCAAGTAGCTGTGAGAGACATGATATTCCTGCTCTAAATGCATGTTGGCATGGATTATGAAGGTCATTGGTTTCCATGAAACTAGTGACCTGACTCCTGATCACTCTCTCAAATACTTTTATTATGTGGGACGTTAGTGCAACTGGTCTATAAATCTTTGCCAATGCTTTGAGCCCTCCCTTGTGAAGAGGGGCTATGTCTGCTGCTTTAAACACATCTGGTATCTCCCCCATGTCCAAGCTCTTCCTCCACACTATACTGAGTGCCTGTGCTACTGGCATTTTGCATTTCTTTATAAATATTGAATTCCATGAGTCTGGACTCGGGGCTGAGTGCATGGGCATATTGTCAATTTCTCTTTCAAAATCTGTTATGCTCGTGTTGATATCAGTTATATTTACAGGGGTTTTGATATCACACATAAAGTAGTTGTCCGGATCCTCAACTTTCATGCTGTTTATCGGAGTGCTAAATATGTCCTCATACTGCTTTTTTAAGATTTCACTAATTTCCTTGTCATCCTCAGTGTATGAACCTTCACTAATACGAATAGGTCCAATACAGTACTGGCAGTGGTTTTGCTTTTGATTTAGCATATGTGAAGAAATATTTTGGGTTTTTCTTTATTTCTTGAATTGCTTTCTGTTCTAGTTGCCTTTCTTCAATCTGATATGAATTCCTCAGTCTCTTTTCAATTTCTTCAATCTCCCTGTTGAAATTATTCCTTCTTTGTATGGAAAGTCGTGTCTGATTAAGCATTTCCGTTAATTTTCTTCTTCTCTTGTAGTGTCGTCTGTATTCTCTTTTTACGTTGGACCTCTTTCTGGCTTTCCTCAAAGGAACATGTTTCAGACTTCATAGGCTTCAGAAGTCAGTTTTTCTATACCTTGTGTAGGATTTTTATTACTTAGAACATTTTCCCCATTGAATGTTTGTAAGTTCCCTGTTTATTTTCTCCCAGTCTATCCTTTTATTATTAAAATTGAATTTATTGAATAACCCTTCTCGCTTGTTTTTCTCTTGGGCCTACTACCGTTAATAATGTTAGTTTGCACTTCAATGAGCATGTGGTCCGAGTACGTAGTGTCTGAGACAGTAATATGTCTGATTAGCTCATCAATGTTCGTGAATATGAGGTCCAGCGTGTTCTCGTTCCTAGTCGGTTCTGTAATCTGCCAACTGAGCGAGAATTTGTCACAGAATCTCAGTAGTTCTCTGACCTGTGATTGGTTATTTCCAGGTTGATTTCCTGCTATAATGTTATTGTTTACTATTCTCCACTGTAAACTGGGTAGACTGAAGTCTCCAAGGAAGATAATATCTGGTACTGGGAGACCACCCCCACATGAAGAACATTGTGAGAGGAGTGTATGCCTCGCTTTCCAACTTCAGACTAGCTTTTAATTATATGGATGGTGAAATACTAAAGAAACTGTTCATGACTTTTGTGAGACTAAAATTGGAATATGCAGCAGTTGTATGGTGCACAAATCTCAAGAAGCACAAATAAACTGGAAAAGGTGAAGTCTCATGCTACAAAATGGCTCCTGGAACTGAAAAACAAGAGTTACGAGGAGAGACTAGAGGCGTTAAAACATGCCAAAACCAGAAGATAGAAGTGAGAAAGGTGATATGATCACCACTTCCAAAATACTAACAGGAACAGACCACACTGACAAAAAGGAATTCTGGAAACTAGCAACTTCACTAACAAGAGGACACAGATTCAAGCTAAGAAAACAGAGGTGCCAAAAAGATATTAGAAAATTTTCTTTAGCAGAGTGGTAGACGGTTGGAACAAACTAAGTGAGAATGTGGTGGAGGCCAAAACCATCAGTAGTTTCAAAGCGATATACAAAGTACTGGGAAGACGGGACACCACGAATGGATGGTGGGGCATGAGAGTAGCTCTCATCTACACTTAGGTAATTACCTTAAGCAGGCCACGAGAATGAGGGAAGGGGATGTTCCACCAATACTGGATTTAATATTCACCAGGAAAGAGGAGATATTCGATATTCAGTACCTTCCTCCCTTGGGAAAGAGTGATTATGTCCTGTTGGAAATTAAATATGCTATGTGATATAATCTAGAAGAGAATGGGGAAGCTGAAATTGTTGATAAACTTGACTTCAAGAGAGAACACTATGGGGAACTTGGCAAATTCTGCAATGAATTTAATTGGAATATTCTGTGAAATATACAATGAAGGTGCAAAAAACCAGCGTTGAATGTAATGAAGCGCCATTTTCTGGGTGAGCCCCGGAGGCTCCCTGGAGCTTATCGGGCTAATGTATGTTATGTTAGACCGGGACACTAGCTATGGAGTTCAGACCTACCAGGGACCAGCGCCAGAACCTGGCCCCTTCAGAGAGGTTTCAGGGAGCAATGGCCCTGGAAAACCCCATATAGTTGGGGGTTTTCCTTATCTGCCATCGACCGGGGTTAGGCACCCAGAAAGGTAGGCGTAACAAAACAAACCCCACATGGTAGAAAACTACAACAAACCGAACAGAAAGGTAGAAAAACTCCCTACAATCACAAGGAAAACAATCAAACAATCACTTTACTGCCGCGCCGGTTGTCCGCGCAGCCCTCCCCTCCCCGGGAGGGGGAGGGGGGGGCCCCGGACCTCACCGCGCCGGCTGCCGTCAGTTCGGAAACTAGGCTTCAACCAACGCGAAAAATCCGCCGACCGGACGGGAGGGAGGGTAGCCAGGGAGCCTCCGGGGCTCACCCAGAAAATGGCGTTTCATTACATTCAACGCTGGTTTTCTGTGGGGAGCCCCTACGGCTCCCTGGAGCTAATTACCCAAAGAGAAGGAAAAAAGGGGACTTACCCGGGAGGCGGCGGCCACAAACTCCTCAACGCGAAGTCGAGACAACTGGCTGCAACCTGCGACCCAAAGCAACACAAGAACGCCGAGGAGCAGGGACGTTCACCAAATAACGGGCGGCCAGGACCCTGTTCGATTTCCAAAAACCACGCGCCCGAATATGTGCCCAAGACATATTACCAAACACAGCAGCCAAAGCCGCAAACTTCCTAACGTCATGGGCGCGAGGATAGACCGCAGGCTGGCTAGATTTAATAACCCTGCGGACAACCTGGGAGACCCGAGCCCTGGAACAGGGAACGAGGGAAACTGGATCAACCCAAAGCGCATCCCCAGCCACACCGGCCGAAGCGCGCAAGTAACGGCGAAGCGCCGCAACAGGACACAACACATGATGCACCCCCGGCCGAACCAACCAAGCATCAATGACCCATGGACCCCTCCGGAAAGCAGCCGTCTCGTTCTTCGCCAGAAAAGAAGGAGAAGGCTGTAAACGGACAAACCTACCCCCAGGACCGAAAGAGCAGAAACCCCTGCGCCGGAGGAGAGCATGAAGCTCCCCTACCCGGCCCCCAGAGGCCAAAGCCAACAAAAACAAAGCCTTGGAAAAACAATCAGGAACCGAAGGGGCCACCACAAAACGAGAGGAGGAAAGATAGGAGAGCACCCGGTCCAAGGACCAGGACGGCTCAGGAGGCGCATGAGCAGGCCGGAGGTGAAACATAGCACGAGAAAGCTTACGAAAAGGGGCGGATGTGACATCCACCCCAAAAGCAAGCGCGAGCGGCTCCGCCAGCGCCGCACGATACGAGGCGACAGTATTAGGCATCAAATGACGGTCCTGAAAAAGCCAAGAAAGAAAGGACAAAACAACCCGATCCGAAAGAAAAGACAACCTACGAAGAGCCAGAAAATGGCGAAAAGAACGCCAGGAAACTTCATACTGCCGCCGAGACGAAGCTCTCAGGTGGGACACCATCAATGAAGCCACCTGATCACCATAGAAATGGTGATACACCCGCGTCAAAAAGACCAGACGCGAAGAGCAGAGGAGAAGGGCGAACCAGCCCTGTACCGGACCGGACCGACCTGCTGAAAGAGGCGGAGCCGCGGGAAACGTCCCGGGTTCGGGCACCGAGCGAGAAGCACTGGAAACCAAGGCTGGGCTGGCCACCAAGGGGCCACAAGGACTACTCTCCCTGAGAAAGTCTCCAATTGAACCAGAACTCGAAGCAACAGCTGGACCGGAGGAAAGAGGTACAGGTAACCCCACCTCGACCAGTCCTGCTGAAAGGCATCCACCGCGAACGCCTCGCAGTCGGGGAAGGGAGTCACATAAATCGGGAGACGCCGAGACCACGCCGACGCGAAGAGGTCCACATCTGGGAGACCGTACGTCTGGCAGATCCAACGAAACGAGTCGTCGTCGACCGTCCACTCCGTGGACAGGGGAATGAAGCGAGACAGACCGTCCGCCAGAACGTTGGACACTCCCCGGACGTGAACCGCACGGAGAGCCAAACCCCGAGAATCCAGTAGACGAACCACTCGAAGGGACCAACCCCACAGAGCCAAGGACCGAAGAGAACCTCCGCGGTTCAGGCAATGAACCACTGGAGAACAGTCCGAATGGAGGCGAATGGTCGAACCCTGAGCGACCCGAATCCTCCGAAGAGCGAACCAGACAGCCGCGAACTCCCGAACCGTGCTGTGAGCCCGACGGAATGACGGACCCCACCGACCCTGGCCTGCCTGGTGAGCACTGGTCACAAAACCCCAGCCGAGGGACGACGCGTCCGTGAACACATCGAGCGAGGGCTCGGGGAGGCGCCAAGGCACCGAACCCCGAAAACACCGAAGAGGAAGCCGGTGACGCAGCAACCGGCGTAAGAACCACGGAGGACGAACCCAACGATCGCGAGAGAGGCGGAAAGGACGTCCCCGAAGGAACCAAAACAGACGCCGAAGCCAAACCCGACCCGGCGGGTAGACTAGCATGGCGAAGTTGAGACTCCCGCACAACTGCTCGAGCAACCGCCGAGTGACCCGGGACCCCTTCAGAAACAGCAGACGGCGGTCCCGCAGCCGCTGCAACGCCCCAGGAGGGAGAGACAAGGAAGCGGTCCGAGAATCCCAAAGAAGACCCAGCCAGGTCCGAACCCGGGAAGGAACCAGATGGGACTTCCTCCAGTTCACCAGGAACCCGAACCTGGCGAGCTGGGAAAGAACCACATCCCTGGCGAGCAGACACGCGGACCGACTGGGAGCCCACACCAGCCAGTCGTCGAGGTAGGCCAAAACCCGAATCCCTAGAAGACGCAGACGGGTCACCACAACCCGGGTCAGACGCGTGAAAACGCGAGGTGCCAGATTCAAGCCAAAAGGGAGGCACCGAAAACGGTAAGCCTGATGCCCCACCACGAAACCTAACCAGTCCCTGAACCCCGGATGAATAGGAACGTGCCAATACGCGTCCTTGAGATCCAGGGACACCATCCAAGCACCCGGCTCCAACAGAAGCCGGACCTGAGACAGAGTAGTCATCCGAAAGGAGGGGCAAGGAATCCAGGGGTTCAGACGGGACAAGTCCAGAATGAACCTCAGATCCGCACAGTCCCGTTTCGGCACTGGAAACAGACGGGAAACCCATCTGAGGGACGTAGTCGTTTCGACCACGCCCAAGCGCACCCACTCCAAGATGACTTGACGAAGCGCAGGGGAAGAAACCTGCCCTGTTAACCCCGAGCCCCCCAAAGGAGGACGAGTCGCCCAACGCCACCGCAGGCCGGATGACACGACCGAAAAGGCCCACAAATCGTGGGACCAAGCGTGGGCAAACAGAGCGAGCCTCCCCCCCATCGCCCCGTCAACGGGGCAAACCGCGAAAGGGCCGACGCCCCTTACGAGAACCCAACCGTCGAACAGAGCGATCACCGCGCCGACCAGACGACGCTGGCCCCGAAGGGAACGACGGCTCAGAAACTGGCACCAATGGCCTACCCCGACCAGCGGACCCCGGAACCCTGGCACGACCTCTCCGAGACCGACGAGAAGTACCGCTCCGGAGAAGCAACAAGTCCGCCATAGGGCGACAACTAGACGAAGCCGCGTGCAGAAACTGAGAGACCGCAGACTCTGCAAACAGCAACGGACAAAACGGAGACGAAAACCTAAGAGCCAGGGCCCAAGCGGAATCCAAAGAGAGGGCGAGCACAGCCTGACGGCACGCGAGGCGAGAAGCAAAGAACAGAGACACCGCTTCCTTCAGGATGGGCGCAAAAAGCTTCAACAGAGCAGCGGAAGCCCGAGCTGCCGAAGACAGCGCCCCGGACGAAGGCCCTTCACTCAACGCTCCCACATCCTCCTCAAGCCAAGCCGAAGACAGCTCGAGAAGGGAAAAGAAACGCAAGACCGAAGCCAAATGCCCACGGGAGCGCAAATCCTCCGCAACCAACGAAGCCGAAAGCTGAGGAACCTGCACATGAAGCTGGAAAAGACCAACATCCCGAGAAAGCACGGGAGCGAATAAACACGCATTAAGGTGCTCAAACTCGCCCCCCAAGTAAACCTGCAGAAAACTAGCAGTTTCTCGCCAATCAAGCGTGCGGGTCCGACAGAACCCGTGCCACGCCCCCAACGAAAAGAGAGGGCAGTCTGCTAGCCAGGAAGACTCCGGAACCTCCAAACGCACCCAAAAACGGGAAGAAGAACCGAACTCAAACGAGGACGGATCCATTGGGGAGGCATAATCCGGGTCTCGGCAGAGGTATGCAGCAAGAGCTTCCCGAGCCACCTTCGCGGAGAGCCGGGAAGTAGCAAACCCCTGAAAAGACGGATCCGAAGTACCCAAAGGCACCCGGAACCGAACCCGGGGAGGAGCCGAACCCAAATCATACTCATACAGGGAAGGGGGGTAAGAAAACCCCTCCCCCTGCAACAGTAAGCCCCGCGGGGAAGGCAAAAGCACCCAAGCAGGGTCACAAGGAGCCCAAGGCCCCCAGGTCGACTCCTCCCCAGCCCCAGGAGCCCCCACATCGGGACCCGGGGCGGAGCCGTCCTCCAAACCCTCCACCCCTGAAGAAAAGGCAGAGTCCAAGGGAAAGGCTGACAAGAAGGGGGTCTGCTGGTGGGACCCAGAAGCCTCGGTAGGAGGTATCGGCTCAAATGCCTCCGTCCCCCACCCGGATGGGGCAGCCCCCGAAGCAGCCCGAGTCTCACCACCAATGAAACCCTGCGCCGACGCCGAAACCTTCCGACGCTTAGGAGCCGGACACAGGGGGGAGGCTCAGGAAGAACCACAGGGGAAGGACCAGAGGGCGCGGCTGGAGTCAGAGCCATAGCGACCAACGCCCCCAGGTCAGGGTCCCGAAAACCAAAACGGGGCAGCCTCGGGGCATCCAGGTGGGAAACTAACCTAGCGCGTTGCAATAACCTAAACCTAACATGCAACGCTGATGCTGCCTGTACCCTAACGGGGATATCCTCAGAGTAAAACTGGAGCACAAGCAGAGAACACGACTCGCAAGACTCTGGGTCAAAGGTGTCATTGACCCAACAGGCAGCATGACGGAGGCAAAACAGGTGACTGTCACCCTGAGACAAGGGCACATCGCAACCTTCAAACCCGCACAAGGCAGGCTGGAACTCGGGAGACGCATCCATGGGTCCCCGAGCCCCGACAGGGGTTTCCAGGGCCCGTAGGTTAGCAACTACGGGAAGCCCGGGCAAGGTGTTGCGTAACCGGTGAAGAAACCAAAAACAAGGGTAAAGATTAATACTGAAAACCCCTGGGACGTGTACAAGCACGGGGGCCTAGCAGAGGGCCACCAAAACAATACCAGGGGAACTATGGGCCCACAAGGCAGAGCCTCCACCAGGCGAAGAAAAACAAAACAAAAGAAAACCCCGCAAAAGTACACCGTCCCCAGAGGCAACAGGCACCGGTCGCCGCGTAGGTGGCAGGCAGCGCAACACCTTGGCGCCCTAACCAGCACAACACCACTCCCTACCCAAGGCCAAACAAGAGCCCCAAGCCCCAGCTGGCCCCAAGGGCGAGGCAAATGCCGAGCAGCAAGAACCTCTACGGGAGCGGTTCCCGAACGCCCCAGAGAAGATAACCCTGACACGCAAGGGCAGTACTCACAGGGCGCCTAGGGAAGGAAACCCCTAGACGCATGCCGCCCCGGCATGCGTCTAGGGGTTTCCTTCCCTAGGCGCCCTGTGAGTACTGCCCTTGCGTGTCAGGGTTATCTTCTCTGGGGCGTTCGGGAACCGCTCCCGTAGAGGTTCTTGCTGCTCGGCATTTGCCTCGCCCTTGGGGCCAGCTGGGGCTTGGGGCTCTTGTTTGGCCTTGGGTAGGGAGTGGTGTTGTGCTGGTTAGGGCGCCAAGGTGTTGCGCTGCCTGCCACCTACGCGGCGACCGGTGCCTGTTGCCTCTGGGGACGGTGTACTTTTGCGGGGTTTTCTTTTGTTTTGTTTTTCTTCGCCTGGTGGAGGCTCTGCCTTGTGGGCCCATAGTTCCCCTGGTATTGTTTTGGTGGCCCTCTGCTAGGCCCCCGTGCTTGTACACGTCCCAGGGGTTTTCAGTATTAATCTTTACCCTTGTTTTTGGGTTTCTTCACCGGTTACGCAACACCTTGCCCGGGCTTCCCGTAGTTGCTAACCTACGGGCCCTGGAAACCCCTGTCGGGGCTCGGGGACCCATGGATGCGTCTCCCGAGTTCCAGCCTGCCTTGTGCGGGTTTGAAGGTTGCGATGTGCCCTTGTCTCAGGGTGACAGTCACCTGTTTTGCCTCCGTCATGCTGCCTGTTGGGTCAATGACACCTTTGACCCAGAGTCTTGCGAGTCGTGTTCTCTGCTTGTGCTCCAGTTTTACTCTGAGGATATCCCCGTTAGGGTACAGGCAGCATCAGCGTTGCATGTTAGGTTTAGGTTATTGCAACGCGCTAGGTTAGTTTCCCACCTGGATGCCCCGAGGCTGCCCCGTTTTGGTTTTCGGGACCCTGACCTGGGGGCGTTGGTCGCTATGGCTCTGACTCCAGCCGCGCCCTCTGGTCCTTCCCCTGTGGTTCTTCCTGAGCCTCCCCCCTGTGTCCGGCTCCTAAGCGTCGGAAGGTTTCGGCGTCGGCGCAGGGTTTCATTGGTGGTGAGACTCGGGCTGCTTCGGGGGCTGCCCCATCCGGGTGGGGGACGGAGGCATTTGAGCCGATACCTCCTACCGAGGCTTCTGGGTCCCACCAGCAGACCCCCTTCTTGTCAGCCTTTCCCTTGGACTCTGCCTTTTCTTCAGGGGTGGAGGGTTTGGAGGACGGCTCCGCCCCGGGTCCCGATGTGGGGCTCCTGGGGCTGGGGAGGAGTCGACCTGGGGGCCTTGGGCTCCTTGTGACCCTGCTTGGGTGCTTTTGCCTTCCCGCGGGGCTTACTGTTGCAGGGGGAGGGGTTTTCTTACCCCCCTTCCCTGTATGAGTATGATTTGGGTTCGGCTCCTCCCCGGGTTCGGTTCCGGGTGCCTTTGGGTACTTCGGATCCGTCTTTTCAGGGGTTTGCTACTTCCCGGCTCTCCGCGAAGGTGGCTCGGGAAGCTCTTGCTGCATACCTCTGCCGAGACCCGGATTATGCCTCCCCAATGGATCCGTCCTCGTTTGAGTTCGGTTCTTCTTCCCGTTTTTGGGTGCGTTTGGAGGTTCCGGAGTCTTCCTGGCTAGCAGACTGCCCTCTCTTTTCGTTGGGGGCGTGGCACGGGTTCTGTCGGACCCGCACGCTTGATTGGCGAGAAACTGCTAGTTTTCTGCAGGTTTACTTGGGGGGCGAGTTTGAGCACCTTAATGCGTGTTTATTCGCTCCCGTGCTTTCTCGGGATGTTGGTCTTTTCCAGCTTCATGTGCAGGTTCCTCAGCTTTCGGCTTCGTTGGTTGCGGAGGATTTGCGCTCCCGTGGGCATTTGGCTTCGGTCTTGCGTTTCTTTTCCTTCTCGAGCTGTCTTCGGCTTGGCTTGAGGAGGATGTGGGAGCGTTGAGTGAAGGGCCTTCGTCCGGGGCGCTGTCTTCGGCTGCTCGGGCTTCTGCTGCTCTGTTGAAGCTTTTTGCGCCCATCTGAAGGAAGCGGTGTCTCTGTTCTATGCTTCTCGCCTCGCGTGCCGTCAGGCTGTGCTCGCCCTCTCTTTGGATTCCGCTTGGGCCCTGGCTCTTAGGTTTTCGTCTCCGTTTTGTCCGTTGCTGTTTGCAGAGTCTGCGNGAGACAGTCCCAGACACAGTCCCAGAGACAGTCCCAGAGACAGGCCCAGACACAGTCCCAGAGACAGTCCCAGACACAGTCCCAGAGACAGTCCCAGAGACAGTCCCAGAGACAGTCCCAGAGACAGTCCCAGACACAGTCCCAGAGACAGTCCCAGACACAGTCCCAGAGACAGTCCCAGAGACAGTCCCAGACACAGTCCCAGAGACAGTCCCAGACACAGTCCCAGAGACAGTCCCAGAGACAGTCCCAGACACAGTCCCAGACACAGTCCCAGAGGCAGTCCAGAGACAGTCCCAGAGACAGTCCCAGACACAGTCCCAGAGACAGTCCCAGAGACAGTCCCAGAGGCAGTCCCAGAGACAGTCCCAGAGACAGTCCCAGAGACAGTCCCAGAGACAGTCCCAGAGACAGTCCCAGAGACAGTCCCAGAGACAGTCCCAGAGACAGTCCCAGAGACAGTCCCAGAGACAGTCCCAGAGACAGTCCCAGAGACAGTCCCAGAGACAGTCCCAGAGACAGTCCCAGAGACAGTCCCAGACACAGTCCCAGAGACAGTCCCAGAGACAGTCCCAGAGACAGTCCCAGAGACAGTCCCAGAGACAGCCCAGACACAGTCCCAGAGACAGTCCCAGACACAGTCCCAGAGGCAGTCCCAGAGACAGTACCAGACACAGTCCCAGAGACAGTCCCAGAGACAGTCCCAGACACAGTCCCAGACACAGTCCCAGAGACAGTCCCAGACACAGTCCCAGAGACAGTCCCAGAGACAGGCCCAGACACAGTCCCAGAGACAGTCCCAGAGACAGTCCCAGACACAGTCCCAGAGACAGTCCCAGACACAGTCCCAGAGACAGTCCCAGAGACAGTCCCAGAGACAGTCCCAGAGGCAGTCCCAGAGACAGTCCCAGAGACAGTCCCAGAGAGTCCCAGAGACAGTCCCAGACACAGTCCCAGAGACAGTCCCAGAGACAGTCCCAGAGACAGTCCCAGAGACAGTCCCAGACACTGTCCCAGAGACAGTCCCAGAGACAGTCCCAGAGACAGTCCCAGAGACAGTCCCAGACGCAGTCCCAGAGACAGTCCCAGACGCAGTCCCAGAGGCAGTCCCAGAGACAGTCCCAGACACAGTCCAGAGACAGTCCCAGAGACAGTCCCAGACACTGTCCCAGAGACAGTCCCAGACGCAGTCCCAGAGACAGTCCCAGACGCAGTCCCAGACGCAGTCCCAGAGACAGTCCCAGAGACAGTCCCAGAGACAGTCCCAGAGACAGTACCAGACACAGTACCAGACACAGTCCCAGAGACAGTCCCAGAGACAGTCCCAGAGACAGTCCCAGAGACAGTCCCAGAGGAAGTCCCAGAGGAAGTCCCAGAGGCAGTCCCAGAGACAGTCCCAGAGACAGTCCCAGAGGCAGTCCCAGAGACTCACTCATGAAACAAGTTGCAGTGTGCTACTATTTCCAGGAAAAAGTCAGACTTGCAAGACCTGGCGCCAAATGTAGTGAAACATCTCTTCCTGAAGGGGCGTCGGTGGCTCCATATAGCCTTGCCACTCTGCATGGCGCCATGCCTATAAAGCCACATCAGGCCCTGGCAGCAATAAAAGCCTACCAGAGACCACAGGCCAAAACCTGGCCCACTTCACACAGGTAGAGAGAGAAGGGGATTAAATGATCACCCTTACCAGGAAACTAACCTCCAGAAAGATGTAGCAAATTAAAACAAACCACACTAAGGTAAACCTAAACAAAGTAGTTTCCGATACAAGCACGACAAAATGAACACGACCACCCTTACAGAAACCGATGATGATGATGATGATGAAGAAAGAGAGACAATATGAACACCAGGCAACGTAATACTCCGATCATAAAGACAGATGTAGACACATCCAACCCAGCAGCTTCGTGCCCACCATACCAATGACAACAGACCTGTGACAAAAACTCCAGATGCGTAAACCAGAGAAAGAGTTCGAAGCAGCAAAATATGAAGGCGGGGCAGATCTGTTGATAAAGGTGTAGCCACGGACAATGTAGCAGGGGGTTCAGACAGTGGGTTAGAAGCACCAGAAACCAAGGCTGAGACAGCCACCAATGAGCCACAAGGGTCGCCCTTCCCGAGTATGATTCCAGACAGCCACCAATGAGCCACAAGGGGTCGCCCTTCCCGAGTATGATTCCAGACAGCCACCAATGAGCCATAAGGGTCGCCCTCCCTGAGTATGATTCCAGACAGCCACCAATGAGCCACAAGGGGTCGCCCTTCCCGAGTATGATTCCAGACCAATGAGCCACAAGGGTCACCCTCCCCGCGTATGATTCCAGACAGCCACCAATGAGCCACAAGGGTCGCCCTTCCCGAGTATGATTCCAGACCAATGAGCCACAAGGGTCACCCTCCCCGCGTATGATTCCAGACAGCCACCAATGAGCCACAAGGGTCGCCCTCCCCGCGTATGATTCCAGTCTGAACAGAACTCGGAGCAACAGCTGAACCAGGGTAAATAGGTAAATGTACCTCTACTTCAACCAGTCCAGCTGGAAGGCATTCACCACAAGAGACCTGGGAATGTTGCCATATAGGAGGGAAGGTCTCGCCAAACACACAACGAAACTACAACGTTTCTACAACATTCAAACAACTAGTAACACCTTCTAACCAGTAGTAACAAGTATCTAGGAAGTTGTAACAACTTTCTAACACATTGCAAAAACTTTATACCAAGATGCAACAGCTTTGTAGTAAGTTGTAAAGTAACAATAGGGACAGTTACATTGTGTGCTTGCAGAGGTGCTGGTTCCATGCCGATGTGCAGAGGTCCCCCTCGGGGTGACCGAACATCTTGCAAAGTGTGCAGAGCCACGAGAAGGATGCGTCGTCAATGGTTTGCTCCATGGAAATATGATGGAAGTATGACAACCAGTTCACGAGAACACTGGACACACCACGCTTGTGAAATTTGCAAACAACTAAATCTCAAGGTGGAAACTGAACAAGACAGAAACTGAACTACATGAAGTATTCAGTCCCAAAGAAGGAGGGACCAAAGCAAGCCTCATGTTCAGCCAATGAACCAATGGGGAACAGTCGGAGTGGAGTCGGAGCATGGAAGGAAGCCGAATCCTCTTTAAGGCGTGCCACACAGCTGCAAACTCACACACCCCGAGGGCCTCGTAGCCTGGTGGATAGCGCGCAGGACTCGTAATTCTGTGGCGCGGGTTCGATTCCCGCACAAGGCAGAAACAAATGGGCAAAGTTTCTTTCACTCTGAATGCCCCTGTTATCTAGAAGTAAATAAGTACCTGGGAGTTAGTCAGCTGTCACGGGCTGCTTCCTGGGGTGTGTGTGTGTGGTGTGGAGAGAAAAAAAAATAGTTAGTAAACAGTTGATTGACAGGTGAGAGGCGGGCCGAAAGAGCTAAGCTCAAACCAAGATGTAGCGCAAACACAACTAGGTGAATACAACTAGGTGAATACACCATGCTGTGTGCCTGAAGGAATGGACCTGACCACTGACCCTGAGGGACCTGGCAAGTGGTGGTCACAATGCTCCAATCTGTAGCCGAGGTGTTCGTGAACACATTGACCAATGGGTAAGGATGGCGCCACAGAACCAAACCCCGAAGTGCCAGAAAAGGAAGCTGGTTAAGCGAGAGCCGATGAAGGGCAGAACAGGCCAAAACCCACCAGTCCCAGAAGAAGCGGAAACGCTGGAAATGGAGAAACTTGCATGATGCCTAGTGAGAAAACCATGCAGACTAAGTTCAAGCTTCTGCACAACCACTCAACCCACTCACAAGTAACCTTGAATCGCTCCAACACCTGACTGGGATGAAGCTGCAGGCTAAGCACTGCTGCTGGAGGCAGGGAGAGAGAGAGAGAGAGACAGAGAGATATACCATCATGTACCAAACAAGCCCAGTCAGGTCTAACTCAGTCAGGAGTCATTTCAATTCAGAAATTCCAGGTCTCACTCCTGAGACCTGGAATTTCAAGGACAAGAGGTCATAGATTTAAACTAACGAAACAAAGCTGCCGGAGAAATATAAGAAAATTCACTTTTGTAAACAGAGTGGTAGACGGTTGGAATAAGTTAGGTGAGAAGGTGGTGGAGGACAAAACCGTCAATAATTTCAAAGCGTTATATGACAAAGAATGCTGGGGAGATGGGACACCACGAGCGTAGCTCTTATCCTGTTACTACACTTAGGTAATTACACTTAGGTAATTACACTAGTTCCTCTGATGATCACAACATAAAACACAATAAATGCAAAACCTAGCAGAGGGAAAAATACATCAATAATTCAAATGTAAATGTGACTGATGACAGCAGAATGATGACACAAAATATGTTATGACAAAATGATGACAAAATACCTTTCGTCCGATGCTGCGAGCCGCTGGACACTGGAAACTGCTCCCGAAGCTTAGCTTGGCCAGCTAGTCTCTCTGCATTTGTTTTTGTTGGTAGCATGGGGGCATTCTGTAAAGAATGATAAATACATTTTCATTTGCAAATTCTAAATTAAATTGGTTAAAAACAAAAAACATTGAATGTAATGAAATGCCTCTTTCTGGCGAGTCCTTGTTGCTAGCTACCTGGCTAGTGCTACCCAATTGTTGCTACCTACCTGGCTAGTGCTACCCAATTGTTGCCACCTACCTGGCTAGTGCTACCCAATTGTTGCTACCTACCTGGCTAGTGCTACCCAATTGTTGCTACCTACCTGGCTAGTGCTACCCAATTGTTGCTACCTACCTGGCTAGTGCTACCCAATTGTTGCTACCTACCTGGCTAGTGCTACCCAATTGTTGCTACCTACCTGGCTAGTGCTACCCAATTGTTGCTACCTACCTGGCTAGTGCTACCCAATTGTTGCCACCTACCTGGCTAGTGCTACCCAATTCAATTCAATGCAGGCCCTTGTGAGTCATTGCAAGCCTAACAGGAACCAAAGGCCAAAGCTTGGCCCTGACTCTAAAGAGGTACACAGAGCAGAGGATACTACAGTAGATCACTTACAGAGGTACACAGAGCAGAGGATACTACAGTAGATCACTTACAGAGGTACACAGAGCAGAGGATACTACAGTAGATCACTTACAGAGGTACACAGAGCAGAGGATACTACAGTAGATCACTGTTACAAACAAAAAAGAGGGGCGGGGAGGCAGACAAGAGGGACAAGTACCAAGCCAAATCTAAGGCTCGGAATAGCACAGCTTGTAGGCAAGACAAATGAGAAGAATAGATGCCCGCCTCCACCTTCCAAAGGAGTCTGAGCAAGCAACTTGAGCAGTGCCCCCAAGGCCCCTAATGCAGGCACAGCTGAGAAGGCATCCAAGGCACCCTGGAGCTGGTCAAAGAACAGCTCCACCATACAGAGTTCAAATATGCAAAACTGTAGCCAAGTGTGCATGGAGCCCAGAAAACATAGGCAACTAAACATGCAGCTGCCACATGCCCACATCACAGGGCAAGGATGGCAAAAACAAACACAAAGAAGTGCAAAGGTAGCACCACCCAAAAATGCCCGCACGACCATACTCACCTTATGCCACTCGAGTGTTCAGTTACGGAGAATGCCAAGCCAGACCCCTAAGGAAACGAGAGGGTTGCTTACAGGGCAGGATGAATTAGGAACCTTGTGTGGTGACCAGAATTCAGAGGAAGACAGGTCCAAGGGTGAAAATTGGAGTTCGGAACCTCAACACATAAGATGCTTCTGGCGATTCTAAGCCAATCCAGAAGTGCACACATGGGGAAGCCATTGAAGAATATATCTTGAACATTGAAGGTGAGTACCAAACTCTAAGTTGCCCCCCAGCCCCAGATATTCAATAAATGGGGGGGGCACCAGAGCAGAGCTGAGAACCATGCCAGATGTAGTAAACAGAAAAACATTTCCCTACATGAAAGGATCTATGGTCATAAAACCTCCAAGAAACAGAAGACAGCAAGACATGGTGGTTCAACTACTTCTACTGAAGAAGTGGAGGAGGTAGTTCCCAGAGAATGACCAATTCCAGAGACCAAAACTCTCAGATGTTTTTGTAGACCCAACAACACCAGGTCATAGTTAGCCAGAGGTGGTGACTGAAGCAACCACATCAACACACAACACCAAATGACAGAGGAAAACCAGCCCTGTAGTGGCAGCCACCTGATAAACTGAGTCCCTGGAGGAAGGTTCAGTTAAGACCAAGACCCAATGACAACATATTGCAGACCTCAGAGTGGAACATATTCCTCGTCCAGCAGGAGGTATGGCGAAGGCAGTCGGAGTGGCCATTTAAATACAGCAAAACCAAGGCCCACCAAAACTACAAAGGGCTTGCCAGGTTCCGAAGAATACACCAAGTAGAAAACACTGGGCGCAGGGGCCGCTCGTCAAATGTCACAGATGCGGAAAATAGTATAGGATCATAAGAGGTGTAAACTGCATTCTGTAGAACAAGCACACTGTGTGACCCTTAAACAAAAATCATAACTGCCCTCTATCCACATAGCCTCTCAGAGACAACCACCTAAGCTCACCAGGGAAGAGAGCCCTGCCAGCACCGAGGCAACACCAGCAAAAACCTAGTAGTAGTAGTAGTAGTAGTAGTAGTAGTAATAGTAACGCTAGGAATAAGTAGCTTGAAGCAAACGGTGAATCAGTCCACACGAAAAGTGAGACATTGATATACATGCATGTGAAACAAATATTAAAATAATAAACAAGTACACAAGCAAATGGCCCCAGGACAAAATCCAAGATGACCTTACTAATATGAATAACCGGTACTCGAAGAACACGTAGTAGGAGTTAGCATAATCGCTGCCGATTTATATAGCACACCATGCTAAATGAACGAGGTGTCTAGCCGAGGCATGGAGAAGCTAGGTGTGTGACCTTGTGGTGGCATGCAGGTGCAACTAGTAAGTAAACTGCTTCACAACCGGGTGGTTCATCCAGTTCAACATCTCATGCCTCATCTGCCATGCTCATTTATGTTGGTGATTGTCTATTTTTGTCGTTTGCCTTTCTGGCATTTTTTTTTTAAGTTAAAAGTGATTTAATATGCAATGCTCCTTGTGCCTCTATACTCCTTTTTTGTTTTGACTTCTGGTCCCTGATAGGTTCACATGACTCACATGGGCCAGGCATGGATTGAATTGGGTGAAGCTATTCAGGGCTAGATGGCATGTGTGCCCAATTTAGACAAATAAATAGCTATTAACTCTTAAAACATTCCAGTAACTATATGAAATTACCGCCTGTGCTCGAATTGCCAGAAGCAAATTTTTTAATTACGCTTTCCAATTTTGTTTCGTGTGCAACATGATGTGATAAGGATTTTAAGAAATTCAGGTGTTTGTTTCTTTTACAGTTTCTCTGAAAGTTTTCAATTTGTTAATTGTGAAGTGCAATTTTTCATGACTATTTACTCGACCAAGTACAGTATAAATTGTCCTTGTGATTACTGTTTCAACATATATTTTTGTAACTGTTAGATTCTAGTGTTTTCTGTATTCTATATATGCCTGTGCCTTTTCAGTTTCTCTGAAAATGTTAAATATTTTGTTACTTGGTAAATTGGCCAGAGTAGCTATGTTTTGTGGCCTTTTAGATCAGCACCGGGTTCTATCATTCAATCCCCCAGTGTCTACCTCAGAAATCCTTCAATCTGGCCAAGTCAATAAAGTACACTAACATTATTCCAGAAACCAATTTTTGTATAATGTTATCTGAAGACTATTAAAGAAAACAGCGTCCGAGCATAGTTACCATTTTCCTAATACTGTATATACCTATTTTTTTTTTATTTTTAGTTAACTTGTTTTGTTTGAAGGGAGAAGGACAAGCTCTTCCAACTACGAACATTTCACTTTATATTTAATCAAAGTTCATGTACAGTACAGTAGCTGCATTCAGTAAGGATGAAACAAAAACCCCGCACCCTTACGACATTTCCCTCGGATGCAACCCAAAGTAATTCTGGGTGCCTTATCATTGCTAGGTGAAAAGACACATCAGGTGAAAGGAAATGTGCCCAACCATTTTTGTCCCACCAGTAGATCGAACATGGTCCCTTGATTGTGAGCCGAGGATGTAGACCACGATACTATAGGACCCATTTAGCTATTTATTATTAAATTGATTATAAAACATCCCAGCTAACAAGACAGTTAAAGTTATATGGGATTTTTTCTTTAGAAAAAGGTAGTCATGTAGGTGGTGGAATTGGATCAAAGTCAAAGTGAAGAGCAAAATCATCAACAGGTAGGTGGTCAGAAAATGTGCATTTTAGGTGTCACTGAGCAGGACCTTGAGGTGTCCAAAACGTGCGCAAAGGTACACATAATGACGGGTCTCAATGTTAAAGTGCTAACACAGTCATGGCTGGAAAAATGAGTGATAAACTTAACTAGCAAGACTTGTAATTGATATATTGTACAGTACTTTGTTCTGTAACTTATCATAGAGACACCAGTTAGAAGAGCTGTAGATGTAACCTATGCTAACCTTCAGAGCCAGTGTTGGATGTAATGAAATGCCTCCTTCTGGATGAGCCCCGGTGGCTCCGACCTAATAGGTCACATCAGCCTTAAAGTTCTGTTTGGCCTACTGTGGACTACGAGCCAGAATCTGGCCCCCCCTCCCAGAGAAACAAAAAGTGGATGACAATCCACCACCCTACTGGTAAAGCATCAAGACATTCATCAAACCAATACAGATCCCTGCTAGGTTCCTGGATCTCACCTGGAGTGTGTCTCGGGAGTTCTTCTATTCCCCGAGCCAGGTCTGAGGCCAGGCTAGACTTGTGATAACTTAGTCAAACAGGCTGTTGCTTGCAGCTGCCTGTAGGCCCACATATTGGAGCAAAAGATACGGAAGGAAATGTAGTATAGAACCGATGAGGAGTAGAGGTGCCAGGGGCACAATCAAAGAGCACTGTCTGAACATCAAAGGTCCATGGCTGTTCAATACTCTCCCAGCAAGCATTAGAAATATTGCCAGAACTAAGGTGGACTTCTTCTAGAATTAATTAGATAAGTTTCTACAAGAAGTGCCAGATCATCAGAGCTGTAGTGGATATGTGGGCCTGTGGGGTACTCTAAGAAACAGCCTGTTGGACCATGTTATCACAAGTTAAGCTTGGCCCCCATGCTGGGTTTAGGGAATAAAAGAACTACTAGAACCTCTTCCAGTAATCACAAACTAGAAAGTAAACATGCTCGAGAAGCTAACTAAAATAGAGAACAATACTAAGCAAATGCCCCCGTGCAAAGCAAAGTCCAAGGAGGGCCAGCACTCGGCAGCATAGAAGCAGCGGTACCTGTATGACTGGTTGACAACCCAGGGGTGAGTGAGTAACCAAGAGTGAGTGAGTAAGCAAAGTGAGTAACACACACAGTCAGTGACGATAGTCATGCACACACCAACACCAGTGACAGAACTGACTTGAAAGACTAGGCAAAAACCTGGAACTCAGCCCCCCCCCCTCCCTCCATGTGAGGGGGGTTAGTGCTAACAAGCTTGCACTACTTTTAAGAGATTCAATCGTTTGTATACATTGTTTCGAGGCTACAGCTCTTTTGAACCCAGCAGTGGTCTGTATTGGTTCATTGACTTTTTGGATGTGATCCTGGTGGGGTGGCAGAATGTCACGTGCTCTTTGCACTTGTATGGTCAGGTTCTGGCTCATCGTTCACAGTAGGCCAAGCAGAGTTCCAAGGTTGGTGTGACCTAGTACTTGGGAGCCATCTCAGTGAGATAAGTTTCAGGGAGCAACATAGGGCTCCCCCATTAATACTTGTATATTTTAATGCAGGAGTCACAAGACAATTTGAAAGCTGGAAATGAGGTAAGAAAAAGACACATTCCAGAAATATATAAAAAGACATTAATGATAATGTGAGTTATATATTTTCCAAGACAAAATATATATACACACAATTTAAAACATGGAAAAGAGATAAGAGAAAGACACATTCCAGAAATATATAAAAAGACATTAATGATAATGTGAGTTATATATTTTCCAAGACAAAATATATATCACATAATTTGCACTATTACAAAACTGAATGAACTACTGCACCTACAACCATGATTGTTTCGTTAAAGTGAAGCCGATGAAGCCAAAGTGATTTAAACTTCTCATAAACTGAGAATTAAACCCAGAACATTTCGCAAAAATATTTAACATGACACGACATGGAAGGAACACGAAAAATAACTAATCGTAAGGAAGGAAGCTATGAAGTAAAAAAAATTTCTTATGTTTAAATTTGCAGATTGAATACCTTAATGGGCATTTGTCCTATAACAGGCCCAACAGTGTGGTCTTAACAACGCACTTTATTATTGGTCTTTACCCTTAAATTATGGTCATCGTAATGTGTTGACTGTCACGTAAGTTATTATCAAAGGAAGGCACCATGCTGGGGAAAACTATTAGGCACTGTCTATGTTGTAGGATGTACAAAAAAGGGTGTGTTGACTGCCACGGGTTACAAGGGTGATAGTAGCGTCAGGATTTTATCATCCGTGTCTGTTTGGATTACTGAGGTGCTCATGCCAATACTGTATCATCACCCAGCAGTCACACGAGGCCACTGCATGCTTGCTGCCTTAGTAGAAAAACCATCGCAATGAGAGGTGCATATCTTCAGGTGCAAGTTCCATTTTTGTGTGATGATGGCCAATAACAAACATGCAGTGTTAGTCAATGGCCACACCTTTCCAGACAGAATTTTAATATTAATGGCTGCTAATGAATATTATAAACTTCATACAATTTAGTATGGATTGTCAGAATGTCACCTGGTTAACAAAAATGTGTATACAGGTATATGATTTTGAATTATATTTTCATTAATTTTTGCATACAGGTCTACCATTTTGTAAGTTTTTTTCAACCTGTCTATAGCCACAGTTTAAGGATTAAAGACCAAGTTTGAAGTGTACATTTAAGGATATATTGTCTCTGATGACCAAACCCCACACCAGAAGATTAAGACATGACGACATTTTGGTCCATCTTGGACCATTACCAGACACAATCGACTTGATAATGATCCAGGACGAATCGTCTCCTCATCTTCTAGTCAGTCTAGTGTGTGTGGTTTGGTCATCATATCTTTAGCCACATTATTGTGACTCATCATCTGCATATCTGCAAATTGTCTTAAAAAAAAAAAGTTGAGTATAATGAAATGCCACTATCTTGGGGTTCCTCAGTAGCTGGCCTTAGCTTATGGCAGTGATGCTTTGGCACCAGTATCTCTATGCCAGGCTCCTGTGACCATCTCTGCCCAACTGCCACAACATACAATTCCAAATATTGTCTTATTCCCCCCATCCCCTCTCCACCCAAAAGTGCATGGAGCACATGGGGAAACATTACTGAATCTACTACTGAGATGGAACAGCTAAATGAAAGCGAGTTGCAGAGCACGCTAATTCTCTCTCCGAGAAACACTAGAAATCCCGATTCATGAAACAAAACTGAACAAGCAACTGTTACGTGTGACACGATCCACAACGCAGCTCTCCACCCAGCAATCGTGTGGCGACCGAATCCACTGATGGTGCTGGTGTGATAGCCCCATCACTCTTGAGCCTAAGTGGGGATAGACAGCTACTGAGGAACCGCCTGGCAAGTGACCTTTCATTACGCTCGCCGCAATTTTTGGGCAGGTTCTCTCAGTAACTTCCATGAGCGTTTTCACAACATCTTTACTACAAGACCAAGAAATATTTACCAAGGGCACCAAACATAACAATACATAAAAAAGGAAAAAATTTAAATCGAGAGACTTACCCATGGCGGGTGAAGCCATGGCAGCAGGACCCGGGGAAAGTGGCACCAAATCTCCAGGACGAGATAGACATCCTAGGGCTATACACCCGTGCCGAGTTGAAGGACGTCAGGGAGACAGCGCAGCCTGCATACAGTTTGATTTCCAGAAACCCAGGATCCTGATACAGTACATTATTGGCTGTGGACATGTTCAAAATATCTTTTTAACCACAATGGCATACTCATATACATCATACCCAAAGGGGAAGCATGATGCTGAAACCATGTGTGCCATGACCACCAGATGGCCCCACCAGAAGGTCTGCCCACTATCCAGTGAGTCTGGGAGAAAAACATAGCACATCAAGCCTAAGAACACGGAATCACACCTGGCAAGAACAAAGAATCAAGATTTTGTCTCAAAAAGAAAGGCAAGCCTTTGAGAACAAAACAAAAATATATATATAATTCTGCATCTATAACTACAGTAGGGATAACACTCAATGAGCTGATACAAGGCCAGGACCATCATACAAAGCATGGGCAAGAGCTGAACAATCTCCGGGAGAGAATTAACCGCTAAGAAACTAGGTTGCAGCGAGTCCTAGAAAACACCCGGCCAAAAGCCAAGTGTTTTCTAGGACTCAAAGCAGGCCAAAGGCCAAGAAAAATGAAAGGGAGGAAAATCAGCCATTAGCACAGTCAAAACAAGACAGAAATTGCAACAATGGACCACAGAGCTGAACCCAAAACAGAAGGCACTCTTCAACATACCCCAGAAAAATATCCTTCGCAAACTAGAACAACTCATGAGGCCATATATATATATATATATATATATATATATATATATACAGTATATATATATGCCAAAGTGCACTCTAGAAAAAGTATGACACAGAGCACTCACAATGCCCCAAGCACTTTTCTGGCCAACGTAATGATCGCATACTTACCAAGAGACCGGGTGAAGGCATGGCGATCACCTTACTCAGTCTCCTGAATAACCAAACACGAAAATTATGGGTTGGCACAAGGTGCACTACTGCTGAGCACCATTATGCCTACAAAATATGGAAATGGCCACAACAGCAGCTTGAATGACAAACATAAAAACAAAGGAGAGGTCATGCTTAAGAGTGCAAACTGAAACCAATCCAGAGAAGTTTCACCGAGGAACAAAAAACCCCAAACCTCGCTGCAAGACAGAGGACAAAGCTCAGAACCCGGCTCAAAGTCAAACCCAACAAGGGAAGCACAAAGGGAAAGGAAATGTATGTAATTACCTAAGTGTAGTTACAGGATGAGAGCTATGCTCGTGGTGTTCCATCTTTCCAGTACTCTTTGTTGTATAAAACTACTGTTGAAATTACTGTTGGCCTCCTCCTTCCAGAAAGTGAATTATCACCTTCACCTACAAGAAAAAGGAACTAAGGATACAAGAAAGTGGGTTCCAAAACTCTTAGAAGGCAGAATGCAACCAGGTCTAATGGCCAATGGAGGAAAAAGCCTATAACAATTGTGAGGCGTGCACATAACGTGGCAGGGCTGAAAGTAGCCATCTATAGAGCACAGGTAGAAAAGATGGGCCCCACTGAGATTCCAAGTAGATTTCATTTCACTCTGAGATAAAGGCACCAGAAGACCTCAGCGGAGATAAATCAAGTGGTTGATATGAGAACTAAATCACACGTCACAAGATGAGGAGACAACGACTGGTCCAGGACGGACCGAAGCGTCTTTGTCTTCTGGTGTGTGGTTTAGTTCTCATATCTTCAAGCCGCGTTATAGTGACTCGTCGTCTGCAAGTGTTGATGATCTCTACTAGCAGCACTAAGAATAACAACCTGGAAATGAAAGAGAAAGCAGACAATAGAATCAAGAGAAATACTGTACAAGGCAACTGATTAACAAATGCATGCATTTGGCAAAGAACTCCATAAGAGGGAGGGTCTATCTCAAAAACATGCCAGTCAATAAAGAGCAATAAGAGGTATGGTTATAGGGAGAGCTGATAAAGATAAATCACGACTGTTGGTAGTCAGCAACTTCATCTTGAAATCCATAGACTGGGAGGCATATGAAGCTAGAACAGAGGACTTTGGGTCCTGTAGATTCGTAAACCTCACCCCTGGAAACATTCATGTATCAACATGTTAAACAAGCTACGAGGATGAGAGAAGGGGATGTTCTCTTCATGCTGGAGTTGATATTTACAGCATCAGGAAAGACGAAGAGATATTTGACAGTCAGTATCTTCCTCCCTTGGGTAAAAGTGACCATGTCATTTTGGGAATAAATTATGCAATGCGTTATAATCTGGAAGAAAATAAGGAGATTTAAGCAGTTGAAAATCCTGATTTCAGGAGAGGAAAAATAAGTATATGGAGTACCACTTGGCAAATGGAATTTAATACGAATAAATGCCATGTTATTTTTTTATTTATTTATATATACAAGAGTTCTTACATTCTTGTACAGCCACTAATACGTGTAGCATTTCGGGCAAGTCCTTAATCCTATGCTCCCTGGAATACAACCCCATGAAAAATCGTTTAACAACCAGGTACACATTTTACTGTTGGGTTAAACAGAGGCTACAGTTAAGGATTTGAGCCTAGTAAATCCTCCAGAGCCAGGATACAAAACCAGGACAAAGAGCTCACAAAATGCCAGGCGAGCGTCTTAACCACTACACCACGGGGACTGCAATGTTATGGAATAGGGAATAGGAGAACAGAGACCACACAACCTATAAGTTATAAGAGAAATCTTTAAAGAATTCTGATAAAGAAAGAGATCTAGGGGTGATTCTAGATAGAAAACTCACCTGAGGAACACATAAAGAACATTGTGAGAGGAGCTTATACTAAACTTTCTAACCTCAGAATTACTTTTAAATACATGGATGACAAAATATTAAAGAAATTGTTCGTGACTTTTGTGAGACCAAAGCTAGAATATGCAGTGGTTGTGTGGTGCCCATATCTTAGGAAGCACATCAACAAACTGGAAAAGGTGCAAAGACATGCCACTAAGTGGCTCCCAGAACTGAAGGATGAACTCTGAACTCTGCTCTGCTATGAGCAAAGGTTAGAGGCCTAAAATATGCTAAAACTAGAAGATAGAAGAAAAAGAAGCGATATGATCACTACGTACAAAATAGTAACGGTAATCGATAAAATTGACGGGGAAGAATTCCTGAGACCCGGAACTTCAAGAACAAACATATATTGATTGATTGATGAAGATTAAGCCCCCAAAAGGTGGCATGGGCATGAATAGCCTGTAAGTGGTGGCCCTTTTGAGCCATTACCAGTATCAAGAGCTGATACTGGAGATCTGTGGAGGTGCGACTGCACCCTGCGTGATGGAAGAAATATAAGAAAATTCACTTTCACAAACAGAGTGGTAGTCGGTTGGAACAAGTTACACGAGAAGGTGGTGGATGCCAAAACCGTCAGTAGTTTCAAAGCGTTATATGACAAAGAGTGCCGGATAGACGGGACACCACGAGCGTAGCTCTCATCCTGTAACTACACTAACTACATTTCCTCATATATAAGGCCTTGTTTCAGCAATGTAAGTCATGAAGCACCATCCAGTACAGGGTAACTCTCAAAAGGTGTTCATCTTATGTACGAGCCCGATGGGAAGGCAACCTTGAAACTAAAGCTGAAGTAGACTAGACAGTAAGAGAATTCACCAACTAGCAATACACCCTCACAAAATGCAATAGGAATGAGTCCCAAAAGCCAGCTCACTCATCTTTATGACACTACAGCAGTGTCAGTTCCTGTATTGAATTCAGCATCATGCAAGAATGTAAAGGGGTGGGGGTGGGGCCCCCCACCCCCTTTACCAATCTGGGTTACGTCACCCTGAACCAATCTGGGTTATGTCACCCTGAACCATTCTCGGTTACGTCACCCTGAACCAATCTGGGTTACGTCATCAGCACCCGGAGCAAACTGACGCACCACCTGGTGGACGTGGAGAGCTGTTCAGTTAACACTTGTTTGTTCAGATTTATTCGATAACTCACCGATTTCCATTTTTTTTAGAGTTAATGTATTTTGTAGCCAGTTTGATCTCAGTAGTGGGTTGACTAAAGCTCCCCCGCATGTTTCATGCTCATTCGGTGGGGAAGACAAAATGTAGAATGTTAGTTGCTCCTGTTGGGATGAGATAGTCAAAGGAACCTGGCATACTATAATGGCCCCACAGCATTAGTGCCACAAGCTCAGGGAAGCTACTGAGGGCACCTGCCCAGAATAAAAAACAATATCAAATTGAAATCTTATATAATCAAAAGCCACAACAGGAAGGGGGGGACAACGATGTCTGAAGGACAACGTGATAATTAGATCACCACTGGAAACGGATGACCATGGCTAAACAACCGTGGGAAAGAGAAATACTGTCTATGCTCGGTAATCCAAATCCCGTGTGACCCACCCCGTTTGAGTTACTCTAGCTGAAGTTGTTGCCAGGCATGTCTAAAAATAAACAAAGTTGCACTTATTTGTACCACAACCCAGTAAATCTCGCCATTTACCCCTCATATTTTCATCATTTACCTGCTTATTCCAGCCTTTTACCCATTTACTTCAACGTTTTAATAGCATTTCCATGGAATACCTGCTTATTCCAGCAGTTTAGTTGAATATGATAAACATATTTTCACTGGGATTACCCGAAGATTGGGATTATCGAACATTGGTGCAGAGTACAAGTCTATAACAGCCAACTGGGAGAATAAACACACATAAGGATCACGAGCTCAAAGAAACACTAAACATTTGATATAGTTTTGGAACTTTGCTTCCAATGTTGATATGTTAGTGCATGAAAAATTTGATGAACTTAACACAAAAATATTACAATAGCATCATTTATCATTGAGAAAATAATTTAAGAGCAAAGTGGGGATCTGAACCACCATTCTGACATTCAGTTCTTCATGAACTGAATATCAGGACTACAACTATGGCAAAGAAACTACTTTTACTTTCTCAAAAAAAGAAAAAAGAAAGAAAGTGTGTTAAGTCTTAAATGTAATGAAAAAAAACTCTTTCTGGATAAGCCCTGGTGGCTCCCTGAAGCTATCTTGCTGAGATATACTGTCAACTACTCAACCATATTGTCTATACTCCCAACTGCTAGGTCACCTCAGTCGCTGAGAGTTCTATTTGGCTTATCTGGAGCCAGAGCCAGAATGTGACCACCTCACAGAGGCAGAGAGCAAGTGACATTCCATCATCCCACTGGGAAAGCATCCAGAAAATCAACAAAGCACTGCAGGTGCAGCCCAGTTCAATAGAACTAAAGCCTCAAAAACTACCAAATGAACACCTCAAAATGTAAACAAATGATTATTTCTCTCAAAGCTAGCTTGAACTCATTAGTACCAAACCATTGCTGCCAGGGGGGGCCACAGCCTCCATCAATCCTCACAAGTCAACTCTGGAGCAGATGTGAAAACCACAACCACCAACCAATGATCCTAGTGGGGAGGGAGGCGTGTTAAGCAGCACTGGGTCTCGTCCGGAAAGTGGCATTTCATTACATTCAACGTGGGTTTCTGGGGAAACCCCTTGTGACTTCCTGAAGCTAACCGACTACAGAGAAGGGACCCAAGGGACTTACTGGGGAGAAGGTGAGATGGCATGTACTATGGCAAGCAAGACAGCCGGCTGAGAGTTAAGGCCCAAGGCAACACACAGGCATGACAAAACCCAGCAACAATGACAATACCGGACTGCCAAGAGCCTGTTAGATCTCCAAAACCCTTGTGCCAAATACCAGCCTAGAAAATGTTGGAAGAAACAATCACAGGTGCAGCATATTTCTGAACATCAAGGGCATGAGGGGTAGACTGCAGGCTGGCTAGATTTAATAACACTGCAGATGACCTAAGAAAAATGCGAGCCTTAGAACAAGAGACGAAGGAGATGGGATCAACCCATAAAGCATTCACTGAGGCAGAATCGGTGCCACGAAGATAGTGGCGGTGAGCCACCAAGGGACAACAAATGATGCACCCCATGCGAACCAACCAAGCATCAATAATCAAAGGACCCCTTCTTCACCAGAAAAGAAGCAAGAAGACTGCAAACAAACAAAATGCCCACAAATGTCAAAAACAGTAGAAGCCTTGCCTCTGGAGAGGAGCACATAGCTTCCCAACCTGAAATCCATAGGTGAGAGCCAACAGAAAAACCACCTTCAAAAATAATCCGAACTGAAGGGAAATTGTAAACTGGAAAGAAATGCTAAGACACAATCCAGAGACCAGGAAAGCTCAGGAGAAACAAGCAGAAGGTAAGGACCCTTATTGTGTTCCCTCTCTAACATTGGAAGCCTGACAAGAAGGCTATGCGGCAGAACCACGGTCCTTGCCTGATGACTGAGAAAGAAAGGTGCACTCCAAAGGTTCCAAAGTAAGATGGTTAAAAAAAAGCTCAGAAACCCCCGCGCCTGAGTAAGAAGAGGCCACCCCCGGAGAAGGTCATGCCACACTCCGAGCTAAACCTTGCCCTGATTCTGAATCCCTCGAACATTTCAGAGCCAGAAACAGAAGCTGGACACAACACACCCACAGGGAAAGGTAGAGGAGGCATGGACACAACTAAGCTGGAATTCACCAACCCCTCCAATTCCAGGTCCCTAAACACTAAACAGGCTAACCCTGGGAAATCCAAACTGGTACAAAGCTATGAACGCTGAAGACAGGCAAAGCGAACTCACAAAGTGGCAGCCGTCTGATAATCTTCCGCTTCAGAAGCAGGGTTGGAAAGAAGACTCACATGCCGGGAACAAATGATGCAGGGCTCAGGGTCATTGGTGTCACTGATCCTACAGGAAGACTAACAGAGGCAGAAAGAATGATCATCTCCTCATGGCACAGCTGACAAACACTCCTCAAACTCGAAAACAGCAAGAGCAGGTCCGGCATAAAGAGCCATTGGGAATCACACACAAAATACTGCATGGGATTACCCAGGCCTGAGGGATTGCCAAACATGACACCCAGGCACAGTGGACAATCGCTGAAGGAACAGACAGCGAGCAAAGTCCACAAGACCAACTCTGGCTGTGAAGGCTAGCCCCTTACCCTTAAAACAAGGGGACAAACAAAGGGACTTCCCCCTTAAAATAATGTGTGCCACATAAAACAAGCGTGTGAACCCCAGTGCACCCCAACCAAAATGTTCACCTCTAATCATGGGTTTAAACAGAGGGGCCCAAAGACTCTTGAACTACCTGAGGTAAGGCACTCCACCCCAGTGACCAGGCCTTGCAAGGGCGACCTCAACACACCAGAGAGAGGTAACTGTCAATGCAGAGGAGAGTGCCAGGGAGCACCCAGAGAAGTAACCATGAATACATACAGCTCCAGATGCAAAATGAGCCAAGTCCACACAAGATGCTGGAATAAAAACATGCTCACGAAACAAATAAAAAATGTAAACACTAAATAAGCAAATAGCCTCAATAGGACAAAGTGCAAGGCTGACTGGCACTTAGCTCAGAAGCAATGGGACCCATGTGACCGGTTGGCAACCCAGGAGAACTGCAGTGGCTGAACAAGCACTTCACAAACACAACTGACTTTGCAGGCCTGGGGCTCCTGGGTCTCCTAGTGGTGATACTTTGCTACTGATTTCAATCTAGTTTCCGAAGATTCGAATGTTTATCTACAATGGTTGCTTTTTTAGTTTTGCAGTTTTCGAGGCTCTGGTTCTTTTGAATCCAGAGTGGTCTGTGATGCTTTATGGACTTTCTGCATGCTTTTCCGGTGGGGAGGTGAAGTGTCACCTGCTCTCTAAACCTCTACGAGGGGCCAAGTTCTGGCTCTCGTCACCAGTACACCAAACATAACTCCGAGACTGATGTGACCTACTAGTTGGGAGCCATTTTGGTGAGATGGCTTCGTGGAGCCACTAGATCTTATCCAGAAAAAATATTTGCTTTTTGTAAGAAAAAAAGTTAAGATAGAGGTGAATGAAGGGGAAAGAAACAGAAAAAAAGAGAAAAAAGAAGAATAGCTTATCACTGTAAAATATTGATGATCCAGCTGTGAACTATTACCTTTGAACCTTAGGTTGGATGATCCGAGAAGAGGGATGCTGCTTTATGTCGATACAAATTTGAAATACACACCAGTGTCATTAGACTGTGAATTTATCGAATATCTAAGTATGAAGTAAACTTGTAACAAAAAGATAAACTTTTATTTACATCAACATACAGAAGCCTATATAGTCACAACAATGATAACTAGACTTGAATTCACTCATAAGAAGAATTTCACAGTTGAAATACTCACACACTATTAGTAGACTATCATTTCTGAGATACTGACTGGGAAAGTTGTCGTAGAGAAAATGGTCCGAGAAGAGGAACACTTACTTTATTAATGCAGTCAGACACTGCTGCTTTTTTTTTAATCCACATATACAGAAACCAACACAGAGGAGAAGGGGGGTGCAAATACTCTGACAATATCAGACTTGAAGTTAAAAACAAGGATATGGTAAGTGACATTAGTAGAGAGTAAGTCACAATAACGTGGATGATAATTAATAACCCAACAAACACACGGAAAGGAAGGAAAGTGATGACATTTCAGTCCATTCTGGACCAAAACATCATTAAGACTTGATAATGGTCCAAGATGGACCATCATTAAGACTTGATGATGGTCCAAGATGGACCAAAAATGTCATCATTCTCTCCAAATGTGTGGGTTGGGTAATTTAAATATGTGACAAAATTTCTGACTCACTATAAGGAAAGGAAAATTGTTCACAGATAACATTCCCATTCACTGTCCATATAGTTACATTAAACAACAGAAATAAAATATATATGATCAATTGGACTACAAACATATCAACTAAGACTCGACATATTCTTTAGAAGACTTATGATGTTAATGAACAATGGCAGATATTTGTGCAGAATATATACAAATCTGCAGAAACGTGTGTGCCTGCAATTACTGTGAACTCTGAAAAAAGAAAGAGAAAAATGAAAACAGATAGAAAACTTTGCCAAAAACTTGATACTGAATCGATCGCAAATGGGCAATCGAGGATATCCCCATCCCCAGCCTCTCTCTTAAGAGTGACAATTTTACGAAATGGTGTTAACAATTTTGAAACACTGTACTACAAATATTTTGTGTATATTTACCTAAAACAGGTACTTCCCCTTTTCCCCCCTGCTCCTGAAAAACCAGTATTGAATGTAATGAAACTCCTCTTCCTGTATAAGCTCCGGTGGTTTCCTGAACCACCTCATTCCTCACCGAGAGGGCTTCCAACTACTAGGTCACATCAGCCGCAGTTCTGTTTAGCCTACTGGGGACCAGGGGCAGAACCTGGCTCCTTCACAGAGGCACAGAGAGCAGGTGACACTCCAGCACCCCACTGGCAAAGCACCAAGAAAGTCAGCAAACCAATACAGCCCACAGCTTGGTGTTAAAAAAAAAAAAGGTCTCGAAGATGCCAAACAAATTCCTTATACAATGTAAACAGATAATCAAATTTCTTGAAATTAGCATGAGCTCATTAGCATGACCAACCCCCCCTCCCTCTCACAGCAATTAGTAGAAGTGGCAGAGCTTGAGGTCTTCCCCAGACTTGAAAGCAACTTTTGGAGCAGATGTGCAGACATGACGACTGCAAACACCAATTGATGAACCTGACACCGTGGGAGGGAATCAGAGAGCCACGGGACATGACCCAGAAAGAGAGGCACTGCATTACATTCAACGCTAGTTTTTCTGGGGGTGCTCCCTTGTGACTTCCTGAAGCCAACTACCCACATAGAAGAAAGAGAAGGGACTTACCCGGGAGGAGGAGGAGAGAATGCGGGTGCTTTTCCAACTGCTGATACCACTACTGATATTAATTTTCTTCATTCATTCATCTATTGGCTGCCCTGTCATCTTTAATTGATAATGTCACTTATTTTTTCTACTGTGAAATAGTTCTATGCTCACTCATGTGATACTCTGGCTCTACCTCCTTTTTTTCTTTAATCATTCACTGTTTCATGGTATTTTATTCTACTTTACTGCCGTCATTTTAAGCTTTAGGGATGATTTCCTCAACACAGAAACTTTGTTGAATTGTTGAGGGGCTGACTACCTCACTAGTTGACCCACGCCTTATCTCAGGTGAGGTACCTGAGGTACTCGCTGGGAATTATATACCCGCTTGATGGGATTCTGGGAGTTCTTCTACTCCCCAAGCCCGGTCGAGGCCAAGCTTGTCTATAAGTAAATCAATACAGCCTAGTTAATGCCGCTTTGAAGGCTGACCTCAATGTGCCGTGTAAAACAAGTATGCGAAATCCCCAGTGTGCCCCAACCAGTTAAAATGTTCGCCCTCAACCAAGGATCTAGACAGAGGCCCCAAAGAACCCTGATACACACCCAAGGTTAGGACCCCACACCAGTGATCTGGCCTCTAAAGCAAATTCCTGAAGACACCAGAGAACTCTATTGACACAGGAGCAGAGCTAGGGAGCACACAGGGAAGGTAGCCCCGAGAACATGCAGCTCCACAACCCCTACACGCCAGGTCCACACAACACAAATTTGACAGAAAAACATGCTCCTGAAGATAACTAAAACATAGAATAATACCAAGCAAATTGCCGCAACAGGACAAAGTCCAAGGATGGCCAGCACTTAGCTTAGAAGAAGCAAGACCCACATAACTGCTAGATGGTACGGGAGCCCTACAATATACAACCGGAGGTATCCACATCCGTATTAGTGACAGAACTGGTTTTGAAGGCTGTGGGAGACCTAGAGCTCTTTCTTCCCACCACCACCTTATTGGTACATAGGTTAACCAGCTTGCACTACTGTAGTTTCAAGGCATTTGATTATTTGTTTACATTGTTTGAGGAATTCGTTCGGCAGTTTTGAGGCTTTGGTTCTCTTGAACCCAACAGTGGTCTGCATTGGTTTATTTTTGCCATCACTCCTCATTCTGCCCAAACTTTTCTCTTACCCCTTTACTTCTGAATCCATAATTTTTGTATGTTTTCCCAGTGGGATGGTGTGGTATCCCCCTGCTCTCTCTGCCTCTGTGAGGGGGGGCCAGGTTCTGGCCTTGACCACCAGTAAGCCAAACACAACTCTGTGACTGATGATGTGACTTAGTAGTTGGGAGCCATCTCAGTGAGACAGCTTCAGGAAGGGGCTTCCCAGAAAGACAGCATTGAATGAAATGGTGTGCCTCCTTCTAGTGGGTCCTCGCTGGCTCCTTGTTGGAGCCAACGAGGCTCCTGTTGCTACCTGGAAAGCTCCACCAAATTCGAATTACACCAGGCCCCCGTGAGTCATTGTAAGCTTACCGGAGATCAGAGGCCAAAACTTAGCCCCTTCTAAAGAGGCACAAGGAGCAGATGATACTTGATGTCACTAACCTAGAAACTGCCACCAGAAAGGTAGGCAAGCCAAAATAGACAATCAACAAAATAAATAAAGCACCAACAGTGAGAAAACGAGAACGTGAACCAGACAAACCATCCAGCCACGAAACAGTTTGCTCTTCACTTTCACCTATGCCCCACCAGGTGACTGTGCACTCAGCTTCTTCATTCCCTAGATATGACTTGCACTTGTGGAAGAATAGAGCCCTTGAATGGGGAAGGGAAGGTCCAAGGAACCACCAAGGACTCATCACAATGAGGCATTTCATTACATTCAATGCTGGTTTTCCAGCAAAAACCAGCCATCACATGCACAACCAAACAAGAGGAAGACTGCAAACACAAAACACAATCATCAGGACCAAGAAGGGTCAGGAGGAGCATGAGCTGACTGATGATGAAGAAGGGTCAGGAGGAGCATGAGCTGGCTGATGATGAAGAAGGGTCAGGAGGAGCATGAGCTGGCTGAAGATGAAGAAGGGTCAGGAGGAGCATGAGCTGGCTGAAGATGAAGAAGGGTCAGGAGGAGCATGAGCTGACTGAAGATGAAGAAGGGTCAGGAGGAGCATGAGCTGGCTGAAGATGAAGAAGGGTCAGGAGGAGCATGAGCTGGCTGAAGATGATGAAGGGTCAGGAGGAGCATGAGCTGGCTGAAGATGAAGAAGGGTCAGGAGGAGCATGAGCTGGCTGAAGATGAAGAAGGATCAGGAGGAGCATGAGCTGGCTGAAGATGAAGAAGGGTCAGGAGGAGCATGAGCTGACTGATGATGAAGAAGGGTCAGGAGGAGCATGAGCTGGCTGAAGATGAAGAAGGGTCAGGAGGAGCATGAGCTGGCTGAAGATGATGAAGGGTCAGGAGGAGCATGAGCTGGCTGAAGATGAAGAAGGGTCAGGAGGAGCATGAGCTGGCTGATGATGAAGAAGGGTCAGGAGGAGCATGAGCTGACTGATGATGAAGAAGCCCAGTGTTGAATGTAATGAAATGCCAGTTTCTGGGTGAGCCCCAGAGGCTCCCTGAAGCTATTCACTGAGACCAGGATTCTGTGCAAAGTTAATCATGTCTGCCACCACCAGGGAAGCACCTAGAAAGTCATTGAAACAGAACAAACTACTGCAAGGTGTAGAACAAGACCTTAGCCTCAAAAATAGCAAAAAGAATCCCCCTCCCCCCCAACAATGAAAACAATCAAATTTTGTGGAACTAGCGTGATCTTGGAGGACTCATTAGCACCAATCCCCCATCACCACCAGCGGGCAGGGACTCCCCAGCCCTCCATCAGCTGTCCCAAGTCAGTTATGCAGCAGATGTGAAAACCTACAACCACCAACTGATGATCATGGAAGGCTGGAGTGTCAGGGAGCCATCGGGGCTCACCCAGAAAGAGACGATTCAATACATTCACTGTTGGGTTTGTGGGGGAGCTCCTTGTGGTACTGTACCTTAAAGCTAACCACAAAGGAGAAAGCCAAGGGACTTATCAGTGAGAAGGAGAAGCAGCAGGTACTATGGGGGAGATGAGACAACTGGCCGAGACACACTGCCCAAGGCATCACAGGCATCACAAGGCCTAGAGACATTAACCAAATACCACACTGTCCCTTGTGTCTCTATAGTGTGTCCCTGGTAGGTTTACAATGACTTGGGCGAAGATATCTAGTAAGCTTGCAACAAGGAACCACCTTAGGAGCCCTCCCAGAAAAAAACAAGTATCAATCACCAACAGACCTCTGAAAGCTGGCCGACTTATTCTTTGCTGGCAAAAGAGAAGGCTGCAAGTGAACAAACTGAACACCAGGGCCATATGAAAAAAAATCCCCGCCTCTGGAGAAGAGCTAGAAGCTCCCCAACCCTACAGCCGGAGGCGAGTCAACAAAAACACAGCTTTGAGAAAAATACTGTATTATGAGCTGAAGGGGAAACTGTCAAATGGGGTGAGGAGAGTAAGACCAACACCTGGTCAAGAGACCAGGATGGCCCAGGAGAAGCATGAACTAGCTGGAGGTGAAAACGCACAAGACAACTTGCGGATGGCGTAGAGGCAGTGTCGACACCAAACATGAGCAACAGTGGCTCTGCCAATACCGAGGGATAAAAGGCGACAGTATTAGGCATGAGATGCTTACCAAGAAACGACCATGACAAAAATGGACATCCAGTTGTCTGTAAAGCTTCGCTGACTTTCTGCATGATTTCCCAGTGTTGTGGTTAATTGTCACTCACTCTCTGGCCCTCTGTGAGGGAAGGAGGGGGGGGGGGGAGGGAAGAACTTGGCTTGGTTCCCTGGTAGGCCAGACTGAACTTACACATCTGCTGTCACCTATTTGCATGGAGTATTCTCAGTGAGAAAGCTTCATAGAGCTACTGGGGGCTTCCCCAGAAAAATATAATTATGATTTATATATTTCAACTAAAAGTTTAATAAGAAATATAAACTGACAAAAGAGGTATAGATTGCTAAGCCATATAGTATAATCCCATGTATTAAAAAATTGGAGCAATTCTGTACCAGTATTAATGATAATATATTTATCAACATAAACATTACAATATTTGTATTAAATATTTTATAAACACAAGCCAGATTGGTTTATTGTAACTCGGAAATCAATTCTCAATGCCACAAAATTCATACCTTGTGCAAAATAATTAAAGTACAGTAGGACTTTGCTCCAATGGACCCTGGTGGACCAGAATATGGTGTTTGTTCCACCAAGCTCTCTTGGTAGACCAGCCTGACTAGGCCAATGAAATACCTAAATTTCAAATTTATTCAAATTTTTACTATTCTCCTGCCTTTAGTAAATATATATAAATAAAAGCAGCATTGAATGTAATGAAACACCTCTTTCTGGTGGCTCTCTGTTGTTAGCAACCTGGATAGCTTCGTCTAATTTGAATTACACCAGAGCCTTACAAGTCCTTGTAAGCCTACAGAGACACCAGAGGCCAAAACCTGGCTCCATCTATAGAAGCACAGGAAACTGACGATACTAGATCATTCCAACTAGCAAAGACCACACAGGTACAGTGAAAAAAAACACAGAAAATGAAACGCCAAAATGATCGATCGAGTAGTCCGGTAGTTCACCCTCTAGTAGCAGCTGTCTGCCACTAGGTGGTAGCCTCCTAAGCTACCAGTTCAGTTCAGCCATCAATCAATAAGCAGAAAAGATAAAACCTGATGCCTCTGGAAGGGTAAGGGAGAGTTAAAAAGATAGTTGGAGCTAAATTCTGCCCATAGGGTACACCACTCACCCAGGGTTTGGGCTCCCAAGCTGTTGTTCAAACAAGTGACAGGTGATCCAGGGACATGCTTCTAATTAGAGACCGGTGCATGATAAATGACAAGAATTATACATAATGTAAATATTGAAATATGAATGATACACTGAAGATATAATAATATAAGTTGCAACAAAAGGGGCGAGAATATACCACACGTTTGGTGAGCCCCACTTGGGGACTGAGAACAAATGGGACACCCACTGCAAGGCGGGAGTTAACTCAACCTCTCAAGCACCCAACCGCTCTGCAATGACCAAGAAGAGCTTAAGTGTAGACTGCTGGCCCTGGACTCCCAACATCAAAGGAGGGCAGAGGATCGCCTCCAATGCAGGCTAAAGGACACCGGAAGACTGCTGGCCCTGGACTCCCAACACCAAAGGAGGGCAGAGGATCGCCTCCAATGCAGGCTCCAGGACACCGGAAGACTGCTGGCCCTGGACTCCCAACACCAAAGGAGGGCAGAGAATCACCTCCAATGCAGACCCCAGAACACCGGAAGACCCATGCATCCTCGGTTCAAGAGCTGGCAAAGTGGGCCAGATGTCCACCCACAGTGCCATCAAAAGGCATAACTGAGAAATGGTATGCACAAGAACCTCAATTAGACTGCGGGGACAGGAAGGAACACTCTTGAAGAATGACAAAGAAGTTGTCAAACAGTTGCACTGGTTCTGTTTAGCCTACGAGGAACCAGAACTAGAACCTGACCTGTACCCCCTTCCCCCACTCCACACAGGCACAGAGAACAAATGATATTCTGCCATTTCACTGGGAAAGCATCCAGAAAGTCAGCAAACTTTATAGACAACTTTTGGATTCACAAGACACGAAGCCTCAAAACTGACAAACAACTCTCCAAACAATTCAACCAAAACTAAATACAGTACATGTAATTCTCTCGAAGCTATCTCGAACCCGCTAGTACCAATCACCACCATGGCCTATGTTTCAGACCTTAGCCCTCATTTCTACATTTCATGGCCATGGCCCTCCCCAGAGTTTTCATGGCAGTTTCCTGTGGCAAGGGAGTCCGAATTTGGCTCCTGGATGCCCTTCGAATCCTCTTGGTGTTTTTTTTTCCTTCCGAGAAGGGTCGTATGTTTTCAGAATAAGGGTTTTCTCATCCTCTTGAAAGGTATGAGTTAGATATTTCTGCAGCTTCCTCCAGGGTTCATTTCCATTTGCCATTCAGACCCGTGGATTCATCTTTCTAGAGGTTTCCTGTCTTGTGTTTCCCCTTCAGTTGCTTGAGAGAACCTTTTGCAGTACCACTTGTGGAATTCACATCTCACTGCCATGATGACTCCTACTTTCTTTGAGCTGAGCTTAGATCAGTGTCACTATTTTGACTATTTTATTAAGTTTCCAGATTCATCCTGGCTGGGTGACTATCCTCTTTTCTGGGGGGGGGGGGAGGAGCTCTGTTGGCTCCCCATGGCTATCTAGGCTAATATTGCTAATATTAGACTTTGCCATCAGTGTGAATGGAGTTCATATGTCTACCGGGTACCACGAGCCAGAACCTGGCCACCTCATAGAGGCACGAGGAATAATGGACTATAGAAACCCCCACGTAGTTGGAAGCATTCTGTCTGCCATTGACCAGGTCAGGCACCCAGAAAGGTAAGCATCCCAAAACAAACCCTCTATTCTGGTTAAGAAATTGCATGGTTTCTAGCTGGACTGGTTAAGATAGGGGTGCATTTACCTTTCTCCCCTGGTTCAGTTGCTACTCTAGGTTCTTTCCAGGCTGCAGTCATTCCCAGGAAAGGTGATCATTCTGATTCCTTGGTGGCCAGCTAAGCTTTGGTTAACAGCACTTCTTGCCCAGTGTCTAAATCCGGGAGTTTTCCAGCTCTTCTGGCCCTGTGTCTAAATCCAGGAGTTTTCCAGCTCTTCTGGCCCAGTGTCTAAATCCCGGGAGTTTTCCAGCTCTTCTGACCCAGTGTCTAAATGCAGGTGTTTTCCAGCTCTTCTGGCCCAGTGTCTAAATGCAGGTGTTTTCCAGCTCTTCTGGCCCAGTGTCTAAATGCAGGTGTTTTCCAGCTCTTCTGGCCCAGTGTCTAAATGCAGGTGTTTTCCAGCTCTTCTGGCCCAGTGTCTAAATGCAGGTGATTTCCAGCTCTTCTGACCCAGTGTCTAAATGCAGGTGATTTCCAGCTCTTCTGACCCAGTGTCTAAATGCAGGTGTTTTCCAGCTCTTCTGACCCAGTGTCTAAATGCAGGTGTTTTCCAGCTCTTCTGGCCCAGTGTCTAAATGCAGGTGTTTTCCAGCTCTTCTGGCCCAGTGTCTAAATGCAGGTGTTTTCCAGCTCTTCTGACCCAGTGTCTAAATCCAGGAGTTTTCCAGCTCTTCTGACCCAGTGTCTAAATCCAGGAGTTTTCCAGCTCTTCTGACCCAGTGTCTAAATGCAAGTGATTTCCAGTGGATTGATCCAGCAACATACCTAGCCGGTTCAACCTTCTCCTCTTCATGTCTGGACTTTCTGATGCAGGTCTATTGCATTGTTTATGGCGTGCAGGTGACTGAGTCTTCATTCGCAGCCATCTCTGCCTAAAGCTATCTCTTCCTTTTTTTTTTTGGTGAAGAATGCATCGGAGGACTTCCAGAGGGGTCCTTTCGTTGTTGTTGTTGTTTGGATGATTCGACCAGGAGTACATTATTTGTTGTGTCCAGTGGTGGTGGTTCACTGCTCCATGCCACCAGCTCTGTTTCGGTGGATGGTTTGTAGTTTGATTCTGTTTCCTTGCTCCCCCTATTCCAAGACTCATATTTCTCATGCTGTCTCCAGTGTTATCAAGTCTAGCCAGCCTGTAGTCTACCCCGGGTCCATAATGTTCACAAATACGCTGCTCTCGAGGAGATATTTTCTAATGTCTTGGGAGGATATGTTTCCCTGATCATGTCTCTCTCCTTCGAATTAGTACTTGTTGCCTCTCCTCCTCTTGGGCGAGTCCTTCAATTTTTCCGTGGTTAATTTTCTACAGTGAACAACCAGGGGCCTTCCCCAGACACCTAGTGTTGAATGAAATGAAATGCCTCTTTCTGATAGAGACCAGGTGGCTCCCTGTCTCCCTTTCTCGATCTCTCCCTTCCTTCCAGTTTCATTGGTTTGTTGGCTGCAATATTTCCCTGCTCCAGAACACAGTACCAAGCTGGCGGATGACCGAACTTTTGGTCACCTAGTGGCAGTGTTCAGCACTAATGGGTTTGAGCTAGTTTTTGAGTGAATTATTTGGGGAGTTATTTGGCAGTTTCGACGCCTGTGGATGACTTATCTGGATGCTTTTACGGTGAATTACTTGAATGTCATTTGCTCTAAGTGCCTCCATGATGAGCCAGATTCTAGTTCCTGGTAGGCCAAAATGACCCCCCACAACATATGTGACTTATAGTATGAAGCAATCTCAGCAAGATAGCTACAGGGACCCACTAGGGATCTATCAAAAACAGACGTTTTGTTACATTCAACATGGTTTTTTTCAGTGATGGTCATATCCCTATTGTTAACCCACTGTGTCATGGCTATGTGGTTTTCCCTGTCTGAGCGTGTGACATGACCTAACAGTACTAAGTGATTTTCCTTCATGGCCATGTGCCTTTTTCCTGTTGTCCATGTGACACAACATCTAATACTTTAACCCTCTCCAATTTCTCTAACTTTCCATAACCAATAACACGACCTCTAACACCTTAAACGTTCCCAACTTTTGTAACTTACCATAATCAATGACTTGACCTCTAATATCTTAAACCTTTCCCACTTTTGTAACTTTCCATAATCAATGACATAACTTGTAATATTTTAAAACTTCCCAACTCTTGTAACTTTCCATAATCAATGACATAACTTGTAATATCTTAAAACTTCCCAACTAACTTGTAACTTTTCCATACTTTCCATAAAAACATGACCAGTAATATCTTAAAACTTCCCATAATTAATAACAACTCTTAATGTCTTAAACCTTCCCCCGTAAATAAATAAAATTCTTGTCGACTACAACGGAAACAATCATGGATATGCTAACATAGCAGTAGATATTCAGTCTATTAATGGTCATTGAGAGAAAATATATTCATTATTCAAATTCAGTATTTAATCTAGTTCCATTAATCTTTCTGTTTATGCAAATAAGACATTAATAAGGGTTGCATTTACTGCAGAAGACAGAATACTTATTGCTAAAAAACTGACTGCTTTATGTCCTATAATAAAACATTTCACTGAATTTCAAAACATTGAACGATATCTGTGATTCTACATACCCGAATATTCATGAGGATGGGTTTAGCGTCTCGTATGCTGAAGGGGTGACGTGCGGTGCTAAAAGGCTTGTCTATATTCTCATTGTCATCACCTGAACTTAATGACGGATCACTCAGATCAACGTCACTGTAGTTGCCGCTGGCCACCAGTTGTTTGCAGAAATCTTAAAAAAAAAAAACAGCGTTGAAAATAATGAAATGCCAATTTCTAGGCGAGCCCTAGTGGCTCCCTGAAGCTACTATACCGATAATGTGCCAACTTCAATGTGCTACATCAGTTGTGGAGCTCTTATTTGACCTACCGAGGACCACGAGCCAGAACCTGGCCCCTTCAGAGAGGCCCAGGAAGCAGTGGCACATATGAAAAATTTTATGTAAATTTATTTATGTCTGCCACCACCAAGGATAGGCAAACAAAAAGTCATTGAAACAAAAAAGACCACTGCTTGGTTAGAAACAAGACCTCAAAACAGCCAAAAGAACTCCCTCCAACAATGTAAACAAATGATACAAATTTGTGAAATTAGTGCGAGTTAGTTCACCCCACCCTCTCCCCCACTCATTTGGGAGGAGGAGGAGGGAGGTAGACCAGGTCAGCTGGCTGCTCCACTACCAGTTTTTATGATAGAAACCACCCTAATGCCCTGGGGAAGGGAGGGGGTCAGGGAGCCACCGAGAATCGGTCAGAAATTGGCATTTCATTACATTCAACGCTGCTTTTCTGGAGGAAGCCCCATATGGCTCCCTGAAGCTAATTATGCATGGAGAAGAAAGAAATAGCATTTACCAGGGGGGGGGGGGAGGAAGCAATACAGGTATCAAGACAAAGGAAAGATCAACAGCCGTGACACATGACCCAAGGCCACACAAGGCCACTGAAGACCGGCAACATTCACAAAACATCTGGCTGCCAAGACCCTGTTCGACTGTCAAATCCTGTGCTCGAACATCAGCCCAAGACATATCAGCAAAGACTGCTGAAAGAGCTACATATTTATGAATATCATGGGCATGAGGGAAGACTGCAGGCTAGGATGACCTGAGAAACACAAGGGGCCTGGAACAGGGAACCAGAAAAACTGGATCAACCCACAAGTAGTCTATTGAAGCAGAATTGGTGGCACGAAGGTAACAGTGTAAAGTTGTCACCAGACACAGCACATGATTCACTCCTAGCTGACTCAACCAAACATAACCCATCAGAGGGTCCCTCTGGAAGCCAACTGACTCATTCTTCGCTAGAAAAGAAGGAACCGACTGCAAACGAACATAGCGCCCACCAGGGCCAAATGAACAAAAGCCTCAGCACCGAAAGAGAGCACGAAGCTTCCCTGCCTAACAACTGGAAGTCAGAGGTAGCAAAAACAATGCTTTTTGAAAATAATCCCGAACCGAAATGGCCACCATAAACTGAGTGAATGAAAGAAAAGAAAGAACACCAGTCAAAAGACCAGGCAAGCTCAGGCGGAACACAAGCAGGCCGGAGGTGATACAATACGTCAACAAACTTGCGAAATGGGGTCAAAGAATTATCTACTCCAAATGACCGTAACTCACAGTCCTCAAACTGTTCTACAATACTTAGGCATTTTAAATATCCAGGAGATCTTCTGATGTAGGTGTTGAATCCTCTGATGCAGCACACTATGTGTTGCATTGAGGGGAGGCTCAAGAAGTGCGAGCAGGCACGAAGGTCGTCTGCAACCAAAATAGTCAACAACTAAAGGAATGTGAGCATGCAGCTACACAAGGCCTACATCACAAGAGAGAGAGAGAGAGAGCAGGAGCAAAGAGGCAAGAGAGGCTCAAAAGAACCCCAGAAACATTTGCAACACAGAACACACCTCCAGCCAATCAAGCATGCGGGAACAACAAACTGTACCAAGCCCCAAGGGTAAATGAAGAATAATCTGCCAGCTACGACGACACCGAGGCCTGAGAACGCTCCCAAAAAGGGGAGAAGAACCGAACTCAAAATTGGCCAGGTCCAACACCGTGGCAGAATCCGGGTCGCACATAAGGTATGCACAAACAGCCACCATCTGGGGGATTAGAGAGGAAGAGAAAACCTCCGGAAGGATGAAACCGAAGAACCCAAAGGCACATGGAAATAAACCCCAGGGGGAGCCACACCTACATCAAATGGGGAGGGGATACAAGAAACCCCCCCCCCCCCACCAAGCAACAAAAGACCCTCTGCAGAAGGGACACGAGTCCATGAAAAGTCAAATGGGACCCAAGGGCCCAACACTGACTTACTCCCCAAGCCCAGGAACTGCAGAAGAGGACCTCATAGCAAAGCCAACATGGAAGCTTTTCTATCTCAAGCCCACTGCTCGGGATAGAAAAGCAGAGTCCAAGGAAGAGGCCTCAGAAGAGGCCAATTGGAAACACCCATAAATCTTGGTGGGAACAGTAGGCTCAATTGACTCCACTCCCAAGTTGGAAGGGGCAAACCCCGGATCCACCCAAGCCCCATCCCAAGCTAAGCTCTGTTCTGACTCCGAACCCCTCAGATGCTTTGGAACTGGAAGCAGGGTTGGGGGAGGGGGGGGAAGAGAAGGACACACCACATGCATCAGGGAAGGAAGAGGTGAAGACAGAACTACAATTGAGTCAACCAACACCCCCAAATCTGAGACCCTAACACTAAGCGGGGCAAATCTGGGGCATCCAACTGCGTACACAACCTAGACCGCTGCAACACAAAAAATTGCAAACACAAAGTGGTTGCTGCCAGATACACTTCATCAGGAGAGTGGGAAAGAAGAGCAATGTACAGGGAGCAAGTCCCACACAACTCAGGGTCAAAGGTGTCACTGCAGCATGGTGGAGACAGAAAGAATGAACACTTGGTGGCCCAGACGACGGACAACCCTCAAATTCACACAAAGCGAGAGCGGGCCAGCAGAGGCACTCATGCAGCTACATGAAATCCCCTAAACTCACAGGGAATTTCCATAGCTTACAAGGTGAGTGTTTTCTGCAGGTATGCCCAGGTACTGGGACTGCTACGCCAGTAACCCCTACATAGTTGTATAGGCACCCTCGAAACCTGACGCCAGCGGAAAGGACAAAAAGAGAGATCAAATGGGATGATCCACACCAAGACCATAGGTAAAACCTAAGAGGCAGAATGGTTACAAAAAAAAAAAAAAAAAAAAAAAAAAAAAAAAAAAAAAAAAAAAAAAAAAAAAAAAAAAAAACTGAAGTGGAATATAACACAAATGAAACTAAAAACCCCAAAGGACCAAAGAATGAAAACAAAGACTGCGAACTATCAAGTCACCAGACCGTGGAAAACACGTAAACAAGGAAGAATCGTAGACCCAACCAGGTACATAATGCTGGAAGGATGACCTCGGTGCACTGGCAAGGTCGTGTACATCACAGTGCACCCCACCAGCCAAAAATGCCCTTAACCCGAGTACAGTCCAAGACAACTGACTTACCTGAAGGGTGAGGTTCACCACAAGCGACCTCTTAAGGGAGTGAAACCCCAAACACTCCAGCGAACAGAACCCTGACAGCACAAGGGCAGCACTTAAGGAGTGCATAGGGAAGGTAACCCTGGGCACATGCAGCTCAAAGTACATTAAACTCCTGGCTCAGGCTGCATACCTTTGCACAAGAAAAACTTCAATGGCAAAACATGACTTCGACTAAGACAGAAGACAAGAGCCAAAGCGAACTCAGAGGGTGACCATTTATAGTACACATCAGTTTAACCCTTAAACTGTGCAAAACGTCATATGATGTGTGACATTGAAGGGGGTATGATTAAAAAAAAAAAATTCAAATTATGTAAAAATTACTTAAAAATGTTAAACAAATCTCCAACTTGTTGGCTTCAGCTTCGTAAGACTTTCATCAAAATATTTTCAGAAATTCATTTTAGACGAATATTTAAAAAAAAGAACGTTTTGTTGATAAAGAGAACAACTCCTATTAACTGGAACTGATGGATAGTGCAGTAATAAAGAAATGCAACCACCTGTCCAATGCACAAAGAAGAAGAACAGCAGTAAGAAGTGTCCACAAAATGGATATACAGTTGGTGCCTTTATAGCATTAGTGAGTAATACATAATACCACAAATAATAATGAGTAATTATGTTATTATGCTCTATTTTGTTATATATCTTATTAATACATTGCCCAAACTTATAATCAGTTACTTTCAACAATGCCCAAAATTATTCTTTTAAAGGGAATTTTTTTTTTAGGTTTTAGGGTTTTTTCCTTCTTTGTTTTTTTATTTGAATTTATTTTAACCTTTACATCCTGGAGAGTGCATACTCGTCCCTCACTATGTGAAGCCAGAATTAAATTGGTCAACAAATAAATCAGTTACAACTCTCAGAACTTGGGACTGAATTTTTTTTTGCTGATTTTTTTCACAGATTTCAAACTCTATTTTCCTTGTTTCTTTAGGTGTTTTGATGATTAGGGAACAGATTAGTTTCTTTTAATTATATAAAGTATACCCTAAATATATTCCCTAAATCATTATAATTATTATAATTATCTCTATACTTTGTTATTTGGGGGGTTTATTTTCTTGACTTCATTTCTACACACACTGACCTACAACTTTCACATACTTGAGTACGAATGTCAAACAATGTTTATTACAACATACAAGTAAATTCATGAATTAAAACTGCCTTATTCATTTTCGATAACTTCAACTTAATTATACCTATACCTAGCATTGTCAGATACAATGTGCGATACTGCCACTTCAACTTACCTCAGTATCCAAAAATCTAGTTTCTGACCGATTCTCACCATTTTTACATATAGTGTGCACAGCTGACTGTTTTACTATCCCCATAGAATTGATTTTTCATAAGCTCTAAATGTTTGGAGTTATACATTTTTTTTTATCTAAATTTACATACATTTCAAATGCCATATTGACAATTTTTTTTTTTACAGTAAACTATGCTGAAAACCTATATTCTAAATATATGAAAATGAAGATCATATGCTATTCTGAGAGCATAATAACACCAAATGGACAGTTGGTGATATTTTTATATTTTTGCAGCCGATTTCAATATCTGAAGTTTTCAATAATCCATTTTATAATTATTTTTTATTTTCTTGTTTTTCAAGTTACACTGGTATCATTTAGACAAAGTTGGAGCATTTGCCTAGTAGATTATTCACAAAACATTTGAAAGAGATTCAGAAAATGTTAAAACTGAGTTCAGTGTCACACATCATATGAGGTTTTGCGCAGTTAAAGGGTTAAGAACTGGTGGTGAAGTAGCCGTCTGACCTGGTCTGCCTCCTTCCTCCCGCCAAATGAGGGGTTAAGGTGGGGCAAACTAGCTCATGCTAGTTTCACGAATCTTCAATCGTGTGTTTATGTTGTTGGGAGAGTTCTTTTGGCTGTGTTGAGGTTGCAGTCTTATTTCTAACTGAGTAGTAGTGATCTGTTGACCAGACCACACACTAGAAGATGAAGGGACGATGACGTTTCGGTCCGTCCTAGACCATTCTCAAGTCGATTCAACATACTTTAGCCACGTTATTGTGACTCATAGCCTGCTAGTGGTGATCTGTTTTGTTTTGCCGACTTTCTGGGTGCCCTTTCCTTGGTGGTGACAGACATGATTAATTTGACATAAAATTGTTCATACTTGCACTGCTCCCTGCACCTCCTCTCTGAAGGGGGCCAAGTTCTGGCTCATGGTCCCTTAGGTCTATTGCCACTCAATTCCAATAAAATCTAAGTTATATGACAATACAGGAGGGGATCTATGGCATCATTCATGCAAATCTCTCTCTTGCTCTCACCTTCCATTACAAAATTACAAAACCTAACTGCCTTCATTATTTAAGAGGAAGAGAGGGGGAAGAGACAGGAGGAGATGGAGAGAAGAGATGGACGACGGCAGAGGGAAGAGACTGGAAAAGACAGGGAAGAGACAGGAAGACGACGAAGGGAAGAGACAGGATGCAACAGAGGGAAGAGATGAAGAAGAGGGGGGAAAGGTGGGATGAAATGGAGGTAAGAGACAGTTAGAGGTAAGGAAAAAAAATCTCAGCTGGTTAAGGGTATATGATAACCAAAGTTTTAAACACAAAGATGTCTAGTTAACCTGTGAGCTCGTCAACACTCTTGCCACCAGCCTTAATTTTGACTAGCTGTTCCTGCTCAACGCTCGGAGGCAGACAGCCATTCTGCATCAAATAAACTGCATTACGACGAGCAATCTCCAGCAGACGTTTTCTCGTCACCTGAAATTTAGGATAAAAAAGATAAACTTCATCTCAATCTACCAACATCTCTTAAGCTTAATGCCTCTTTTACGTGCATGAAATGTGGTTCACATGTTTTTTCTAGTCATCCATACAAATGCTTGTAAATATACGGAAAAAAGGTAAAAATAGTCCCAATTTACAAAATGAATGAACGAAAATACCAATATAAGACTACAGGATGTCCCATTGTTTTAATTAATTTACAGAATTTGTTCAAGGTGTCATTGCGATTGACATGAATGCAAACGAGAGATCCAGTCAACAATCACCCAGAAAATGGTATCAGAAGTGATCTTCTTCGAGATGATTTTGGGACTTAGCATCCCACGGCCTGGTCCTCTACCAGGCCTCCTTTTTGTTACACATCCCCAGGAAGCAGCCCGTATCCACTGTCTAACTCCCAGGTACCTATTTACTGCTAGGTGAACAGGGGCATCAGGATGAAAGGAACTCTGCCAATTTGTTTCTGCCTCCACCGGGGATCGAACCCGGAGCCTCGACCTGCCTGGTCAAGGACCAGGTGCGGGGACGTTGCGCCCTGAAATCATCGCAAGGAAACCATCATAAGGGTTCCAGGCCTACCGAACATGGTTCCAGACCTAAAGAGCATGGTTCTAAACCTATGGGATATGTTTCCAGACCTATGGAGCATTGTTACAGACTATGGGACATGGCTCTAGGCTATGGGACATGGTTCCAGACCTATGGGACAAGGTTCCAGACCTATAGGACAAGGTTCCAGACCTATGGGACAAGGTTCCAGACCTATGGGACAAGGTTCCAGACCTATGGGACAAGGTTCCAGACCTATGAGCCAAGGTTTTAAACCTATGAGACATGATTCTTGACCCATGGGACATGGCTCTGACCTACTGGACACCTGTAGTGACTAAATGGGTGGAATATCTTGGAAATAAACAATATACAGTACTGTACAGTGATAAGGAACAGATAATTTAGTTTTTGAACTGGAAGATCATGCATGACAAATTTACTCAATCTTTACGACATGGCCACTGAGATCTTTCTGTAGAGAGACTGTTAGGCAGCCTGCATCTATCTGGACCTAAAGTAAGCATTTTGATCCAGTCCCACTCAAGAAACTGTCCTGGGAATTGTAATACAAGTGATCAGGTAGACCACTAACGTGAATTAAATATTTCCTAACAGACAGCATGCTGAGAGCAGTGATAAAAGGCAATGAATCGGACAAAAGAAATGTTAGTCCTGGAGCCCCAAAAGATCTGGTACTAGTAGCATGTTCATTGTATACATAAATGATCAAGCTTAAGGGCTACACAGTTTGTGAACATGTTTACAAAGGATGCTACACTATTGGGAAGAATTAAAGTCCTAGATGACTGTTATATCCTACAAAATGACCTGACAAAACAAGAGCACAGAGCAACATCTGGCAAATACACATCGATGTGGATAGTTGTCCTATAATGGAGTATGGCCCAAGTAATACCAGGCTACATTCAGCCTACAAATTATGTACAAATATTCTACAGAACTCGATCCAGTCTATCGAAGTTCAGACATATTCCCAAATGGCGAGTCAGAAAAAGTAATATCAGCACTGCCACACTGTTATCTCAAAGGTGCAAATAGAGTGAGATATACAAAGTTTTAAATGTAGATATGATAGAGCCCAGTAGGCTCGGGAATCTGTACACCAGTTGATTGACAGTTGGCAAGCGGGATCAAAGAGCCAAACTCGACCTCCACAAGCACAACTAGAAGAGTACATCTCATTTTGTGATCTTGGCATCTCCTGTATTTTCAGCACCACAGAAACTATTATAGTATTCCTCACAGTCTAGTCGGTAGTTCGTGTGCCAGAAAAGTTTAGGGATATGGGTTCAATTCCAATGAATGACTTCAATATTTTCTTATTATACTATCCTTAGCTTTATCAATACTTCAACCCAATTTTGGTGAAAATCAGATACAAAAATGATTAATTTTTGTATTCAGTATAAAAACACACAAATGCTCAAAAGCTAAGGGAACAAAGGTGCCAAAAAAATATTAGAAAGTTTTCTTATGCAAACAGTGGTAGAGTTGGAACAAGCTAAGTGAAAAGGTGGTGGAGGTCAAACCGTCCGTAGTTTCAAAGCGTTATACAACAAAGAGTGCTGGGAAGATGGGACACCACAAGTGTAGCTCTCATCCTGTAACTACACTTAGGTATTTACACAATGTCAGTAGATTCAAGCTGTCATATGACAGAGTATTAGGAAGATGCGACACCACAAGCAGAGCTCTCGTCCTGCAATTACACTTAATTACGTAACTACACTTTGGTAATTACATCTGATTTGCAATATCATGAGATATAGCAAATGATCCCAAGACATTTTACATATGGGCAACATCGTACGTCGCTACAAATACAGTGCGCAATAATGCAACCATACCTTGTCCCTGAGGTCTGCTGTCGGGTCCCGCGTTCGTCTGGAGCGAGATTTGGACCTTGATCGTGACCTGGAGTAACTAATAATATCAACAGTTTTAATAACATTTTAGTTAAAATACATGAAGGTATTCATAATAATGAAAGTAAGAAAGCTTTAGTAAGGATTTAGATATAGATTATACAGTACATACACTATATTGTTTACTACTTTTGTATAAGATGCAACTAAGATGAAATTATAAGGCCATGGTCCTATCAACAGAGCCACTGATGCTCACAATAAGGAAGGGTCTTAGAAATACCTCCAGATACCTTAGTGGTGCTCTAGGTTTAAATTCTTAGTTGGGAATCAGTTACATACTTATTGTAAGATAGCTTCGCCCTCACACGTGTGGGGCCCGAGGTTCGAGTCTCCTAGAGCTCAGATGAATGGTAGACTTATTGTAAGCATCCATGGCCTGGTTGGTAGGACAACAGTCTCATGCTCTTGAGGCCCGAGTTTGAATCTCTGATGATTAAGTAGTTCAGTGTGTAAAAGTACATACAGTGGGATATGCCAAAATGGATGGCATTCTAAAATTGTATAGTAAATGAAGAACCTAATCTAACCAGCCCAAGGCGCATACATATGAAAGACACATTTTTTCAAGTACATTCCTGGGATCATAGTACATGCCTAGAGCTAAGATGGTTACTTGAGTTGTCTTACAGTTCATGCTAATACAAACTACTTGCCTAACCTGTAAATCGTGCCATTATTCTCGCCTTACAGACAAGCTCCCTTTAATTATATCAACCATGGTAGATGCCGTAGTGAAAAGGATATACAAAGTTGGCAACACATCCATAATATCACGCCTTCAATTAAATATATAAATATTACGACCAAACAACACACCAGAAGACGGAGCAACGACGACGACGTAACGGTCCGTCCTGGACCATTACCAAGTCGTACGTGGTCATCCTATCTTCAGTGGTATAGTCGTCATATCTTCAGTGGTATAGTCGTCATATCTCCAGCCACATTATTGTGACTCATCATGTACACATATAAATATTGTACGGACAAGTATGGAAAAGAACATATCAAGTCCTATATAAGGACCATAAGGAATGAATAACCCAACACTCACATATGACATTAAAGTGGTGACAATTTGCTCCAAGGTGGAGCCTAATCAAGTCCTCACTCTCATCCCATTTGCTGGTTTGGTTAATTATTTCAGCCACATTGTTGTGACATTCTCTGCCCAACCGAAACGTCACTCATATGTCAGGCTGCGAGCAGCCGCGTCCAACAGCCTGGTTGATCAGTCCAGCAACCAGGAGGCCTGGTCGATGACCGGGCCGCGGGGACGCTAAGCCCCGGAACCACCTCAAGGCAACCGATAAGATAGCAAGGAAAATTTGCATAAGACTGTAACTAAGCAAAATATTACTTAACATACAGTACAATGTCCCAATTACACATTCGCGTGTAACATTACCTTTTACGATGCAAGCGAGAAGAGCGATCCCTAGAGCGAGAACGGGAGTGTCGCCTGTGACGCCGATCATAATCCCGATCCTTATTGCGTGAACTACTGAAAAGCAGAATTAATTACTATTACCTTTAAAATTAGGATTTTCACAATAATAGGCATGTTCTACTTGGTTTTATCTCTCAATTTATGTTACTGTCAAAATAGTATTAGGCAAAACAGATTTAAATATTATATTGCCTAAATATTGTGACCATTTATTGTATACATACATCAAGATTAACAATATAAATTTTAGAAAAAGCTACATAATTATGATACACGATTGTGATCTTGTACGAGTGTTGAGTGCAACTAGCAGGGGTTTGAGAGTTCTTGGTGAACCATAATGGTACTGACTTAAGGAGCATCTGAGAACCTCAGCTCACAATTGCAGCTACACAACCATCAGAAATAAACAATGAAGAAAATTAAATCTTAGAAAACTTACCACATTTTTAACAACAGTCCAGAGGTATAAAAGATGACAAATCGCCATACCATCCTTTATGTTGAGTTTAGCAGTGCATAAAATAAACTTTGCATCGTTTGCAGATATATACAAAAAATAGATAACAGAAGGGAAAAGTTGCCAGGATCCAAAGCCCATAACTGCTCAAAATCATTTGAGACATTCCTAGAACCCAAAAACACTAAGAAAAATATTAAAATTTAGTTTTCAATGTAATAAAATGCCACTTTTATAAAAGCACAACACTGTACACACTCTTGTATAAAAGGAATTCCTGAAACCAGCAACTTCATGAACAAGAAGACACAGATTCAAGCTAAGGAAACAAAGGTGCTGAAAAAATATTAGCATTATTTTTTTGCAAACAGAGTGGTAGACGGTTGGAACAAGCTAAGTGAGAAGGCGGTGGAGGCCAAAACTGTCATTACAGTAGTTTCAAAGAGTTATACGACAAAGAGTACTGGGAAGGCGGGACACCACGAGCGTAGCTCTCATTCTGTAACTACACTTGGGTAATTACACAACCAGTATTGATGATCAGTTATCCTGGATATTATGTAAAACCAAAGTGGGGATCTTTAGTGACCTACGACACTTGTTAGAAAGCAATCATCTGCCCAGAACGCTATGCATGCTAAAGGCTTTACAAGAGTGTGAGAACTCTCGTAATGTGCGCTCTCACCTTGAACGTCGTCTAGATTTGTGCTTCTCTCTTGACCGCGATCTCGTTTTGTCTCGCTCGTGGCTTCTGCTTCTTTCACGGCCTCTCTTCTTGTCATCTTTGCTCTTTTCCTTATCTTTTCGAGATTTCCGCTTCTCTTTACTCTTATTTTTGTTTTTCTTAGACTTCTTCTTGCTGTGGGATTTTAGAGCTGGTTTGTCCTCTGGCTCTTCATCTTCACTAGCTATCTCTCCTTCTTCCATGCCTGAAACACAATAAAATTATTTATTAAACTGACTCATTGGAGATTCGAACTCGGGCCATAAAGATAGGAAACTGTTGTCCTACCATTCAGACCATGGATGCTCACTTCCCGCTAAACACACACCGAAACTACGACGTTGGTACAACGTTCGAACAAGTTTTAACACCTCCTAACCAGTTATAACAACCAATATAGCAAGTTGTAACAACGTTCTAATACGTCATAAACACGTTAAGCCAAGATGTAACAACTTTATTACAAGTTGTAACAAGCGGAAAATAGAGACAGTTACGGTTTGTGTTTCCAGGGTTAACCCTTAAACAACCCGGCTAATTAAAAGTCCTATAATGTGGTGCACATGGAAAAAATAATTCAGAAGCAGTGGCAAAAAACATTACATTTGGCAATTGAAGCACATTAGTTAATTGCAGATAGCATTTGGATCCGTTTAGTGGTAGCGGTTTTCGTGGGGAGACTAGGCAGAGGTCAGCTGCATCAGCACCTCATCCTGCAAAATGACATCGTCTGATGTCACATGGGCACATATGTGATTTCTCACATAATTTATAGGTTGTGTGGGGTCTATGTTCTCCAATTCAACATTCCATAACATTGTATTTATTCACATTAAATTCCACTTGTCAAGTGGTGCTCCATTTACTAATTTTGTCCAGGTCTTCTTGAAGGGCATGACAATCATCTAGATTTCTTATCTTTCCTATTAACTTAGCATCATCAGCAAACATGTTCATATAATTCTGTATACCAACTGGTAGATCATTTATGTAGACAATGAACATCACTGGTGCAAGAACTGAACCCTATGGTACTCCACTTGTGACATTTCTCCAGTCCGATACACTGCCTCTGATTATGGCCCTCATTTTTCTATCAGTTAGGAAATTTTTCATCCATGTTAGAAGCTTACCTGACACCCCTCCAAAATGTTCCAGTTTCCAGAACAACCTCTTATGTGGAACTGTCAAAAGTTCTTTTTTAAGTGCAGATAGATGCAGCTAACCCAACCATCTCTTTCCTGTAAAATCTCTGTGGCTCGATCATAGAAACTGTAAATTCGTTACACAGGATCTTCCAGATCGAAAACCATACTGTCTTTCTGATATTATATCATTTTTCTCCAGGTATTCTACCCATTTAGTTCTAAATATTTTTTCCAATATTTTGACTATTGCACTTGTCAATGATAAGGTCTATAATTCAGGGGGGTCTTCCCTGCTGCCACTTTCGTAGATTGGAACTATGTTAGCATTTTTCCACACATCAGCTACAACTCCTGTACACAGGGATGCCTGAAAAATCAGTTGAAGTGGAATGCTGAGCTCAGGTGCACATTCTCTCAGAACCCATGGTGAAACTCCATCTGGGTCAACTGCTTTATTCTTACTTAGCTCCTTGAGCATTTTTTCTATTTCATCTCTAGACACCTCTATGTGATCTATGTTGTTCTCTGGAATTCTTATTGTGTCTGGTTCCCTGAAGATTTCATTTTGTACAAACACACTTTGGAACTTTTTGTTTAATGTTTCACACATTTCATTTTCATTTTCCATTTTTCCATTTCACATTTTCTACGCGTGCGTAAACGTGTGTTAAGTGGACAAAGAAACTGTTTTTCCATTTTGAGAACATAATCATGCTGGAATATTACAACATATATTTAGTGAAATCAGGCAGAAAACCAAGTCATGTGTTTAGTCTTGCTGTTGTGCCGCAGTTGCTTGTAAAATTTGGTCAAGGAGGACATGTTACAAAAAGAGTTACAAGCCTAACAATGCCTCAAGCTGCTCCAACCAGACTGGCTTTTTGTGATGACTTTATGATACCAGCTTCAATATCTAATTTATAAAAGAAAATGGGCAAAAAGCACATGTGAGTGCATTGTCTGTGAGTATATGCCCAGGAGAGGGAGGGAGGGAATTATCAGGGGGAAAGTGCCAAGCCATTACAACTATATAGCACTTGGAAGGGGGTCAGGATAAGGATTTTGGATGGGAGAGAGAAGGCACAGATACAATAGATGAGAAGGCATCCAATTAATCTCTAGCAAAGATTCCAGAAACAAACAACAATTGTATTTATGATGATTAAACCCTCCCCCCCCCCCCCACCAGAAGATGAGGAGATGCTGATGTTTCGGTCCAGGGCAGACTGAAACGTCGTCGTCTCCTCATCTTCTGGTGAGTGGTTTAATCATCATATCTTTAGCCATGTTATTGTGACTCATCACTTGCAATTGTATTTATGAACCTAGCATACTGCACGGCAAGCCAAGGAACCTAGCATACTGCACGGCAAGCCAAGGAACCTAGCATACTGCACGGCAAGCCAAGGAACCTAGCATACTGCACGGCAAGCCAAGGAACCTAGCATACTGCACGGCAAGCCAAGGAACTAACTTACACATGATATAATTATTAAGAAAAGCTGCTTTTAAATGTTTCTTGTGCCAAGATTTGATATTGCTTAAGCTTCACATGACATCAAAATTGTCACAAGCTTTTCTAATTGTTTCTTATGCCATGATCTGATATAGTCTAATCTTCAGACAATGTCAAAATTATCACAACAAGCTGATCTAATAGCTTTTTTTTTTTAAGATGTGATATACTTATGATCCCATAACATTAATATTATCCAATATAGATAGAAACCACAACAGATGGAAATTATGCAAGAAAGAGCCACACTTGACTTAACATCTTACTAATTTGACATTTAATTAGACATGTTCATCTCAATGATACTGGTTCTATATGGAAATAACATTAAATAAACACTATTTCTTATACAGAAATAACATTTAATATGCATATTGTTTGATAAATCTAATTAAGTAAGCTTACCGTTTTCTATACAGAAATAACATTTGATAGGCTTACCATTTGCTATATCATCATCTTTCTGTTCTCCGTTTTTCTTCACTTCTTCAGTGACTGGTACTTTGCTTTTCTTTGTCTCTTCTTTATCTTCCGGTTCCTCTGCTTTGTTTCCAACTGCTTCCTGCTTCGTTTGAATTATCTCCTTTTTGTCTTTAATCAAGTCTGTTATTTCCACTTTTAGGTCATTCACAATATTTGAGACGTCCTTTTTTGCGCCTTCCTCCACATTCTTCTCTTGGCTCGTCTCTCTTTTATCATCATCTTTCTTTTCTTCTAACTCTTCAGTACTCTTCTTGTCTGTGTCTTTGGGACTATTCTCGCGATGGTTGGCTATTTCTTTAGCTCGTCTCTCCGCCTCTTCCTGAGCCTGGAGGAACACCAGGCTGTCCTTTAGACTCTTGATAATGATTGTTTTGGCTTTTCCTTTTTCCGATCCTAGGGCAAAGGAAATAAGAAAATGGTTAAAAAGGTTTAACATAAAGCATTTCTTTAGAGTGAAGAAAATTTGCACTGGCATTTAACTTAAGAAATCTATATTACATTTAAGATACAATAACTATACAGTATTAAAGTCAAGACATCTATAACGTCATGAACAAATAAACTAAATGTATTGTAAATTTTTTTCTTGTGGAATGAAGACCAAGTGGGTGAGCCCAACCCTGCTTTGCATGAGTCTAGTTCATCTTCTGCTCCCTAGCTCCAGTATGTTGTTGTTGTTGTTGTAGTTAGCTTGGGGGTAGTTACAGCACGGGACCTAGATTCACTAAGCACCATATATGTCTTCTTAAATTGGTTGTGTTATAATATAAAGGTTCTTATGAATTTATTAACAAGGCTCCTACGCATGATTCAACAAAGTGTTCAAGGACAGTTATTAGGGATTTTATTCTGGTTAACCTACGCCTCGACAATGTCACTAGTGCTTTTCGTTTGACCAATCAGAGAGACGGTAACATTGTTCATCTTATTGTAAAGCCAATCACGCTGCTGGCTCACCTGGAGAACATGCCATTTTGAAACAGAGTGCAGATACCTTCACCCTAAACTGTGCAAACTCTCAATTAAAGAGTGGAAATGCTATGATCTCCAATGCCCACATTTCCATATGAGAGGTACAAGGCATTATAGACAGCAGGACCAATATGATAATTCAAAAAGTTTTTAGAGACAGGCAGAAACACATTAGAAAACATAAGAAGGGGGGAGGGGGAAACTGGCAGAAAGAAACATTGCAAGAGTATTCATAGGGAGGGAAAAATGTACAAGATTGGGCTACAAGTTATCACCAAGCACACACAGCCCGTCCTTAAACTGTTGTACTAAAGTGCCCTTATCCTAACCTAGCAGATGACCCAAAACAGAAAATAAGAAATTATGTTAATTTTACAAGCCGTTACTATTTTTGGCCTTGCATAGCGTATACGTCAAAATGCGTCGTTCTGTTAGGAGGACAGGTTGGCACACATGCACTACACCCCTCAAGTCCATACAAACCATCACACTCCACAACACCTGTATTAAAGCCAGAATTTCCTGCACTTGGCACTGCCCTGCCTGCAGTGCCTGGGCCCCACCACCTCCTGGTTAGTATGCTTTCCTTGGCAAGGTGGGAAATAAAAAACTGACCAAAAACTAGTCTTCCAGCACTTAGCAAACCTCTGGATAACCATGCAAACAGTGGATCAATAAAATGAAACTGTCTCCATCAGAGGCCTTACAATTGGTGATTAGCAACTGCACTGCGCACCTGTTTTGGGCAAAAACTTCATAGTACAATTGTTAAGGACTTATTTTTGTTGTTTTTATAAATGTTCAGGTAAAGTTAATGTCAAAATGTTTCCAAACTCAACCATTTTCATTTCAAAACACAAAGAGTGATGAAAACATTAAAAAAACAGCGTTGAATGTACAGTAATGAAACGCCATTTTCTGGGTGAGTCCCGGAGGCTTCACGGAGCTATCCATGACTGATACGGATACCCTAACTATTTTGCATCAGTCGATGTGGGTGGAGTTCTAGGCCTACCGGGGACCATGAGCCAGAACCTGGACCCCTTACAGAGGCATGAGGAGCAATGGCCCATAGAAATGCACATATGATTTGGAGCATTCTATATCTGCCATCGACCGGGACAGGCACCCAGAAAGGTAAGCGCCACAAAACAGACCCCTATTCTGGTTAACAACGAAAAACATCAAACGAGTGGACAGAACTCCCCAAAGGAAAAACAAGCATGACGTCACACGAGCCACGCAGCATGTCTGTGCAGCTCTTCCCTCCCCGGGAGGGGGAAGGGGGAGCCCTAGACCTTCGCGCCGGCGATCCTCACTGCAGTTCTGAGGCTGGATATCAAAAACGCGAAAAACCACCGACTGGAGGGAGGGAGGGAGGGTTGCCAGGGAGCCTCTGGGACTCTCCCAGAAAATGGTGTTTCATTACATTCAACGCTGGTTTTCTGGGGGAAGCCCCTACGGCTCCCCGGAGCTATCTCACCAAAGACGAAAACAAGGGAACATCTGGGAGGCAGTCGGTGCTTGACTGAAGCAAGGCCGACGCAACCAACACCCTCGAGACTGGTTCCTGAGAAGCAAACACAGGGCAGCCTCGGGGCATCCGGGGAAGCAGCCAAACTAGCGTGTTTGTAACAACCTATCTGGCAATGCACGAGCTGCCTGCAACTGAAGAATATCATCAACAAATAGGGTAAATGGAGTCACAAACAAGCAAACAAAGCTCGCAGGACTCCGAGTCGAATGTGTCACCAACCCAACAGGCAGCATGACGGAGACAAAAACAATGAGCATCACCCTGAGACAAGGGGACAGAGCAACCCTCAAACTCGCAGAAAGCGAGAGGGGATGCAGGGGGTCACACCCAGTGGACTCGAGTGCCCCCGCGGGGTTTTCCAGGGACCCCTAGACTGGGTCTGCTAAGGGTTATCACAGGCAGGGTACTGCTAACCAGTGCCCCAAACTACCAAGCAAACTGCTAAAAGCTGAACTCACGTGACGTGTCCACTCACGAGGGTGAAGCAGGGGGTGCCACCACACAAAATGACCCTAATATAAGGGGGAGGGAGAACACAAGGGAGACCCCCCCCCCCACCAGGCAAAAACAAAAAAGAAAGGAAAAACCACGCAAGAGGACAACGTACCCGAAGAGAACAGAGCCGGTCACTGTTAAAGGTGAAAACTAGCTACACAGTACCCCGCGCCCCTACCAGTGCAATAACTACCACTTACCCCAAGTCAACAAGGGATGGAAACCCCCCACACACTCGGGGTGGCCAAACGCCAAGCAGCGAAAGGCCAACAGAGGTAGACCCAAGGTGACTTGGGGAAGGGAACCCCCAAGCCCCAAGGGCAGTACTGTACTTACAGGGCACTCAGGGAAGGTGACCCTAAGCACATGCAGCCCGAGTATACATATGCAGCCCTGAGAATATTACTCCCAGCTCGCACGACCACCGTAAGAGCAGCACTGAAAACAAGTCCCAGCACTGATAGAAGACCGGAGCTGGAGTCACACAACTATGCACGATGCCATCAGCCAAGGAACTGGGGTGAGGATTGCCGGTGCAAAGGTCTGGGGCTCCCCCTTCCCCCTCCCGGGGAGGGGGGAGGTGTGCTGACATGCGGCTCTTGTGATGTCATGCTTGTTTGCTCGTTTTTCCTTTGGGGAGTTCTGTCCACTCGTTTGATTTTTTCATTGTTAACCAGAATAGGGGTCTGTTTTATGGTGCTTACCTTTCTGGGTGCCTGTCCCGGTCGATGGCAGATATAGAATGCTCCAGATCACATGTGTATTTCTATGGGCCATTGCTCCTCGTGCCTCTGTGAGGAAGGGGGGCCAGGTTCTGGCTCGTGGTCCCCAGTAGGCCTAGAACTCCACCCACATCGACTGATGCAAAATAGTTAGGGGTATTCATATCAGCCGTGGATAGCTCCGGGGAGCCATAGGGGCTCCCCCCAGAAAAATATTAAAATATAACCTAATTAAAAAAATAGCACAACTCTCAGAGTGCCTTAATCACTGCACTGCACAAAATGACAAATGCTGTTTTGAGAGTTGTCTTTTTTTTTTTTGTAATTAGGCTATATTTTAATGTTTTCATCACTGTGTTTTCAAATAAAAATAGTTGAGTTTCTAAACATTTTGACATTAACTTTACCTGAACATTTATAAAAACAACAAAAATATGTCCTTAACAATTGCTCTATGAAGTTTTTGCCAAAAACAGGTGCGCAGTGCAGGGGTTAAAGTGCTCTGTGCAGTACACTGGTTAATACAAGCAGAAAAGTCTCAGGAGGATAAGCTGTAATTACATAAAAAAACCAGCGTTGAATGTAATGAAACGCCATTTTCTGGGTGAGTCCCGGAGGCTCCCGGGAGCTATCCATGGCTGATATGGATATTCTAACTACTTTGCATCAGTCGATGTGGGTGGAGTTCTAGCCTACCGGGGACCACGAGCCAGAACCTGGCCCCCTCAGAGAGGCACGGGGAGCAATGGCCCCTAGAATGCACATGTGATTTGGAGCATTCTATATCTGCCATCGACCGGGACAGGCACCCAGAAAGGTAAGCGCCACAAAACAAACCCCTATTCTGGTTAACAACAAAAATTAACAAACGAGTGGACAGAACTCCCAAAAGAAAAACGAGTAAACTAGCATGACGTCACACCAGCCGCGCCGCATGTCTGCGCAGCTCCCCCCCCCGGGAGGGGGAAGGGGGAGCCCCAGACCCCCGCGCCGGCTATCCACAGCTCAGTTCCGAGGCTGAATATCAAACCACGAAAAACCGCCGACCGGAGGGCGGGAGGGATGCCGGGGAGCCTCCGGGACTCACCCAGAAAATGGCATTTCATTACATTCAACGCTGGTTTTCTGGGGGGAGCCCCAACGGCTCCCCGGAGCTACCTCACCAAAGACTACCTAAGAAAACAAGGGGACATACCCGGGAGGCGGTCGGTGAACCACTCCTCAACATGAAGTCAAGACAACAACCAAAATGGCCCCTCCGGAAAGCAGCAGGCACAACATTCGCCAGAAAAAGGGAGAACGGCCACAGACGAAGAAAACTATGACCAAGATCACAGGAGCCAAGAAACCACTGCGCCTGAGAAGAGCATGAAGCACTGCCACACGACCCCCAGAGGCCAATGCCAAAAGAGCCGAGGCAAAGCAAACCTGGCCCCGAGGAGCCACAACCACCAAGGAGAATAAAAACAGGAGAGCACCCAGTCCAAAGACCTGGACAGCACAGGCAGTGCAGAATCAGGCCGGAGGTGAAACAACGCACGATACAGCCTGCGAAACGGCACAGAAGGAACATCGATACCGAAAGCTAGCAGCAGAAACCCAGGTGCAAGACCCAGGAACAGTCCCAAGCACCTCTACACCTTCTGCAAGCCAATCCTATGACAGCCCCAGGAGGGAAAAGAAAACGCAGGACCAAAATGCCACAAGCGTGCAAGGCCACCACCACAAGTGCAGCCGACAGGGAAGGAACCTGCAGAAGGAGCCGCCCCACACCAACCCCCGGCAGAAGGGCAGGAGCGAAGACTCAGGAAAAGGAGCAAAAGCGCCCACAGGAAAAGGAGGAGCGCCGAGACAGCGCGAAGAGGAGATATAGGCACAAAAGAACCAGAAGGCCAAACATCCAGAAACTGCCGGGAAAAGGACCCACAAGCCCCAGAAAGGACCGGAGGGAAGCTCAACCGAATGACGACAGACGTACCAGAAAAAGGGAAAGAGCTGACTGGGGTTAGAAGACACAGAATTGCACTTTCCCACTCTCTCATTATTCCTGCCCTTTCATACTCCGCCGCACACGTACACGTACGTTTACAGGAGAGTGAAGGAGGAGGGGCCCACTGGGAAGTGTGTCAAGGAAAACCCAGCACAAAGACGCCGCCAGAGTAGCATGCGCCGGCCCCGTCAACGAGAGGAGCAGCAGTGTCATCGCCGGCTGCATTCTCTCTATGGTGTGGGTGCCAGAAGCCACGGAGCGACCGGGGACAAGGAAGAAAGATGTCGTTGACGGGTGTCACGAACCCCAACAGATGACCAATGCAGTATATGGCGCTAGGATGACCTGCGCTGGTCGGACTGACTGACATGTCAACGTCACACAGTGGGTGTTGAACTCCCCTCTGTTTATCCGCTTTCTCCTTCCCACGGCAATTGGGTGCAGCAACAAGGCTACCCCAAACAGTCCCAAACCTTCGAAAACAAAAGCAGCAAACAAAGAACGAAGGCACAAAAAACTCCGTCGCACCGAGACCAAAAGTCATGCAGAACCCCAAGAAGAGGGGGACATGACTGAGAAGGCCCGTCCTGGAAAAAGGTGCGAAGACTGTAGAAAAACACCCACCGACAGGACGGAAACAACGGGCACGCTGGACAAGGAAAACCGAGCCCAGGGAGGGACCGATGCCCACAAAGCACGTGCGGAGCGAGGGGACGGAAAAACCCCACACCACAAAACCGTAAGCCTGGCCCAGAGGGGTAGAAAGACCCCGGCGGGAACCAACGGGGCCGAAGGCCCCTTACGTTAGCACCACCCCAGCAAGGCCCCAGGGCCGAGCTGTCCCCTCAAAGCCCCAGCGTCAAGAAAAACCCCGGGGCAGCCGTGAAAACACCAAGGAAGGGAGCCCACTAGGCTCCGGAACGTGAACGGAAACCGGAGGAAAAGCGAGGGGCGAGACGAAGACCCAAGCTCATCCCAACCAGCACAATGAGGCAAG
>WNGS01160430.1:8882489-8921022 GCA_020271785.1 Procambarus virginalis | reverse complement strand
ATGGGGTTTGGCCTCTTCCTGTATTGATTCCATTTTGTGTCTTTTGGTCTCTGGCCCTCTCGCACTTTCTGTCGAACCAATCCTGTTTCCTAGTTCTGCTTCTCTGTTTTGGTATAAATTTTTTTGTGCCTTTATCATATATTTCACAAAACTTGACATACATCTCATTCACTTCCTTGCCTAGCAACAAGTCTGTCCAATATACTCCCTAAAAATTTTTCTAAGGTTGCCATAATGTCCTCTCCTAAAGTCAGGTTTTTCAATTGCATCGACCATCATATTTTCTTCCAGATTATAACGCATTGCATACTTTATCCCCAAAAAGACATGTCACTTTTATGGTGTGTGTGTGGTGTGTGTGTGTGTGTGTGGTGTGTGTGTGTGTGTGTGTGTGTGTGTGTGTAATTACCTAAGCGTAGTTACAGGATGAGAGCTACACTCGTGGTGTCCCGTCTTCCCAGCACTCTTTGTCATATAACACTTTGAAACTACTGACGGTCTTGGCCTCCACCACCTTCTCACCTAACTTGTTCCAACCGTCTACCACTCTGTTTGCGAAAGTGAGTTTTCTTATATTTCTTCGGCATCTGTGTTTAGCTAGTTTATATCTATGACCTCTTGTTCTTAAAGTTCCAGGTCTCAGGAAATCTTCCCTATCGATTTTATCAATTCCTGTTACTATTTTGTATGTAGTGATCATATTGCCTCTTTTCCTTCTGTCTTCTAGTTTTGGCATATTTAATGCCTCTAACCTCTCCTCGTAGCTCTTGCCCTTCAGTTCTGGGAGCCACTTAGTAGCATGTCTTTGCACCTTTTCCAGTTTGTTGATGTGCTTCTTAAGATATGGGCACCACACAACCGCTGCATATTCTAGCTTTGGCCTAACAAAAGTCGTGAACAATTTCTTTAGTATATCGCCATCCATGTATTTAAAAGCAATTCTGAAGTTAGAAAGCGTGGCATAGGCTCCTCGCACAATATTCTTTATGTGGTCCTCAGGTGATAGTTTTCTATCTAGAACCACCCCTAGATCTCTTTCTTTATCAGAATTCTTTAAAGATTTCTCACATAATATATAGGTTGTGTGGGGTCTATGTTCTCCTATTCTACATTCCATAACATGGCATTTATTTACATTAAATTCCATTTGCCATGTGGTGTGTGTGTATGTGTGTGTGAGGAAAAAAAAAAGTAGTTAGTAACAGTTGATTGACAGTTGAGAGGCGGACCAAAAGAGCAGAGCTCAACTCCCGCAAGCACAACTAAGCGAATACAAATAGATGAATACATTGAGTGGTACACTTCCAAAGCCACTAACATGCATAGCATCGAAGTATACCGCGTAGTACACTCTTGCAAAGCCACTAACACACACAACATTTCCTGTATGTCCTTAAGCTAAGCAATAAATGTTGTGATAGGTACATTAGAGTTCAACATAACCGCATTAGAAACTGATAGTACAGATTAAACTGGTGAAGCTGCATGTATTGAGTACTAATTTGGGTGAATTTGAAGCACAATGTAACAAACTTTGTGGATGAAAGTAGGTATATTTTGGTTTTGCTTTGAATAAAGTATTGACCAAATTTTTTTTTAAATCATCAGGCAATGAGTTCCATAGACTGAGTCCTTTTATTTGCATACAGTGTTTGCACAGATTTAGTTTGACTCTGGGGATATCAAAGAGAGATTTATTTCTGGTGTGGTACTCATGGGTTCTATTATATCTACCAAGGGAGAGTTTCAGATCAAGATTAGCATTTAGGAACAAGGTTTTGTACATATAGATAGCACATGAGAATGTGTGGAGTGAGTGTATGTTTAGCATGTTAAGGACTTAAACAGAGGGACTAAGGGTTGTCTGAAGACGAAGTTTGTTATAGTTTTGATAGCAAGATTTTTGCCGAGTGATGATGGGCTTGGGATAATTTGCAGTGGTTGAGCCCCATGCGCAGATACCATATGTAAGATAGGGATAGATTAGCAAGTACGTAGTACAGTGTAAGACGAGCAGAGTGGGGAACGTAATATTTGATTCTTGAGAGTATGCCGACAGTTTGAAACTTTTTGTATAAACCTTTATATAAGGGCATAATGGCTTAGTGCTATCTCTTGATAATTACCTTACCTTACTGTGGTACTTTTTTTGCTATTTGTATGTAATGTAGTTTACCTTGACCCATGAAAAAATCCTGCTACAATTTCATGGTACAAATGCAGTTATTGTCATAAATGTTCCTAGGGGAATGTGGTTACAGTATCATCATATGATAATTTAAACAATTATTGTCTGTTTGACATGTTCGACATGTATGATGCAAATATGGATATAAAAGCTCTCTGTGGATGTAAATAAAGAAAAACAAGTGATAAAACAATTAGTGAAACATCAAAGGATACAACAGAAGTGTCAACAAAATCAAGCACTGGGTGTTGATACGTGACAGACGCAGCCTTGCAGAGCGTCTCCACCCAGTGAAATGATAAATATTCACTTATTTTCAAGTTTTTCTTACATTCTGCATACAAGTTAATAATTCTATAACAAATATGATTTGTTGATTTTTTATTTTTGGCCATAGACAGGTATGACCATTTCTCCAGTGCCATTGTCTAAGGGTTAAAAGAGAGTCATGAGGAGGGCTCCGGATGTACGCTTGTTAGTATGTGGTGGACTTCAGGAACCTGCCCGAATGGCCACTGCAAAGTGTAATAGAATATTGCCCAAATGGAGTTTGTTTTTACAGGAGGGATATTTATATGCTGCTTCAAGGTAAAAAGTTGTTTAAACTGCACAGGGTCTGGAGGACATCGGATACCTTATCGTCCGAGATCTCCAAGTATCGGCAGAGTTTAAGTGGTAAAGTGGTAAAGTTTATCTTCTGGAAGTTGTGGCCAGGGAACGGAAGCTGGGCAATATGGTTAAATCATACATAGGCATTACTACAAAACTATTTCTAATTAACCCATACATATTGTTTGGTTGGATTGGCCTAGGTAGGTTTTAAAAATTGTTGCCAAACTGTCTTTGGTAACCTATATCCACACCCCCACCCACTCACCTACCAAAAAAAAAATCCACCCTCTCATTTTCCCAACCAAACACCTACACAATATTTGCATGTTTATTAAGCCCACCACAATAGATTACTGACCAGCCAGCAAGTATACATTAATCCTGAACATCATCCTGGAGTAAAGTTTACTCTCAATCTCCCCAAAGTGCACTACAACAGGCAGGATTGGCAACAGCAGACTTCCTCCCCAATAGAGTTCTCTGTTTCTCCCTCACAGAGTTATCTTCCTCCCCCACAGAGTTCTCTCTTCCTCCCCCACAGGGTTCTCTCTTCCTCCCCCACAGGGTTCTCTGTGGGGAGAAACAATTTCAAGTGGGAGCCACTCGTGGACCCCTGGAAGGTGCTGATGACACCACTGCACATCAGATTGGGCCATATGAAATAATTTGTCACAGCTCGATTGTTAAGGCTGCAAACGTAAGGAGTTTGCAGCTCCTTCAAGTGCCCTCAAGATTATTCCGTAAGCTGTCAGAGGCAAAGGTCGAAACCGGTGTCTTTGTTAGACGACCACATATGAAGAAAATCTTGGAGTGCAAGAAATTCCTCAAGAAGATCACCCGAACGGAAAAAGTGACTTTGAATAGCTTTGCCACATAGTTTAGGGTTTGCTTGGCAGTCACAAAGCCCAAAATTATGTGGAACTGGACTAGAGACAGGTGAAGAACTGTGGCACAATGGACTGCAAGATGTTCTTCAATGTCCATATCCTGATAAATTAAAAACCCAGGGAACATTCTCGGAGGAGCCGGGCAAGTGTTATATGGGACTTTGAATGCAGCTACCAAGGACAGTAAAACAAGATCATGATGGGAGACTGCATTTGGGGGTTGATTCATGAAAATAATTTACAATATAATCGTAAATCTCAAAAACTACCCGCTTCTAAACCTTTTGGCATTTTTTTATAACTTTAGTATAAATATATGTTCATTTTTAATCATGTATTTTCTTAACTTTATGTGAACAAAGACACAAATTTGCTTATTTTCATATTGGAAATAGGTCAATTTCAAAACATGACTGTCCTGGACACAAAAACAAAGTTTGAGGGAGGAATTAATAGACATTTTCTATCATTTTTAGGCGTAAGCAATTAGCAAATAACACTTACTAACCCAGGGACAAAAATCATGTTACAATGTGTTATCAATACATTCAGTGATCAGCAAGAGTTACTAGACAAGGAATATGAAACACAGCCATAGCAGTGATAGTTATATGACTTGTGGTGGGACTCATTAGTCGTAATCACCAGCTATTGGAGGACCATATGTCAGGGCTACCTAGTCTACCCTCCGCAGGTAGGTCGAGATCCTCATAAACCCCATGAGGACGAGGACCTCTCCTCCTGCCTTGTGTTTGGTACTGAAGTAAAAAATCAAATTTTGTTAAAAAATTGATTGTACAGGAAGAAATGAAGAAGGCACAGTCTCCAGATGTGAAAGAAAAACAAAAAAATATATCCAAATCAGAAAAGCTGAAGTTAAATTTTTCCTTAAAAAGCGTAGAAATTGATACCAAAAATAAAATTTTGTCGAGATGTGATGTAGACAAGAAGGATGAATCACAGGCAAAGCATGGCAAGAATGATCAAATTAGACTCTCCAAGTCCCGGTCACCTGCACTGCCTGTATCCAAGACAGTGAATAATATCCACTCAAGGCCAGAACCTCTCGGGGAAGCTAGGCAGAGGTCACCCAAGTCGAGATCCAGGTCACAGTCGAGACGTACTGAAAATTCAAGATCACGTTCTAAGTCAAAATTTTGGCATCACAAATCGAGAACAAAGTCGCCCAAAGCATCAGAAAGCCATAAGAGATCGTCTAGATCACATTCAAGATCGTTAACACCAAAGCACGTTAAAAAGAGGCGATCCTCTAAATCACACTCGAGGTCATCCTCAAGAAGAAGGTCAAGATCGAAAAGAAACTCGAGGTCAGCATCGAAAAGAAACTCGCGATCAAGATCCAAAAGAAACTCGAGATCAAGATCCAAAAGAAACTCGAGATCAAGATCCAAAAGAAGTTCTAGGTCGAGATCCAAAAGGAACTCAAGGTCGAGATCCAAAAGAAACTCAAGGTGTACATCCAAAAGGAACTCAAGGTCAAGTTCCAAAAGAAATTCACGATCAAGCTCCAAAAGAAACTCGAGGTCAAGATCAAAAAGAAATTCAAGATCAAGATCCAAAAGAAGCTCCAGGTCAAGATCCAAAAGAAACTCACGATCTGGTTCAAATAAAACCTCACGATTAAGCTCCAAAAGAAACTCAAGGTCAAGATCCAAAATAAACTCAAGGTCTATATCCAAAAGAAACTCTAGATCAAGATCACAATCAAAAGTAAAATCACAATCAGACTCCAAAAGAAATTCAAGGTCAAGGTCCACAGGAAACTCGAGATCAAGATCCAAAAGAAAATCCAGGTCAAGATCTCCCAAAAAATCAAGATCTAGATCCCGGAGAAGGTCAAGGTCACAAAGAAGATCAGTATCAAAATCAAAGAGGTCAAATTCAAAGTCTCCTAAAATATCTTCCTTTTCAAATGAAACATGTAATTTATTAGATAAAATAGCTAAAAATTCCACTATAGCTGGAGAGCTTAAAGGCGCCGATGCTAAAAATCTTGATCTAAACTGCATCCCACCGCCGGATCCCGGACTCAAGGCACGGAACAGTTCTCGGGGTGTGATTGCACTGGAGAGCATACCACTCCCGATCCCAACCCTAACTATCCCAGATCCCAGCTCCATTCCTCTACCTCAGCCATTGTCCGAGCTTGATGGGTCGCTGAAGGAACTGAAGTCCGTAGATGGTGTTGACTTGGACCTGAAAGCAATCCCCGTTCCGGTTGTGTCTGGGGACGTACTTAACAAAGAGCAAGACAGCTGTAAGACTAAAGATTGTAACAAGGCCAAGCAGGAAGAAGGTATGTACAATACTATACAGAGTGTATTTCTAATACATTTTGATAATTTTTGGAGACCATTTGATGTACTGTATTATATGGTAGATCATTTTCTAAACTATAGACTTACAGTTTCCGAAAGGACCCCTCAGTAGCTTGGAAAGCCATTGAGGGACTACCTTGTGTTTATCTTTGTGGTCTTCCGGGGATTAATGGCCCCGTGACCCGGTCTCTAGCCAGGCCTTCCAGTTGGTCGTCTGATCAACCAGGCTGTTGGACGCAGCTGCTCACAGCCTAACATATGAATCGCAACCTGGTTGGTCAGGTATTTTTTGGAGGTGTTTATTGACTTCTCGAACACTGTGAGAAGCCGGTCAGTTATGCTCCTTAACATGTAGCAGTTAGTGTGTTGAGTGGGCTGTGGGACCCTCAAAAAAAAAAAGTAGTATCGCTACATTCAACATTGAATTTGTTTACCTTCCACTTTACCCCCCCACTCCCACAGGTGGGTTATGTGATCAGATAACACTGTCAAAGCATCACTGGACAGTTAGCAGATTTTTTAGGCACCAATGCCACAAGAACTATGGCATCCCTACAGGATCACTCAATATGCATGAGAGCCTCTGGAGAATCAATTCAGCCAGAGTTACATTATTCTGACTAATGGGTTCACAAGCACAAATCTCTTAAGAGCTCCATTGAGGCCATAACAAGGACAAAACACAGTAGTGGTAGGATTTGTCTGTTCTAAAAGACAGTCAAAATACAAGCTTAGCTCACCCTAGTACCAGTAGGCTTGGTACTAGGGTGGCTTGAACAACTTACAGTACCTGGTCCTTATGGCTCTGGCTTTTACAAGCTTAACTCGCTCTAGTGCCGATAGTGCTGAGGCTCAAACCACTTACAGCACCTGGTCCTTATGGCTCTGGCTTTTACAAGCTTAACTCGCTCTAGTACCGGTAGTGCTGAGGCTCAAACCACTTACAGTACCTGGTCCTGGTGATTGTCTTTTTTTTTTTTCCCCACAGATGAATACAAGAGTAGATGACCTCTGATTTATGTTACCACGCTTAGAGTTTTTTCTTCCCATAACTCATGTTAAGCTTTACCCTATTAGTTTTGCCTGGAATATGAATCACCAGTTGGTTAACAAGCAGGTCCCCAATTACTGCAGGGGAACAGGAAGAAACGGTTAAGAATTTGTACCCAGTCAATCATCTTTGAAGAGGGCTTGAACCCAGACAAAATCGGTCATGAGGAATGGTGGGAGTGTGCTACCACTGTGCCACCATGGGTTATTTCTGGGGGGAGCCCCTACGGCTCCCCGGAGCTATCCATGGCTGATATGGATATTCTAACTACTTTGCATCAGTCGATGTGGGTGGAGTTCTAGCCTACCGGGGACCACGAGCCAGAACCTGGCCCCCTCAGAGAGGCACGGGGAGCAATGGCCCCTAGAATGCACATGTGATTTGGAGCATTCTATATCTGCCATCAACCGGGACAGGCACCCAGAAAGGTAAGCGCCACAAAACAAACCCCTATTCTGGTTAACAACAAAAATTAACAAACGAGTGGACAGAACTCCCCAAAAGAAAAACGAGTAAACTAGCATGACGTCACACCAGCCGCGCCGCATGTCTGCGCAGCTCCCCCCTCCCCGGGAGGGGGAAGGGGAGCCCCAGACCCCCGCGCCGGCTATCCACACCTCAGTTCCTCGGCTGATGGGATCTTGCACGGTCGTGTGGCTCCAGCTCCGGTCTTGTTTCAGTGCTGTGACTTGTTTTCAGTGCTGCTCTTACGGTGGTCTTGTGAGCTGGGAGTAGTATTCTCAGGTACTCGGGCTGCATGTGCTTAGGGTCACCTTCCCTGAGTGCCCTGTAAGTACCGCCCTTGGGGCTTGGGGTTATCTTCCACAAGTCACCTCGGGTCTACCTCTGTTGGCTTTTCGCTGCTTGGCGTTTGGCCGCCCCGAGTGTTTGGGAGTTTTACTCCCTTGTTACCTTGGGGTAAGTGGTAGTTATTGCACTGGTGGGGCGCGGGGCACTGCGTAGCTAGTTTTCACCTATGACAGCGGCCGGCTCTGTTCCCTCTGGGTACGTGTTCCACTTGTGTGGTTTTTCTTTTATATTTGTTTGTGCCTGGTAGGGGGGTCTGCCTTGTCCCCATCCCCCTTCTGTTAGGTTCGTTTGTGTGGTGGCACCCCCTGCTAACCGGCGCCCCAAAACTACCAAGCAAACTGCTAAGCTGAACCCACGGTACGTGTCCACTCGCGGCAAAGCAGGGGGTGCCACCACACAAACGAACCTAACAGAAGGGGGATGGGGACAAGGCAGACCCCCCTACCAGGCACAAACAAATATAAAAGAAAAACCACACAAGTGGAACACGTACCCAGAGGGAACAGAGCCGGCCGCTGTCATAGGTGAAAACTAGCTACGCAGTGCCCCGCGCCCCACCAGTGCAATAACTACCACTTACCCCAAGGTAACAAGGGAGTAAAACTCCCAAACACTCGGGGCGGCCAAACGCCAAGCAGCGAAAAGCCAACAGAGGTAGACCCGAGGTGACTTGTGGAAGATAACCCCAAGCCCCAAGGGCGGTACTTACAGGGCACTCAGGGAAGGTGACCCTAAGCACATGCAGCCCGAGTACCTGAGAATACTACTCCCAGCTCACAAGACCACCGTAAGAGCAGCACTGAAAACAAGTCACAGCACTGAAACAAGACCGGAGCTGGAGCCACACGACCGTGCAAGATCCCATCAGCCGAGGAACTGAGGTGTGGATAGCCGGCGCGGGGGTCTGGGGCTCCCCTTTCCCCCTCCCGGGGAGGGGGGAGCTGCGCAGACATGCGGCGCGGCTGGTGTGACGTCATGCTAGTTTACTCGTTTTTCTTTGGGGAGTTCTGTCCACTCGTTTGTTAATTTTTGTTGTTAACCAGAATAGGGTTTGTTTTGTGGCGCTTACCTTTCTGGGTGCCTGTCCCGGTTGATGGCAGATATAGAATGCTCCAAATCACATGTGCATTCTAGGGGCCATTGCTCCCCGTGCCTCTCTGAGGGGGCCAGGTTCTGGCTCGTGGTCCCCGGTAGGCTAGAACTCCACCCACATCGACTGATGCAAAGTAGTTAGAATATCCATATCAGCCATGGATAGCTCCGGGGAGCCGTAGGGGCTCCCCCCAGAAATAACCCATGGTGGCACAGTGGTAGCACACTCCCACCATTCCTCATGACCGATTTTGTCTGGGTTCAAGCCCTCTTCAAAGATGATTGACTGGGTACAAATTCTTAACCGTTTCTTCCTGTTCCCCTGCAGTAATGGGGACCTGCTTGTTAACCAACTGGTGATTCATATTCCAGGCAAAACTAATAGGGTAAAGCTTAACATGAGTTATGGGAAGAAAAAACTCTAAGCGTGGTAACATAAATCAGAGGTCATCTACTCTTGTATTCATCTGTGGGGAAAAAAAAAAAAGACAATCACCAGGACCAGGTACTGTAAGTGGTTTGAGCCTCAGCACTACCGGTACTAGAGCGAGTTAAGCTTGTAAAAGCCAGAGCCATAAGGACCAGGTGCTGTAAGTGGTTTGAGCCTCAGCACTATCGGCACTAGAGCGAGTTAAGCTTGTAAAAGCCAGAGCCATAAGGACCAGGTACTGTAAGTTGTTCAAGCCACCCTAGTACCAAGCCTACTGGTACTAGGGTGAGCTAAGCTTGTATTTTGACTGTCTTTTAGAACAGAAAAATCCTACCACTACTGTGTTTTGTCCTTGTTATGGCCTCAATGGAGCTCTTAAGAGATTTGTGCTTGTGAACCCATTAGTCAGAATAATGTAACTCTGGCTGAATTGATTCTCCAGAGGCTCTCATGCATATTGAGTGATCCTGTAGGGATGCCATAGTTCTTGTGGCATTGGTGCCTAAAAAATCTGCTAACTGTCCAGTGATGCTTTGACAGTGTTATCTGATCACATAACCCACCTGTGGGAGTGGGGGGGTAAAGTGGAAGGTAAACAAATTCAATGTTGAATGTAGCGATACTACTTTTTTTTTTTGAGGGTCCCACAGCCCACTCAACACACTAACTGCTACATGTTAAGGAGCATAACTGACCGGCTTCTCACAGTGTTCAAGAGAGAAGTCAATAAACACCTCCAAAAAATACCTGACCAACCAGGTTGCGATTCATATGTTAGGCTGTGAGCAGCTGCGTCCAACAGCCTGGTTGATCAGACGACCAACTGGAAGGCCTGGCTAGAGACCGGGTCACGGGGCCATTAATCCCCGGAAGACCACAAAGATAAACACAAGGTAGTCCCTCAATGGCTTTCCAAGCTACTGAGGGGTCCTTTCGGAAACTGTAAGTCTATAGTTTAGAAAATGATCTACCATATAATACAGTACATCAAATGGTCTCCAAAATTATCAAAATGTATTAGAAATACACTCTGTATAGTATTGTACATACCTTCTTCCTGCTTGGCCTTGTTACAATCTTTAGTCTTACAGCTGTCTTGCTCTTTGTTAAGTACGTCCCCAGACACAACCGGAACGGGGATTGCTTTCAGGTCCAAGTCAACACCATCTACGGACTTCAGTTCCTTCAGCGACCCATCAAGCTCGGACAATGGCTGAGGTAGAGGAATGGAGCTGGGATCTGGGATAGTTAGGGTTGGGATCGGGAGTGGTATGCTCTCCAGTGCAATCACACCCCGAGAACTGTTCCGTGCCTTGAGTCCGGGATCCGGCGGTGGGATGCAGTTTAGATCAAGATTTTTAGCATCGGCGCCTTTAAGCTCTCCAGCTATAGTGGAATTTTTAGCTATTTTATCTAATAAATTACATGTTTCATTTGAAAAGGAAGATATTTTAGGAGACTTTGAATTTGACCTCTTTGATTTTGATACTGATCTTCTTTGTGACCTTGACCTTCTCCGGGATCTAGATCTTGATTTTTTGGGAGATCTTGACCTGGATTTTCTTTTGGATCTTGATCTCGAGTTTCCTGTGGACCTTGACCTTGAATTTCTTTTGGAGTCTGATTGTGATTTTACTTTTGATTGTGATCTTGATCTAGAGTTTCTTTTGGATATAGACCTTGAGTTTATTTGGATCTTGACCTTGAGTTTCTTTTGGAGCTTAATCGTGAGGTTTTATTTGAACCAGATCGTGAGTTTCTTTGGATCTTGACCTGGAGCTTCTTTTGGATCTTGATCTTGAATTTCTTTTTGATCTTGACCTCGAGTTTCTTTTGGAGCTTGATCGTGAATTTCTTTTGGAACTTGACCTTGAGTTCCTTTTGGATGTACACCTTGAGTTTCTTTTGGATCTCGACCTTGAGTTCCTTTTGGATCTCGACCTAGAACTTCTTTTGGATCTTGATCTCGAGTTTCTTTTGGATCTTGATCTCGAGTTTCTTTTGGATCTTGATCGCGAGTTTCTTTTCGATGCTGACCTCGAGTTTCTTTTCGATCTTGACCTTCTTCTTGAGGATGACCTCGAGTGTGATTTAGAGGATCGCCTCTTTTTAACGTGCTTTGGTGTTAACGATCTTGAATGTGATCTAGACGATCTCTTATGGCTTTCTGATGCTTTGGGCGACTTTGTTCTCGATTTGTGATGCCAAAATTTTGACTTAGAACGTGATCTTGAATTTTCAGTACGTCTCGACTGTGACCTGGATCTCGACTTGGGTGACCTCTGCCTAGCTTCCCCGAGAGGTTCTGGCCTTGAGTGGATATTATTCACTGTCTTGGATACAGGCAGTGCAGGTGACCGGGACTTGGAGAGTCTAATTTGATCATTCTTGCCATGCTTTGCCTGTGATTCATCCTTCTTGTCTACATCACATCTCGACAAAATTTTATTTTTGGTATCAATTTCTACGCTTTTTAAGGAAAAATTTAACTTCAGCTTTTCTGATTTGGATATATTTTTTTGTTTTTCTTTCACATCTGGAGACTGTGCCTTCTTCATTTCTTCCTGTACAATCAATTTTTTATCAAAATTTGATTTTTTACTTCAGTACCAAACACAAGGCAGGAGGAGAGGTCCTCGTCCTCAGGGGGTTTATGCATAAGATCGGCAGAGAGGCGCTGGTCTTCAGGAGATTTTTGTACAATGTTGGCAGAGAGATGCTGGTCCTCCGGAGGGTCTTGCACAAGGCTGTCAANTCTGTCACACAAGCTGACTAACTCCTGGATACCTATGTACTGCTAGGTGAACAGAAGCGTTAGGTGACATGCAATGCTCTGAAACCATTTCGTTCCGTCCGGGATTCGAAACCCGGAAACCTCGATTGTGAGTCGAGAACGAACCCGACTGTATTACGGGGACCCTTATATACACACATCTACTGTTCCCCGATATTCATGCCAGAGACTCTCTCTCTCTTCTTTCCCTCTCTCTCTCTCTCTCTCTCTCTCTCTCTCTCTCTCTCTCTCTCTCTCTCTCTCTCTCTCTCTCTCTCTCTCTCTCTCTCTCTATCTCCTGCCATGAGAATCAAACTCGGAACATTTCGGGTGTGATCCGACCGCGCCGACCATTGCGCCACGGGACCTAATAATACGAGACTAGCGAGAAAGATAAGGACGGAGGATGACTTAGAATGTCACAGGATGACCTGGCCAAACTACAGGTGCCGAACTCGCCAGGAAAGGTACAGGTGAGAGGACTCCAAAGGAACAAGGTCCCTATGTACTATACCAGGTGAACCAGCCAGGTAAATCCGCCAGGTAAACCCGCCAGGTAAACCCGCCAAGTAAACTCGCCAAATGAATCCGCCAGGTGAACCTGCTAGGTGAACCCGCCAGTTGAACCTGCCAGGTAAACCCTTCAGTGGAACCTACTAGGTAAACCAGCCAGGTGTGTCCGGCAGTTGAACCCGCCAGGTAAACCCGCTGGGATTTATATGACCATCACAAAAGTCCTTTTTAAATGGTAGTGAAGATTTCCATAGGTAACCAGACTACAAGAATCTGGTACCGGAGAGAAAGCCAAAAAAATACAACATTTTCCTTTCCCGCCAAAATAACCAAACACCACAAATCGGGTGATGGTTCTGGGTCCTGGAGAGAGGTGGCTGTGAGATAGTGCATGGGAGGGAGGGAGGGAGGGAGAGACAGAGAGATGGGGGTGCTTAATCCCAAGGGAGAAGAGCAGGGTTAGGATTACACTCTGGGTCTCGACAAATCCTCTGGTAATCCCCTGGAAACCCTCGAGTAAGACAGGATTCCCGGATTCCCGAATTCCTGCCTTCGACAGATCTCCGGATGGTGGCTGTTTCTACTCACACTAAAACGCTGCGTGGAACTAGCAGCTAATGGGCAAGGAGTAGGGCGCTAATTAATGGGTGGGGGGTAAATGAAGGGGTGGCACCCACTGATATGGTGGGATGGGTGGGGATGTGGGCTGGGATGGAAGTGGAGGGAAAGAAAGGTGAGAGAATCCGGAGGTAATCTCTAACTGCGGCGCTCACCCTCCTGCTGAGTATCTCTCGCTTTCTCTTTTCTTCCACCTCGTCTACTCCTTATACGTGATGGCTGCTCCCCTGGCGGATGTACACACACACACACAAACAATTACACAATGATGTGGTGGAGACAGACTCCACACACAGTTTCAAATGTAGATATGATAGAGCCCAGTAGGCTCAGGAATCTCTTCACCAGTTGATTGACAGTTGAGAGGGGGGACCCAAGAGCCAACGCTAAACCCCCGCAAGTAGAACTTGGTGAGTACACATACACACACATGTTGATGTTTGTTTACAACCCGAACGTTCTCTGAGCATGCAACAAGTTTTAACCTTATTATTCTTTCAAGTATTTTACAGGGGATTCCTTGTCAGTGATACAAGTCTATAGTTAAGGGCCTCCTCCGTATCTCCTTTCTTGAAGATTGGTACCACATTTACCTTCTTCCAGCAAATGGGCAACTCTCCCGACATGTGAATTATTAATAAAAGATCCTTGCCAGAGGCACGCTGAAGGCCTGCACTGCCTCTTTTAGTATCCACGGTGATACATTATCTGGTCCATCTGCTTTAGTTACATCAAGCATTGTCAGCTGTTTCATTACCTCCTCTCCTGTCACCTCTGTACTTGAGAGTCTTTCATCTTGGGTCATCTCTTCTAACAATGGGAGCTGCTCAGGCTCGGTTGTGAACACTCCATGGAAACTGGCATTCAGTGCCTCGCAGATTTCCTTGTCACTTTCTGTATATGCCCCTTCTGTTTTCCTTATTCTTGTCACTTGGTCTTTCACCAATATTTTCTTTCTTATATGGCTATGAAGGAAATTAGGTTGCTTTTTCGCTCTGATCGCAATATCGTTCTCATAATTTCTTTCCGGTACTTTTCTTATGTTAATGTAATCGTTCCTACCTCTATTGCATCTGTTCCTCTTGTCCTCTGTCCTTTGTCTTCTGTATTTCCTCCACTCCCGCCTGCTGGCAATTTTTGCTTCCTGACACTGTCTATTAAACCATGGGTTATTATATTCCTTCTTATTTTTTCCCTTTACTGTTGGTATAAATCTCTCTTCGGCCACTTGGCATTTCCGTATGACTAGGTCCATCATATCTTGGACTGTTTTTCCTCTAATTTCTTCCTTCCACTGCAGTTTTCCCAGATAGTTCCTTATCCTCCTGTAGTCCCCTTTCCTGTAGTTATCTCTCCTTTCTCAGACTTCTTGTCCCTTGGTCATAATCTTAAGTTCCATCATGTTGTCAAAGACTAGGACACAATGGTCACTGGCCCCTAGAGGTATTTCATGTTCCAAATTCTCGATGTCGTCTGCATTCTGGGTGAAAATCAGGCCTAAAAGGTTCGGTGTATTCCCCTTCTCTTTCCCTTGTTTCTTCCTTCAAATGATGTGTTAGGAATTTCCTGTCTATAATGTTTACTAACTTTGCTCCCCACGTTTCCTCCCCGCCAAGGAGATTCCTTCCTTCCCAGTTGATCTCACCATGATTTAGGTCCCCCATGACCAGCAGTTTCGCTCTCATTCTGTGAGCTAATGTTGCTGCCCTCTGCAGTTCATCTATACATGCCTTGTTGCTGTCATCACACTCCTGCCTGGGCCTTCTACTGTTTGGTGGGTGATCGTAGAATATCAAGATCACAATCGTCTCCCCATCTGCTGTCAGAGTTTCTGATGCTCTGGCGGCCACGTATTCTTAGAGGCCTCTCGGCTGAGTGGACAGCACTTTGGGGTCGTAGTCAAAAGGGCCCTGGTTAGATTACCGGCAGAGGCAGAAACAAATGGTTAGTTCCTTTCACCCTGATGTTCACCTAGCAATAAATAGGAACCTGGGAGTTATACAGCTGCTACGGGCTGCTTCATGAGAATGTACTCACTGAGTTGCACTCACCTAGTTGTGCTTGCTGGGTTGAGCTTTTGGCTCCTTGGACCCGCCTATCAACTGCCAATCTACCGGTGTACAGATTCCTGTGCTTCTTGAGCTCTATCACATCTACACTTGAAACTGTGTATGGAGTCAGGCTCCACCACATCACTTCCTAGTGCATTCCATTTGTTAGCTACTCTGACACTGTAAAAGTTCTTTCTAATGTGTCTGTGGCTCATTTGGGAACTAAGCTTCCACCTGTGTCCTCTTGTACGTGTACCACCCGTGTTAAATAATCCATCCTTGTCTACTCTGTCATTTCCCCTGAGAATTTTGTATATGGTGATCATGTCTGCCCGCCCGCCTTTTGTCTTCCAGCGACATGAGGTGCACTTCACACAGGCTTTCCTCGTTCCACATGCCTCTTAGTTCTGGCAATAGCCTAGTGGCATACCTCTGAACTTTGTCCACCTTTTCCAACACACACATTGATTTCATGAGACAGTTTGCTAGCATTTAGTGAGGGTCCCGTAGCACATACTACTTTTGCTACCAGGTTAATTCAACACTGACAACAAAGACAATAGCCGGGGGCTGAAGAGCTAGAGCTCGCTGTCCCCTCCCCAGCAAGTACTGGTAGGTAAGTACCATCCTCCACCACCACCCACGTCCATTAATAAGAACAGTTGTCTGCGAGTGGTGAAGGAGGACGTGTTTGAAGGTAAATGCAGAAAGAGCGATGTAAATTGAAAGTTACTCTTTCATTACCACCTCAAGTTGTTGGAGGAGTTTTAATTTTGAATCTCTTCCTTGTTGGAAACAGAATCTAATTCAGAATTCACTGCTTCCACCATCCTTCCTCTCCTCTCTTCTGGCTCCTAACCTGTCTCCGCTTGACCATCACGACCGGACAAAAGGAAGTGATAGCCGAAGCTATTTGAACCACTTCCCCGCCGGCACTCGGATGGTAATCTTGGGCATAGCATTTTATCAAATCACCTCATTCTTTGTGGCGCACGTGAGGAACACAAATGCGAACAAGCCTGAATGGTTCCCAGGACTATATGCGAATGAAAACTCACACCCCAGAAGTGACTCGAACCCATACTCCCAGGAGCAACGCAACTGGTATCTACAAGACGCCTTAATTCCCTTGACCATCACGACCGGACAAAAGGAAGTGATAGCCGTGTGCCGGCGGGGAAGTGGTTCAAATAGCTTCGGCTATCACTTCCTTTTGTCCGGTCGTGATGGTCAAGCGGATTAAGGCGTCCTGTAGATACCAGTTTCGTTGCTCCTGGGAGTATGGGTTTGAGTCACTTCTGAGGTGTGAGTTTTCATTCGCATATAGTCCTGGGGACCATTCAGGCTTGTTTGCATATATATATATATATATATATATATATATATATATATATATATATATATATATATATATATATATATATATATATATATATATATATATATATATAATATATATAATATATATGACAATGTCAGACCACGGAGGAAAAATGAAACAGGAATTTCCTTAAGTACTTTCGTATATTAATACATCTTCAGAAGGAGAAGGAGTGCACTCCTTCTGAAGATGTATTAATATACGAAAGTACTTAAGGAAATTCCTGTTTCATTTTTCCTCCGTGGTCTGACATTGTCACATTTTACAATCACGTGTTTAATTTCGTGATATACGCACATATAATATATATTTTATACTAGCCGTACTCGGCCACAGCAACCTTCCCTGTCCCCCAATCCTCCCCAAGATTCCCCCTCACACCCGTCTCCTCAGCCTCCCAACCACTCCCCACTCCACCATCCCCTGTTCCTTTCCACCATGCCCCACCCGCTTGTCCCTTTGTTATCCACACCATTTTCAATTCCTCCATCCCCACGTCCCCGCCATCCCAAACTCTTCCGTCCTCTCGTCCTTCCCCATCATTACCCCATCCCTTGTCCCCTCGTCACAAAATATTTAAATCAAAATAAAAATAAATCTAAATCTATGAAAATTCAATTTATCATTGCAAACAGAAAAATTGAAATGGAATTGTAACATATTTAGCATAGCATGTGTGCTGCTCTTACATACAACAGATGGCGCTTTTTTCAAGAAAAGCACAGTTTACCTGTCACAGGTGTGGTATCAATATGAATACTTGCGAAATGAACGGTATGGTTAACAACACAGCTCAATTCCAACACAATGTCACAAAATAATTAAATAAAAAAAAATCGAAAACTACGAAAATAAAATTTATCAATGCAATCGAAAATATTGAAATGAAATTCATGACATATTTAGTATAGCGTGCATGAGCTATTATGTGCAACAGATGGCGCTTTTTTTAAAAATCGTAGGTTTTTAACTGTCACAGGGGTGGCATCTATATAGTATGTATATAAAAAGACGCACCTATGCGAATGCAACGTTGTGTCAAAATTTCAAAGCAATCGTAAAGAATTTTCGGAGATTACAGCGTGTGTTGCTCTTATGTCTAACAGATGGCGCTGTTTTTCAAAAAAAGCATGTTTTATATATATATATATATACAATATACGACATACGACATATATATACGACATATATATATATATATATATATATATATATATATATATATATATATATATATATATACATATATGTCGTACCTAGTAGCCAGAACGCACTTCTGAGCCTACTATGCAAGGCCCGATTTGCCTAATAAGCCAAGTTTTCATGAATTAATATATTTTCACAAATTTTTTCTTATGAAATGATAAAGCTACCCGTTTCATTATGTATGAGGTCAATTTTTTTTTATTGGAGTTAAAATTAACGTAGATATATGACCGAACCTAACCAACCCTACCTAACCTAAACCTAACCTATCTTTATAGGCTAGGTTAGGTTAGGTAGCCGAAAAGTTTAGGTTAGGTTAGGTTAGGTAGGTTAGGTTGTCGAAAAATAATTAATTCATGAAAACTTGGCTTATTAAGCAAATCGGGCCTTGCATAGTAGGCTGAGAAGTGCGTTCTGGCTACTAGGTACGACATATATATATATATATATATATATATATATATATATATATATATATATATATATATATATATATATATATATATGTCGTATATATATGTCGTATGTCGTATATTGTATATATATATATATATATATATACACTATCCTCATCGATTACGATTGTCTCACTGTAAAGCATCTTGAAGTCTTGAAGAGGTGTGGCTCTGAGGCTAATCAGGACGCTGCCTCGATCCCCATCCTGCTCAGAGGAATTTCGCAAAGATTCATCACGCTATTGTGGTTTACAAATGCATACGAAGGATCATCTCGAAACGACAAAAAAAATGAGTCCAAATATACGGTTAATTAGAGTTTAGTCCAGAATGGAGAAAATCAGTTGAGGGTAAACTGGTCATCAGTAAGTTCTTGCTTTAACGCTGTATATTGTACTCTAAATCCCAGTAGTTTTCAATGTAAATATAGTAATATAAATAAACATACTCTTACACACAGAAATATACCCAAAAAAACTGATATTATTAGAATGAATTTTGATGCCAAATATTTCCTTTTCTTTGATTCTTTAGCAATATCTTACTGACGGCCAAACGTTGCTGCGTCATTGTGGTTTAGTGCAGCATTCGTCTCCAGCTGAGTCTAGCATAAAGAAGCACAAGACTTCATATCAATGGCTGACCTGCCGCAATAAGTACCGTTACTTTATATCACCAATCAAGTGGCCTCACCTTGGTGATCTCTACACCAAGTCGTGATATTAAACGCAGCCAGAATTCGCATAGTTCAGCAGTGTGAATACATGTCTACATATATGTATTCATATATAAATTCACGGATCTATCTACATGTATGAAAATGTAAAATGTATCTAAGAATGTACATGAATACACAAATGTATGTGCATACATACACTGGAATACTAGCGTTGAAAAAAATGAACAAGAGAAGAGAAGAGAATAAGGAATGAGAGGNAAATAACTATGACCAAGATTACCATCAAAGTACCATCGGATGATGGCACAATAGCCTCGGCTACCATCATCTTTTGTACGGTCACTGATGTCAAGTGGCTAAGGTCTCCTGTAACCAGTTGCATAGTGCTATTGGTAGCATGAGTTTGAGTCACTTCTGGGGTGTGGAGTTTTCAGTTTATTTATATACAGTATATATAATATATATATAATATCTATATATATATATTATATATATATATTATATATATATATATATATAGATATATATATATATATATATAAATAAAATGAATGAGTGTAAGGGTGGATGTAAATAGGAGCTGCCTCTACAGATAAATAGGTCTTATGCTAACCTAACATTACCTTACCTAATCTAACCTAACCATGGTAGCAGCTCCCTTCTGTAACATACCTGGTTGATGCTTTCCATCGTTGTTAGTCAGCTCCCCTGTGGAGTACACATGACACCAGTTACTACAATTACATGAACAAAAAGTAAAAATATACAGCACACCACAATAGTTTACTGTTTTCATGTAGCATTGTAAACTAGTATGCATGGAGCTAGTGGAGTAGATAAATAAAGGAATGAATATATCACGGAGAGATGAGAAGGACAAAAATTAACGAAGATTAAGATTGAAAACGTGCCGAGAAGGTTTGTGTCGAACTTAAGGCCAATAAGAGATTGGCGAGGAGTACATTGGAATAAATGTGAGGGTATACCTGGAGTATACCTGGTGAGGGTTTTAGGGAATTCTTCTACTCCCCAAGCCTGGCCTGAGGCCAGGCTAGAGTAGGGTAGCAGAAGGAAGCTGAGTAAAAGGTGGGCAGACATGGTATGTGTGTGAGAGAGCAGAGAGTGGGTACTTGGACTCAATTCCCCATCCAGTAAAGAGGAAAATCAGAAGAAAATTGGATGGGAAAATTTGGGGAAAGATACAAGATAAAAAGTGGAGTAAATGGACAGTAATTCAACCACTTTATATAATCAAATGAAAGATAGCAAGATGTAGTTTTTCAGCAATTTTGTATTCATAATTTATTTGACAAACACATATACTACAAAATAATGTACAATACAGTAATTTATTTTCATTGTAATGCATCAATGCAACTGTAGGAACTAATCAATTTTCAAATGTTGTATTATAAATAAGTGTCCTCAGTTGCTAAATAATGCCAAGACATTATATAATAGGGGGGTTAAAAACCAGAAATATCTGTCCAGATAATCTAAGGTCATGTAAAACTGGGATTGGGATAATAGGTGGATTCTACTGTACTCCAGTCCCAGAGACAGTCCCAGAGGCAGTCCCAGAGGCAGTCCCAGAGACAGTCCCAGAGGCAGTCCCAGAGACAGTCCCAGAGGCAGTCCCAGAGGCAGTCCCAGAGACAGTCCCAGAGACAGTCCCAGACACAGTCCCAGACACAGTCCCAGAGACAGTCCCAGAGGCAGTCCCAGAGACAGTCCCAGAGGCAGTCCCAGAGACAGTCCCAGACACAGTCCCAGAGACAGTCCCAGAGACAGTCCCAGAGGCAGTCCCAGAGACAGTCCCAGAGGCAGTCCCAGAGACAGTCCCAGAGGCAGTCCCAGAGACAGTCCCAGAGGCAGTCCCAGAGACAGTCCCAGACACAGTCCCAGAGACAGTCCCAGACACAGTTCCGGAGACAGTCCCAGACACAGTTCCGGACAGTCCCAGAGACAGTCCCAGAGACAGTCCCAGAGGCAGTCCCAGACACAGTCCCAGAGGCAGTCCCGGAGGCAGTCCCAGAGACAGTCCCAGAGACAGTCCCAGAGACAGTCCCAGAGGCAGTCCCAGAGACAGTCCCAGAGGCAGTCCCAGAGACAGTCCCAGACACAGTCCCAGAGACAGTCCCAGAGACAGTCCCAGAGACAGTCCCAGAGACAGTCCCAGAGACAGTCCCAGAGGCAGTCCCAGAGACAGTCCCAGAGACAGTCCCAGAGACAGTCCCAGACACAGTCCCAGAGACAGTCCCAGAGACAGTCCCAGACACAGTTCCGGAGACAGTCCCAGAGACAGTCCCAGAGGCAGTCCCAGACACAGTCCCAGACACAGTCCCGGAGGCAGTCCCAGAGACAGTCCCAGAGACAGTCCCAGAGACAGTCCCAGAGACAGTCCCGGAGGCAGTCCCAGAGACAGTCCCAGAGGCAGTCCCAGAGACAGTCCCAGAGACAGTCCCAGAGGCAGTCCCAGAGACAGTCCCAGACACAGTCCCGGAGGCAGTCCCGGAGGCAGTCCCAGAGACAGTCCCAGAGACAGTCCCAGAGACAGTCCCGGAGGCAGTCCCAGAGACAGTCCCAGAGACAGTCCCAGACACAGTCCCAGACGCAGTCCCAGAGACAGTCCCAGAGACAGTCCCAGAGACAGTCCCAGACGCGGTCCCAGAGGCGGTCCCAGAGACAGTCCCAGACACAGTCCCAGACACTGTCCCAGAGACAGTCCCAGACGCAGTCCCAGACGCAGTCCCAGAGACAGTCCCAGAGACAGTCCCAGACACAGTCCCAGAGACAGTCCCAGACGCAGTCCCAGACGCAGTCCCAGAGACAGTCCCAGAGACAGTCCCAGAGACAGTACCAGAGACAGTCCCAGAGACAGTCCCAGAGACAGTACCAGAGACAGTCCCGGAGGCAGTCCCAGAGACTCACTCATGAAACAAGTTGCAGTGTGCTACTATTTCCAGGAAAAAGTCAGACTTGCAAGACCTGGCGCCAAATGTAGTGAAACAGCTCTTTCTGAAGGGGCGTCGGTGGCTCCATATAGCCTTGCCACTCTACATGGCGCCATGCCTATAAAGCCACATCAGGCCCTGGCAGCAATAAAAGCCTACCAGAGACCACAGGCCAAAACCTGGCCCACTTCACACAGGTAGAGAGAGAAGGGGATTAAATGATCACCCTTACCAGGAAACTAACCTCCAGAAAGATGTAGCAAATTAAAACAAACCACACTAAGGTAAACCTAAACAAAGTAGTTTCCGATACAAGCACGACAAAATGAACACGACCACCCTTACAGAAACCGATGATGATGATGATGATGAAGAAAGAGAGACAATATGAACACCAGGCAACGTAATACTCCGATCATAAAGACAGATGTAGACACATCCAACCCAGCAGCTTCGTGCCCACCATACCAATGACAACAGACCTGTGACAAAAACTCCAGATGCGTAAACCAGAGAAAGAGTTCGAAGCAGCAAAATATGAAGGCGGGGCAGATCTGTTGATAAAGGTGTAGCCACGGACAATGTAGCAGGGGGTTCAGACAGTGGGTTAGAAGCACCAGAAACCAAGGCTGAGCCAGCCACCAATGAGCCACAAGGGGTCGCCCTCCCCGAGTATGATTCCAGACTGCCACCAATGAGCCACAAGGGGTCGCCCTCCCCGAGTATGATTCCAGACTGCCACCAATGAGCCACAAGGGGTCACCCTCCCTGAGTATGATTCCAGACAGCCACCAATGAGCCACAAGGGTCACCCTCCTTGAGTATGATTCCAGACAGCCACCAATGAGCCATAAGGGGTCGCCCTTCCCGAGTATGATTCCAGACCAATGAGCCACAAGGGGTCGCCCTCCCCGAGTATGATTCCAGACTGCCACCAATGAGCCACAAGGGGTCACCCTCCCTGAGTATGATTCCAGACAGCCACCAATGAGCCACAAGGGGTCACCCTTCCTGAGTATGATTCCAGACTGCCACCAATGAGCCACAAGGGGTCGCCCTCCCTGAGTATGATTCCAGACAGCCACCAATGAGCCACAAGGGGTCACCCTTCCTGAGTATGATTCCAGACAGCCACCAATGAGCCACAAGGGGTCACCCTCCCTGAGTATGATTCCAGACAGCCACCAATGAGCCACAAGGGGTCACCCTCCCTGAGTATGATTCCAGACAGCCACCAATGAGCCACAAGGGGTCACCCTCCCTGAGTATGATTCCAGACAGCCACCAATGAGCCACAAGGGGTCACCCTCCCTGAGTATACCTGGTTGATACCTGGTTGATGGGGTTCTGGGAGTTCTTCTACTCCCCAAGCCCGGCCCGAGGCCAGGCTTGACTTGTGAGAGTTTGGTCCACTAGTATGATTCCAGACAGCCACCAATGAGCCACAAGGGGTCGCCCTTCCCGAGTATGATTCCAGACCAATGAGCCACAAGGGTCACCCTCCCTGAGTATGATTCCAGACTGCCACCAATGAGCCACAAGGGGTCGCCCTCCTTGAGTATGATTCCAGACAGCCACCAATGAGCCACAAGGGGTCGCCCTCCTTGAGTATGATTCCAGACAGCCACCAATGAGCCACAAGGGTCACCCTCCCTGAGTATGATTCCAGACAGCCACCAATGAGCCACAAGGGGTCGCCCTCCTTGAGTATGATTCCAGACAGCCACCAATGAGCCACAAGGGGTCGCCCTCCTTGAGTATGATTCCAGACTGCCACCAATGAGCCACAAGGGTCACCCTCCCTGAGTATGATTCCAGACAGCCACCAATGAGCCACAAGGGGTCGCCCTCCTTGAGTATGATTCCAGACAGCCACCAATGAGCCACAAGGGGTCGCCCTCCTTGAGTATGATTCCAGACAGCCACCAATGAGCCACAAGGGTCGCCCTCCCCGCGTATGATTCCAGTCTGAACAGAACTCGGAGCAACAGCTGAACCAGGGTAAATAGGTAAATGTACCTCTACTTCAACCAGTCCAGCTGGAAGGCATTCACCACGAGAGATCTGGGAATGGTGCCATATAGGAGGGAAGGTCCCGCCAAACACACAACGAAACTACAACGTTTCTACAACATTCAAACAACTAGTAACACCTTCTAACCAGTAGTAACAAGTATCTAGGAAGTTGTAACAACTTTCTAACACATTGTAAAAACTTTATACCAAGATGCAACAGCTTTGTAGTAAGTTGTAAAGTAACAATAGGGACAGTTACATTGTGTGTTTGCAGAGGTGCTGGTTCCATGCCGATGTGCAGAAGTCCCCCTCGGGGTGACCGAACATCTTGCAAAGTGTGCAGAGCCACGAGAAGGATGCGTCGTCAATGGTTTGCTCCATGGAAATATGATGGAAGTATGACAACCAGTTCACGAGAACACTGGACACACCACGCTTGTGAAATTTGCAAACAACTAAATCTCAAGGTGGAAACTTAACAAGACAGAAACAAGACAGAAACTGAACTACATGAAGTATTCAGTCCCAAAGAAGGAGGGACCAAAGCAAGCCTCATGTTCAGCCAATGAACCAATGGGGAACAGTCGGAGTGGAGTCGGAGCATGGAAGGAAGCCGAAACCTCTTTAAGGCGTGCCACACAGCTGCAAACTCACACACCCCGAGGGCCTCGTAGCCTGGTGGATAGCGCGCAGGACTCGTAATTCTGTGGCGCGGGTTCGATTCCCGCACAAGGCAGAAACAAATGGGCAAAGTTTCTTTCACTCTGAATGCCCCTGTTACCTAGAAGTAAATAAGTACCTGGGAGTTAGTCAGCTGTCACGGGCTGCTTCCTGGGGTGTGTGTGTGTGTGGTGTGGAGAGAAAAAAAAATAGTTAGTAAACAGTTGATTGACAGGTGAGAGGCGGGCCGAAAGAGCTAAGCTCAAACCAAGATGTAGCGCAAACACAACTAGGTGAATACAACTAGGTGAATACACCATGCTGTGTGCCTGAAGGAATGGACCTGACCACTGACCCTGAGGGACCTGGCAAGTGGTGGTCACAATGCTCCAATCTGTAGCCGAGGTGTTCGTGAACACATTGACCAATGGGTAAGGATGGCGCCACAGAACCAAACCCCGAAGTGCCAGAAAAGGAAGCTGGTTAAGCGAGAGCCGATGAAGGGCAGAACAGGCCAAAACCCACCAGTCCCAGAAGAAGCGGAAACGCTGGAAATGGAGAAACTTGCATGATGCCTAGTGAGAAAACCATGCAGACTAAGTTCAAGCTTCTGCACAACCACTCAACCCACTCACAAGTAACCTTGAATCGCTCCAACACCTGACTGGGATGAAGCTGCAGGCTAAGCACTGCTGTTGGAGGCAGGGAGAGAGAGAGAGAGAGAGAGACAGAGAAATATACCATCATATACCAAACAAGCCCAGTCAGGTCTAACTCAGTCAGGAGTCATTTCAATTCAGAAATTCCAGAATTTCAAGAACAAGAGGTCATAGATTTAAACTAACGAAACAAAGCTGCCGGAGAAATATAAGAAAATTCACTTTTGTAAACAGAGTGGTAGACGGTTGGAATAAGTTAGGTGAGAAGGTGGTGGAGGACAAAACCGTCAATAATTTCAAAGCGTTATATGACAAAGAATGCTGGGGAGATGGGACACCACGAGCGTAGCTCTTATCCTGTAACTACACTTAGGTAATTACACTAGTTCCTCTGATGATCACAACATAAAACACAATAAATGCAAAACCTAGCAGAGGGAAAAATACATCAATAATTCAAATGTAAATGTGACTGATGACAGCAGAATGATGACACAAAATATGTTATGACAAAATGATGACAAAATACCTTTCGTCCGATGCTGCGAGCCGCTGGATACTGGAAACTGCTCCCGAAGCTTAGCTTGGCCAGCTAGTCTCTCTGCATTTGTTTTTGTTGGTAGCATGGGGGCATTCTGTAAAGAATGATAAATACATTTTCATTTGCAAATTCTAAATTAAATTGGTTAAAAACAAAAAACATTGAATGTAATGAAATGCCTCTTTCTGGCGAGTCCTTGTTGCTAGCTACCTGGCTAGTGCTACCCAATTGTTGCCACCTACCTGGCTAGTGCTACCCAATTGTTGCTACCTACCTGGCTAGTGCTACCCAATTGTTGCTACCTACCTGGCTAGTGCTACCCAATTGTTGCTAGCTACCTGGCTAGTGCTACCCAATTGTTGCTACCTACCTGGCTAGTGCTACCCAATTGTTGCTACCTACCTGGCTAGTGCTACCCAATTGTTGCTACCTACCTGGCTAGTGCTACCCAATTGTTGCTACCTACCTGGCTAGTGCTACCCAATTGTTGCCACCTACCTGGCTAGTGCTACCCAATTGTTGCCACCTACCTGGCTAGTGCTACCCAATGTTGCTACCTACCTGGCTAGTGCTACCCAATTGTTGCTACCTACCTGGCTAGTGCTACCCAATTGTTGCTACCTACCTGGCTAGTGCTACCCAATTGTTGCTAGCTACCTGGCTAGTGCTACCCAATTGTTGCTACCTACCTGGCTAGTGCTACCCAATTCAATTCAATGCAGGCCCTTGTGAGTCATTGCAAGCCTAACAGGAACCAAAGGCCAAAGCTTGGCCCTGACTCTAAAGAGGTACACAGAGCAGAGGATACTACAGTAGATCACTTACAGAGGTACACAGAGCAGAGGATACTACAGTAGATCACTGTTACAAACAAAAAAGAGGGGCGGGGAGGCAGACAAGAGGGACAAGTACCAAGCCAAATCTAAGGCTCAGAATAGCACAGCTTGTAGGCAAGACAAATGAGAAGAATAGATGCCCGCCTCCACCTTCCAAAGGAGTATGAGCAAGCAACTTGAGCAGTGCCCCCAAGGCCCCTAATGCAGGCACAGCTGAGAGGCATCCAAGACACCCTGGAGCTGGTCAAAGAACAGCTCCACCATACAGAGTTCAAATATGCAAAACTGTAGCCAAGTGTGCACGGAGCCCAGAAAACATAGGCAACTAAACATGCAGCTGCCACATGCCCACATCACAGGGCAAGGATGGCAAAAACAAACACAAAGAAGTGCAAAGGTATCACCACCCAAAAATGCCCGCACGACCATACTCACCTTATGCCACTCGAGTGTTCAGTTACGGAGAATGCCAAGCCAGACCCCTAAGGAAACGAGAGGGTTGCTTACAGGGCAGGATGAATTAGGAACCTTGTGTGGTGCCCAGAATTCAGAGGAAGACAGGTCCAAGGGTGAAAATTGGAGTTCGGAACCTCAACACATAAGATGCTTCTGGCGATTCTAAGCCAATCCAGAAGTGCACACATGGGGAAGCCATTGAAGAATATATCTTGAACATTGAAGGTGAGTACCAAACTCTAAGTTGCCCCCCAGCCCCAGATATTCAATAAATGGGGGGGGGGGCACCAGAGCAGAGCTGAGAACCATGCCAGATGTAGTAAACAAAAAACATTTCCCTACATGAANATTGGATCAACTCAGGAGACATTCTAGCAAATAAAAACTTTTTTCATTGGAAACCAATAAAATTATATATTTTCTTTCTGACAACAGACTGTCTACAAGTGGGAAACAATATCTATAAAAAATGAAATTAAACTAAAAATAAATAAAAGTAAAAATGCTTCATGTCACGACAGAGTCCATCAATATCCTGGTTCCTAGCAGTGTCTGTTAGACTCGGGTATCCTCTTGCAGTGCGGCAGGACATCACGGCCCGGAGGGATTTTCCCAGCAGCTTCACCTCGGTGACAGTTGGGACCTGAAACACAACAGTCTAGGGCTGGAGTGGACCGGAGGCCGAGTCAAATACCCACAAGGGAGCTGACACTTCCTTACTAACAATTAACCATGACCTCTACCCGACCAATTGAAACGCTAAAACAACAAGATACCAAACATCGAGTCTAAGGATAATCAAACAAAAATGACGGAGGAAGCTGGAAAACAGTACTTCATGGGAACCAAAACAAAGAAACTGTATCTACACACATCAGTGCTACTCAAAGGGATATTAATTTGACCCAATGAATCACTCAATCAAGCTTCCTGTACAAGAAAAAGAGCTAAAAAAATAAAGGAATAATTTTGTGATCGTACAAATGATATATATATAAGTATGCATAGATATATCAGACCTCAGTGACACATCCAGCCCCCCTACACATCCCAGCGTGATAAGAGCAAACTCAAGAGTACGCAGCATGCCTACCTCTCCTGGCCCAAGCTTGATGACCCGCTGACAGCTCTTCCTGAGATAAAACCTTCACCCCTGTTGTCCCTGTGAACTGACTGGTGCTGGTTCCTGCTTACTCAAAGCCAGTTTTGCATCTGTTGAAACAAAAGTCCCTCATCTTCATTCACTTCATGCCCAAAACTGGTAGCTTTATATAACAAGTGTTCTCTATTGTATATTAATAAAGCCGTATTATTATTATTATTATTACTCTGACATTTGGATATTCAAACTCCAGCCTAAAGAGTATGTGCGTGTTGCAGGGTTGGTGAAAAAAGAACCTCGGTATTTTTTTATAACCCAACCAGCCTGATTTGGGGTGGGTTGGGTTAAAAATAACAGTGATATACCAGTGAACAATACAATGATATACCAGTGACCAATTATAATGATACACCAGTGACAATAACAATGATATACCAGTGACCATTTATAATGATACCCAGTGAACAATAACAATGATATACCAGTGAACAGTAACAATGATATACCAGTGAACAATAACAATGATATACCAGTGAACAATAACAATAATATACCAGACCAATAACAATGATATACCAGACCAATAACAATGATATACCAGTGACCAATAACAATGATATACCAGTAAACATTAACAATGATATACCAGCGAACAATAACAATGATATACCACCAATAAGTATCCATAACACTAAACAACAAAAGTAATTTGCCGGCAGCAAAACACTCACCTCTTTCTGCACATTATGAAGTGTCTTAATAGCCACTATCGTGAGGGTTGTCCTGAAGCTTCCGCATGGCGCTCAGCCGCGTTGACACGATCTGCGAGATGTCCACGGCCTGCTGAAATAAATCCAGGACTGAACGTAATGAAATGCCGCTTCTGATGGGTCTGTCGGTGGTTCCCAAGCCACAAAGGGAGCCTTCAGAGAAACAAGACTGGTTGCTATGAACAAAATGTGCGTGTGAATACCAGGGAACAGTGTAATACAACTGTTGTCTTATAAATACATAAATAATCAACCTTCCCACACTTGAAAATACGCAAGTCAATGTGACTACATTTTGCTCCATTCTGGACCCTTATCAGGTCTCATATTCTTATTCTTTCCTTAATTACTACAGCATAACCCACACACTTTACATATTAATTGCATTTATATGTTGCATTTTCGAGAGTTCTCGGTTGAATTATTGTTTTATGCATGTTTTAAAGTCTGAATGGAAAATACAATATACAGTACTACATTTAAGATTATGCATGCATTCAAGCGCTTAAGGAGGTCATGGAGTAAATGTTAGAAGCATTAGCATTATTATGATTTGCACCGCTGCACACAATAAGAGATTGGGTGTGCAACCCGTTCTCCTAACAGAGCGTCGCATTTTGACGTTTACTCTAAGGGCAAAAATTGTCATACTAGAAAATGGTAGTAGCTCGCAAAATTGACATACTGTCCTGTTTTCTGTTTTAGGTCCTCTGGTAGGTTAGGATAAGGGCACTTTAGTACGACAGTTTCTTGACGTTGGGGAAGCCTTAGGGGGGCGGCCTGTGGTGTAACCCCAGCATGATCACGGAACATTGAAATAACTGTACACACTAAAGACAAGTAATTTCCTTGTATAAATTTGCTTTTTAGATTTTTGTTTTTGTTTTTGTTTTGGACAGATATAAGCACTTCGTGTTTGGAAGGTCTTATAATTATTAATATAAGACATTTCCCATGGTAATGTTTGTGACTGTTAGCAAGCTCTTTCCTTGTCCCATGGTAATGTTTGTGACTGTTAGCAAGCTCTTTCCTTGTCCCATGGTAATGATTGTGACTGTTAGCAAGCTCTTTCCTTGTCCCATGGTAATGTTTGTGACTGTTAGCAAGCTCTTTCCTTGTCCCATGGTAATGTTTGTGACTGTTAGCAAGCTCTTTCCTTGTCTCATGGTAATGATTGTGACTGTTAGCAAGCTCTTTCCTTGTCTCATGGTAATGATTGTGACTGTTAGCAAGCTCTTTCCTTGTCTCATGGTAATGTTTGTGACTGTTAGCAAGCTCTGTCCTTGTCTCATGGTAATGTTTGTGACTGGTTAGTTACAACAATATCATGAAGAAGTTAATATTGGAGGGAAGAGAACAGTACGTCTATTGTCCTTACCTGAGGTTGTGTAAGAGAACAGTACGTCTATTGTCCTTACCTGAGGTTGTGTAAGAGAACAGTACGTCTATTGTCCTTACCTGAGGTTGTGTAAGAGAACAGTACGTCTATTGTCCTTACCTGAGGTTGTGTAAGAGAACAGTACGTCTATTGTCCTTACCTGAGGTTGTGTAAGAGAACAGTACGTCGATTGTCCTTACCTGAGGTTGTGTAAGAGAACAGTACGTCTATTGTCCATACCTGGGGTTGTGTAAGAGAACAGTACATCTATTGTCCTTACCTGAGGTTGTGTAAGAGAACAGTACATCTATTGTCCTTACCTGAGGTTGTGTAAGAGAACAGTACGTCTATTGTCCTTACCTGGGGTTGTGTAAGAGAACAGTACGTCTATTGTCCATACCTGGGGTTGTGTAAGAGAACAGTACATCTATTGTCCTTACCTGAGGTTGTGTAAGAGAACAGTACATCTATTGTCCTTACCTGGGGTTGTGTAAGAGAACAGTACATCTATTGTCCTTACCTGGGGTTGTGTAAGAGAACAGTACATCTATTGTCCTTACCTGGGGTTGTGTAAGAGAACAGTACATCTATTGTCCTTACCTGGGGTTGTGTAAGAGAACAGTACGTCTATTGTCCTTACCTGAGGTTGTGTAAGAGAACAGTACATCTATTGTCCTTACCTGAGGTTGTGTAAGAGAACAGTACATCTATTGTCCTTACCTGGGGTTGTGTAAGAGAACAGTACATCTATTGTCCTTACCTGAGGTTGTGTAAGAGAACAGTACATCTATTGTCCTTACCTGGGGTTGTGTAAGAGAACAGTACATCTATTGTCCTTACCTGAGGTTGTGTAAGAGAACAGTACGTCTATTGTCCTTACCTGAGGTTGTGTAAGAGAACAGTACGTCTATTGTCCTTACCTGGGGTTGTGTAAGAGAACAGTACATCTATTGTCCTTACCTGGGGTTGTGTAAGAGAACAGTACATCTATTGTCCTTACCTGGGGTTGTGTAAGAGAACAGTACGTCTATTGTCCTTACCTGAGGTTGTGTAAGAGAACAGTACATCTATTGTCCTTACCTGGGGTTGTGTAAGAGAACAGTACGTCTATTGTCCTTACCTGAGGTTGTGAAGAGAACAGTACATCTATTGTCCTTACCTGAGGTTGTGTAAGAGAACAGTACGTCGATTGTAATAACCTGAGGTTGTGTAAGAGAACAGTACGTCTATTGTCCTTACCTGGGGTTGTGTAAGAGAACAGTACATCTATTGTCCTTACCTGAGGTTGTGTAAGAGAACAGTACATCTATTGTCCTTACCTGAGGTTGTGTAAGAGAACAGTACGTCTATTGTCCTTACCTGGGGTTGTGAAGAGAACAGTACATCTATTGTCCTTACCTGAGGTTGTGAAGAGAACAGTACGTCTATTGTCCTTACCTGAGGTTGTGAAGAGAACAGTACGTCTATTGTCCTTACCTGGGGTTGTGTAAGAGAACAGTACATCTATTGTCCATACCTGGGGTTGTGTAAGAGAACAGTACATCTATTGTCCATACCTGGGGTTGTGTAAGAGAACAGTACATCTATTGTCCTTACCTGGGGTTGTGTAAGAGAACAGTACATCTATTGTCCTTACCTGGGGTTGTGTAAGAGAACAGTACGTCTATTGTCCATACCTGGGGTTGTGTAAGAGAACAGTACATCTATTGTCCTTACCTGAGGTTGTGTAAGAGAACAGTACATCTATTGTCCTTACCTGAGGTTGTGTAAGAGAACAGTACGTCTATTGTCCTTACCTGGGGTTGTGTAAGAGAACAGTACATCTATTGTCCTTACCTGAGGTTCCGATTGTGGAAACACTTTGTCCTCCTCTTTCTTCTCCTTGGGAGGGACGGGAACCCAATCACTCTCTGAAATGCAGCACAAATAGACTTGCATGATGGCAAACCATATTTAATTTATATAAACAAGATTATGTGTTCTCTCCCTACAACTCCTTCAAAGTCACTTTCAATAAATATATCATGAAACCTACTATATTTGATTCTCCACAAAATGTGCGTGTAAATTTGGTGTCTTACATACCAACAAATACAGTAATTTCTGAGAATGGTTATGTTGATCTGATCCTATTTATAATTACTGTACTGTACATGGTACTATATGAATAGAGCAATTTCTTCCGTTATTATAAAGAATACCTAAAACAAATCACACACACATAACAAAACATTATACAATATTGTATTGGATATGAACCCCAAAGGTATAATGATCACAGTTTACCTAAATAATATTACTTGTTCAGCACTGAAAGCAATGTGGCATAAATATAATATTCAAAAATTTCATTTTCTGACCATCGTTATACACTGAAGACTCAACACCTGTGTCCAAAACCTGGCTCCAGACTTTTGAAATTTGGCAACACTTACTAGACAAGAATGTATATAAATTAGTCAGCTTCAAAATGTGCCATTTTAAAAAACCAGCGTTGAATATAACGAACAGCTGCTTTCTGGCCAGGTCATGGTGGCTCTCTGAAGCTATCTTGGTGCAAGAGGGTTACACAGATGAGGCACATCAGCCTTAGGAGTCCTGAATATCCTACCGGGAACTTGAGCTACAGCTTGGGAGCATGGAATTTCTTAGGAGTCCTGAATGGCCTACCAGGAACTAGAACCACAACTTGGGAGTAGGGGATTTCCTAGGAGTCTTGAATGGCCTACCGAGTACTAGAGCCACAACTTGGGAGCAAGCAATTTCTTAGAAGTCCTGAATGGCTTACCAGGAACTAGAGCCACAACTTGGGAGTAGGGAATTTCTTAGGAGTCCTGAATGGCCTACCAGGAACTAGAGCCACAACTTGGGGCCAGGGATTGTTACTATCACCCTCATGAAAAAACATCCAGAAGACATGTAAAGCAAAATAAACAACTGCAAGGTTCACAAAGAGAAAAGAAGTGAAGCAGCATACAACTCTTCAAATGATTCCCTCAACAGCTAGATCAAACCCCTAGTTACAGCTGACTTCCTACAGGTGGCAGCACCAATCGGAACTCCACATCATTAGAACTTCAGAAAGAGGCATTTCATTACATTCATTGATGCTTCTCTTGAAGGGCTGAATGGTGGCACCCAAAAGCTCACTAAAGAGTACAAGGAAAACGGAGGACAAGAAGGGAAAACAGCATTCACAAATCACTATCATCATCAAATCACTATCAGAGTGGACCATCATCGACAGGCCACTCTATAAAAATAGAACATAAGAATAAAGGTAACTGCAGAATGTTGACCAGACCACACACTAGAAGTTGAAGGGACGACGACGTTTCGGTCCGTCCTGGACCATTCTCAAGTCGCTTGTGATGAGGAGGTAGAGAACGGGAATAAATAGGCAAGAGAGAGGTGAGGAGGAAAGTAAGGTGTAGAGAATAGTAGTAATAATGAGAACTGCAGAAGGCCTATTGGCCCATACGAGGCAGCTCCCATTATAACCACCGAAGGAAAGGTAATAGGAATAAGCAGAGGATAGCAAGGGAGCGTAGGAGAAGAAAAATGGGGAGAAGAGAGAAAGAAAATGAAAGAGAAAGAAAGATAAATGGAAGGGGTAAGCTTATGTTAAGTCACGTTTGTTAGAAAGATTAGAGCATTTGAGTATGTACTGTGAAAGGGAAGAGTCCACAGCAACAAAGCCAGGACTCAAGTTCATGTTGGGTACATTGTGTATGAGAGCCGATTCTACAAGACGGCGTCTGTGAAGAGTAGAGGCAGGAAAGATTATTTTGGAGGAAGACCAATCAATGGGATGATTAGAATCCCTCACATGGCAGAAGAGAGCATTGTTAGTGTCTGCAGACTTAACACTTCTCTTGTGTTCTTTAAGTCTGTCATTCAGTGTACGGCCAGTTTCGCCAAAGTATTGGAGAGGACAAGATGAACAGGAAATAGAGTAGACACCAGCAGCATTAGAAGCAGGAGGAGCAGTGTGAACTAGATTGCTACAAAGTGTGTTAGTTTGTCGAAAGGCGAGTTTAATGTCAAGAGGACGAAAGGTATTGGTAAAAGTTTTGAGTTCAGATATGAAGGGAAGGCATAGTACAGTGCTACTAGTGTTGGAAGCAGGTTTAGGATGAAAGAAATTTCGTTTAGCTTGAGAGTAGGCAGAGTTGATGAAATGCAAAGGATAACCAAGGCGAGAGAATGATTTGTAGATAAAGGAAATTTCAGAATCAAGAAACTGAGGGTCGCTGATGCGTAGAGCGCGGAGGAAGAGAGAGACGAGGACACTTTTCTTAACAGAAGGAGGATGGTAGGAAAAGAAGTGAATGTACATGCCACTATGCATGGGTTTACGGTAGACAGAGAAGGAGAACCCAGACACAGAGCTGTGAACATGAACATCAAGAAAAGGAAGGAGGGAATTAGATTCCCACTCAACTTTGAAATGGATAGAAGGAGCCAGATTGTTAAGAGAGGCAAGGAAAGGCTGGAAAAGATTAAGGTCATGAGGCCATAAAGCAAAAATGTCATCAACATAGCGAAGCCAGAGAGAGGGACGAGTATCAATAGAAGGAAGAAGAACAGTTTCGAAGTATGCCGGGTGACCCAGGAGCCCCCCAGAAACAGGCACAAGCGGGACCGCAGCCGCAGAAGAGACTCCGGAGGAAGAGACAAGGAAGCGGCCTGAGAGTCCCACACAAGGCCCAGCCAGGTCCGAACCTGGGAGGGAACCAGATGGGACTTCCTCCAGTTCACAAAGAACCTGAACGCGGCGAGCTGAGAAAGAACCAGATCCATGGCTAGCAGACAAGCGGACTGGCTGGGAGCCCAAACCAGCCAGTCGTCGAGGTAGGCCAACACCTGAACACCTAACTGATGCAGACGGGTCACCACGACCCGCGTGAGGCGCGTGAAAACGCGAGGTGCCAGGTTCAAACCAAATGGACAACGAAAGCGGTAAGCACGGAGCCCCACAACAAAACCGAGCCAGTCCCTGACCCCCGAATGAAAAAAAGGGTCCGACGCCCCTTACGAGACACAGAACCTCGCACAGAGCGAACACCGCACCGACCAGTCGAAGGTGGGTCCGAAAGAGGAGCTGAACCCGAACCTGACACCAGTGGCCTACCACGACGAGAGGAACCCCGAGCCTTGGTACGACTCTTCCGGGAAGATCCACCACGGTGCCCCCGGAGAACCAGCAAGTCCGACATAGGACGGCAAGAAGCCAAAGCAACCTGAATATACTGCGCAATGGCGGAAGCCTCAAACAAAAGAGGGCAAAAAGGGGAAGGCATCCTAAGAGTCAAGGCCCAAGCGGATTCCACAGAGGAGGCAAGCACTATCTGCTGACGCGCGAGCCGGAAGGCATAAAACAGAGCCTCCGCATCTGGCAAGATTGGCGCGAAAAGCTTCAGTAAGGCAGCCGACAAGCGAGCCGCCGAGGCCAAGGCGCCAGACCCAGGAACAGCCCCAAGTACCCCCCACATCCTTCGTCAGCCAATCGGAAGACAGCTCCAGGAGGGAAAAGAAGCGCAAGGCTGCAACCAAAAGGCCCCGAGCGCACAAGTCCTCTGCCACCTGCGCCGCCGAAAGGGAGGGAACCTGCACATGGCATCAACATCTCGGGAAAGGGCAGGAGCAAACAAGCACTTATTGAGGTGCTCAAGGTCGCCCCCCAGGAAAACCTGAAGCACCGTCGAAGCCTCCCGCCACTCAAGCGTGCAGGAACAGCAGAAGGAGTTCCAAGCCTCCAAGGTAAAGACAGGACAGTCCGCCAGCCAGGACGACTCTGGAACCTCATAACGGAGCCAGAAAGGGAACGAAGTCCCAAATCTGAAAGCCGAGGGATCCATTGCAGAGGCATAATCTGGGTCATGCAGGAGGTTTGCCGCAAGGGCCGCCCGCACCGCAGCAGGTTGGATGCAATAAGCCGAAAACCTCCGGAAAGACGGAACCGAAGCGCCCGGTGGAACACGGAACCGAACCAGGGGAGGGGCAGACACCAAGTCCACTCGTACACAGAGGGGGAAATAAAACCTCGCTCCTTGTAACAGTAAGCCCTGCTCAAAGGGCAGAAAAAACCCAGGCGGGGTCCAGTGGGGCTCAACGCCCCAAGTCAGCCCCTCCTCAGCCCCCCAAGCACCACCCCACTAGATAAGACCAGCGCAGCCATAGAAGCCGGATAGAATGAGGCCCACTGGTCAGACCCAGAGTCTTCGGCCAGGGCAGAAGACTCGAATGCCTCCATCGCCACACCAGAAGCGGGATTCCCCGAGGCTGCCAGTCTCTCAAGACAACTAACCCTTGCCCCAACTCCGAAACACTCAGCCGTTCAGGGCCAGAAGCAGGGGAGGGGAACCAGAACAAACAACAAGAGGGGAAGGACCAGGAGGTGCGGACTGAACCAGGGTCGAAGCGACCCCCACCCCCAAGTCCGGGTCCCTATAAGCAAAATGGGGCAGCCCGAGGCATCCGGGTGAGCAACTAACCGAGCGCGTTGCAACAACCGAAACCTAGGATGCAACGCCTGCGCAGCCTGTACCCGAAGATGATCATCCACAGATTGGGTAAATTGAGTCACCAGCAAGCAACACTACTCACAGGACTCAGGATCGAAAGTGTCACCGACCCAACAGGCTGCGTAACTGAGGCAAAAACAGTGAGGGTCGCCCTGAGACAAGGGGACCGAACAACCCTCAAACTTGCACGAAGCGAGGGGGACCCCGGGGTCACATCCATCAGACCCACGCGTCCCCTAGGGGATTCCCAGGGTCCTGAGCGTTTACTTGAAGAGGACTCGCGCTCAGGTAAACCCAGGCAGGGTACTGCTAACCGGTGCCCAAAACTACCAAACAAACTGTCTAAAGCTGAACCCCAGGGACATGTACACTCACGGGGACCAAGCAGGGGGCACCACCAAGTGTCAGGGTGAGGCCAAACACCAGTGGCAAATAAGGCAGAACCCCCCACCAAGGCAAAAACAAAAAGAAAAACAAAACCCCGCAAGAGGACAACGTACCCCAAGGAACAGAGCTGGTCGCTGTGATAGGTGACAACTAGCTGCACAGCACTCTGCACCCCTTACCAGGGCAAAAACTGCTTCTTACCCTAAGGTAAACTAGGGAGACAAAACACCCAAGTACCCAAAGGGTGGCCGAGAAACCGAGCAGTAAAATGGACACACACAGGCAGACCCCAAGGAACTTGTGGAAGGTAACCCCAAGCTCCAAGGGCAGTATTTACAAGGATCCTAGGGAAGGGAACCCTAGGCACATGCAGCCCGAGTACTGAGGAATAACTATTGGCTCTCGAACCCCTGGAGAACAGCCGCCACACACAAGGCACAGCGCCACAAAAATCTGGAGCCAGAGCACACAACCGCTGCCTATAGCATCAGCAACAAGAACTGGGGTGTGGATCGCCAGCGCGATAGATCTGGGGCCCCCCCTTTCCCCTCCCGGGGAGGGGGGAGCTGCGCAAACGGCGGCGCGGCAACGAGTGACTTCACACTAGTTTGCTCATTTTTGTTTGGGTGAGTTCTATCCACTTGTTCGGTTTTGGTAGCAATATTTTCACCAGAATAGGGGTTTGTTTTGGGATGCTTACCTTTCTGGGTGCCTGACCCGGTCGATGGCAGACATAGAATGCTTCCAACCACACGGGGGCTTCTATATGCCATTGCTCCCCTTGCCTCTCTGAGGGGGCCAGGTTCTGGCCGTGGTCCCCGGTAGGCCCTAAGAACTCCATACACATGACTGATGCCAAAGTCTGACATTCGCATATCAGCCTGGATAGCTCAGGGAGCCGTAAGGGCTTCCCCCAGAAAATGAGGTTATTTGATAAAATAACTATGACCAAGATTACCATCAAAGTGCCATCGGGATGATGGGCAAATAGCCTCGGCTACCATCATCTTTTGTACGGTCACTGATGGTCAAGTGGCTAAGGTCTCCTGTACACCAGTTGCATAGTGCTATTGGTAGCATGAGTTTGAGTCACTTCTGGGGTGTGAAGTTTTCAGTTATTTATATACAGTATATATATATATATATATATATATATATATAT
>WNGS01160430.1:8868325-8879975 GCA_020271785.1 Procambarus virginalis | reverse complement strand
CACACAAAGGCGCATGCGCACCCGAGACCAGTAGTCATGTAGAACCCCAAAACGGGGAAACATGACGAAAACACCGCCTCCCAAAAAAAAAGGGGTGGGGGGAAACATCCACCCACAGGACGAACCAACAGACTCAAAGGCCAGGAAACGAGCCCGGGGAGGGGCCGACGCCCAACAGCACGTACGGCGAGTGGAGAGGAAAACCCCACTCCGCGTAACACAAGCCCCGCCGAGAGGGGGAAAAAACCCCACGGGGTCCTATGGGGCCAAGGCCCCCCAAGTCAGCCCCTCCGCAGCCCGGGAACCCACACAACAGGCCCCGGGGCCGAGCCGTCCCCCTAAAGCCCCGCCGTACCAGAAAACCGGGACAGCCGTGAAAACACTAAGGAAGGAGCCCACTGGCAGACTCTTACAACACGGCTGGAGGAACAGGCTCGAATGCCCCCGTCACTACCCCGGAAGGGGATTTCCCGAGACTGCCGAGTCTCAACACCACCAAACCCCGCCCTGAACCTACAGACGGTAAGGAACCGGATGCAGGCAGGAAGGGGAATCAGGGGAAAAACAAGAACCAAACGGGGCAGCCCCGGGCTCCCGGGGAGGACCACGAGAGCGTTGCCACCACCAAGGCTCAGTGCAACGCCTCTGCTGCCCGCACCAGCTGAGCACAACTGGGTAAGCGAGCCATAACGAGCAACAAACTCGCAGGGCTCCGGGTCGAAGGTGTCACCGACCCCACAGGCAGCAGACGGAGGCAAAACAGAGAGTCACCCAGAGACAAGGGGTGAGCAACCCTCAAACTCGCTGGAAGCGAGGGGGGGGCTCTGGGGTCACATCCATCGGACCCACGCGCCCCCAGGGGTTCCCAGGGTCCCGAGCGTTTACTATAAGAGGACTCGCGCTCAGGTAATCCCAGGCAGGGTACTGCTAACGGCACCCAAAACTACCAAACAACTTTCTAAGAGCTGAACCCCCGGGACGTGTACACTCACGGGACCTAGCAGGGGGTACCACCAGAAAACTCAGAACACAAGGGACACCAGGGGCAAGAACGAAGGCAGACCCCCCCACCAGGTAGATAAACAAAAAGAAAAAGAAAACCCCGCAAGAGGACAGCGTACCCAAGCGGAACAGAGCCGGCCGCTATGATTGGGAAAAGACAAGCTGCACAGTACCCTGCGCCGCCCCACCAGTGCAAAAACTGCCCCTTACTCTAAGGCGAACAAGGGAGACAGAACACCCGAGCACACAAAGAGCGGCCGAAAACCAAGCAGTAACGGCCTAGCAGGGGCAGACCCCAAGGAACTTGTGGAAGGTGGCCCAAGTCCCAAGGGCAGTACTTACAGGGCACCTAGGGAAGGGAACCCTAGGCGCATGCAGCCCGAGTACTGGAGAATCACTCCCGGCACGCGCACCACCTAGAAAACAGACACCACACTCTAGGTGCAGTGCTGAAACAACCACTGGAGCCGGAGCACATAACCGGTGCCTATAGCATCAGCCGAGAACTGATGGGTGGATAGCCGGCGTGGGAGGTCTGGGGCTCCACCTTCCCCCTCCGGGGAGGGGGGAGCTGCGCAGACAGCGGCGCGGTGACGTGTGACGTCACACTAGTTTGCTTGTTTTTCTGTTTGGGAGTTCTATCCATTCAGTTCGGATTTTGGTAGCAATTTTAACCAGAATAGGGGTTTGTTTTGGGGCGCTTACCTTTCTGGGTGCCTGTCCCGGTCGATGGCAGACATAGAATGCTTCCACCACACGGGGGCTTCTATAGGCCATTGCTCCCCGTGCCTCTCTGAGGGGGCCCGGTTCTGGCCGTGGTCTCCGGTAGGCCTAAGAACTCCATACACATGACTGATGCCAAAGTCTGAAATTAGCATATCAGCCTGGGATAGCTCCGGGGAGCCGACGGGGCTCCCCCAGAAAAACAGAAATTAATGAAGTCTAAGGTTCTAAAATCTGTGGCTGAGGTTGACATCAACCAATTTTCTCCAAAATTGGCATCCTTACAGATAGGTATACGTACAGTAAGGTGTGTAAGTTTGATGCAAATCGTCCGAAAAAAAATATGAAAAAAAAAAAAATTGAAAAAAAAAAAAAAAAAAAAAAAACCTTTTTTTTCTTAAATTTTTTTCCAATTAAACTAATTATAATATTTGTTTAATATATGCTATTGTGATAGCAAAGAGTCATAGCTATGATTTCAGTTGACACTTTTGATTCATAATCGATTTTGACCATTTTGGCATAATTTTCACAACTACTTCATTATTTTTTTTCTCCCTTCCTATTTATGCTACGATGCTGAAACTTGGACCAGATGAAACACTTTTCATATAGAACTTGTCAAAAAAGTTTGATTGAAATCGAACGAGTTTTCATTTTTGCATTTTTGGAGCCAAACTGGATTGGACCGCCCCCTTAAGATTATGCATGCATTCAAGCGCTTAAGGAGGTCATGGAGTAAATGTTAGAAGCATTAGCATTATTATGATTTGCACCGCTGCACACAATAAGAGATTGGGTGTGCAAACCGTTCTCCTAACAGAGCGTCGCATTTTGACGTTTACTCTACCTAAGGGCAAAAATTGTCATACTAGAAAATGGTAGTAGCTCGTGAAATTGACATACTGTCCTGTTTTCTGTTTTAGGTCCTCTGGTAGGTTAGGATAAGGGCACTTTAGTACGACAGTTTCTTGACGTTGGGGAAGCCTTAGGGGGGCAGCCTGTGGTGTACCCCAGCATGATCACGGAACATTGAAATAACTGTACACACTAAAGACAAGTAATTTCCTTGTATAAATTTGCTTTTTAGATTTTTGTTTTTGTTTTTGTTTTGGACAGATATAAGCCCTTCGTGTTTGGAAGCTCTTATAATTATTAATATAAGACATTTCCTATGGTAATGTTTGTGACTGTTAGCAAGCTCTTTCCTTGTCCCATGGTAATGATTGTGACTGTTAGCAAGCTCTTTCCTTGTCTCATGGTAATGATTGTGACTGTTAGCAAGCTCTTTCCTTGTCCCATGGTAATGATTGTGACTGTTAGCAAGCTCTTTCCTTGTCCCATGGTAATGATTGTGACTGTTAGCAAGCTCTTTCCTTGTCTCATGGTAATGATTGTGACTGTTAGCAAGCTCTTTCCTTGTCCCATGGTAATGATTGTGACTGTTAGCAAGCTCTTTCCTTGTCCCATGGTAATGATTGTGACTGTTAGCAAGCTCTTTCCTTGTCCCATGGTAATGTTTGTGACTGTTAGCAAGCTCTTTCCTTGTCTCATGGTAATGATTGTGACTGTTAGCAAGCTCTTTCCTTGTCCCATGGTAATGATTGTGACTGTTAGCAAGCTCTTTCCTTGTCTCATGGTAATGATTGTGACTGTTAGCAAGCTCTTTCCTTGTCCCATGGTAATGTTTGTGACTGTTAGCAAGCTCTTTCCTTGTCTCATGGTAATGATTGTGACTGTTAGCAAGCTCTTTCCTTGTCCCATGGTAATGATTGTGACTGTTAGCAAGCTCTTTCCTTGTCTCATGGTAATGATTGTGACTGTTAGCAAGCTCTTTCCTTGTCCCATGGTAATGATTGTGACTGTTAGCAAGCTCTTTCCTTGTCCCATGGTAATGATTGTGACTGTTAGCAAGCTCTTTCCTTGTCCCATGGTAATGATTGTGACTGTTAGCAAGCTCTTTCCTTGTCCCATGGTAATGATTGTGACTGTTAGCAAGCTCTTTCCTTGTCCCATGGTAATGATTGTGACTGTTAGCAAGCTCTTTCCTTGTCCCATGGTAATGATTGTGACTGGTTAGTTACAACAATATCATGAAGAAGTTAATATTGGAGGGAAGAGAACAGTACGTCTATTGTCCTTACCTGAGGTTGTGTAAGAGAACAGTACGTCGATTGTAATAACAGTACGTCTATTGTCCTTACCTGGGGTTGTGAAGAGAACAGTACATCTATTGTCCTTACCTGAGGTTGTGAAGAGAACAGTACGTCTATTGTCCTTACCTGAGGTTGTGAAGAGAACAGTACGTCTATTGTCCTTACCTGAGGTTGTGTAAGAGAACAGTACGTCTATTGTCCTTACCTGAGGTTGTGAAGAGAACAGTACGTCTATTGTCCTTACCTGAGGTTGTGTAAGAGAACAGTACGTCTATTGTCCATACCTGGGGTTGTGAAGAGAACAGTACGTCTATTGTCCTTACCTGGGGTTGTGAAGAGAACAGTACGTCAATTGTCCTTACCTGAGGTTGTGTAAGAGAACAGTACGTCTATTGTCCTTACCTGAGGTTGTGTAGAGAACAGTACATCTATTGTCCTTACCTGAGGTTGTGTAAGAGAACAGTACATCTATTGTCCTTACCTGGGGTTGTGAAGAGAACAGTACGTCTATTGTCCTTACCTGACATTGTGAATAGAACAGTACGTCTATTGTCCTTACCTGAGGTTGTGAAGAGAACAGTACGTCTATTGTCCTTACCTGAGGTTGTGTAAGAGAACAGTACATCTATTGTCCTTACCTGAGGTTGTGTAAGAGAACAGTACATCTATTGTCCTTACCTGAGGTTGTGTAAGAGAACAGTACGTCTATTGTCCTTACCTGGGGTTGTGTAAGAGAACAGTACATCTATTGTCCTTACCTGAGGTTGTGTAAGAGAACAGTACATCTATTGTCCTTACCTGGGGTTGTGAAGAGAACAGTACGTCTATTGTCCTTACCTGAGGTTGTGTAGAGAACAGTACATCTATTGTCCTTACCTGAGGTTGTGTAAGAGAACAGTACATCTATTGTCCTTACCTGGGGTTGTGAAGAGAACAGTACATCTATTGTCCTTACCTGAGGTTGTGAAGAGAACAGTACGTCTATTGTCCTTACCTGGGGTTGTGAAGAGAACAGTACGTCAATTGTCCTTACCTGAGGTTGTGAAGAGAACAGTACGTCTATTGTCCTTACCTGGGGTTGTGAAGAGAACAGTACGTCGATTGTCCTTACCTGAGGTTGTGAAGAGAACAGTACATCTATTGTCCTTACCTGAGGTTGTGTAAGAGAACAGTACGTCTATTGTCCTTACCTGAGGTTGTGTAAGAGAACAGTACGTCAATTGTCCTTACCTGAGGTTGTGTAAGAGAACAGTACATCTATTGTCCTTACCTGAGGTTGTGTAAGAGAACAGTACATCTATTGTCCTTACCTGGGGTTGTGAAGAGAACAGTACGTCTATTGTCCTTACCTGGGGTTGTGTAAGAGAACAGTACATCTATTGTCCTTACCTGAGGTTGTGTAAGAGAACAGTACGTCTATTGTCCTTACCTGGGGTTGTGTAAGAGAACAGTACATCTATTGTCCTTACCTGAGGTTGTGTAAGAGAACAGTACATCTATTGTCCTTACCTGAGGTTGTGTAAGAGAACAGTACATCTATTGTCCTTACCTGGGGTTGTGTAAGAGAACAGTACATCTATTGTCCTTACCTGAGGTTGTGTAAGAGAACAGTACATCTATTGTCCTTACCTGAGGTTGTGTAAGAGAACAGTACGTCTATTGTCCTTACCTGGGGTTGTGTAAGAGAACAGTACGTCTATTGTCCTTACCTAAGGTTGTGTAAGAGAACAGTACATCTATTGTCCTTACCTGAGGTTGTGTAAGAGAACAGTACGTCTATTGTCCTTACCTGGGGTTGTGTAAGAGAACAGTACATCTATTGTCCTTACCTGAGGTTGTGTAAGAGAACAGTACATCTATTGTTCTTACCTGGGGTTGTGAAGAGAACAGTACGTCTATTGTCCTTACCTGAGGTTGTGTAAGAGAACAGTACGTCTATTGTCCTTACCTGGGGTTGTGTAAGAGAACAGTACGTCTATTGTCCTTACCTGAGGTTGTGTAAGAGAACAGTACGTCTATTGTCCTTACCTGGGGTTGTGTAAGAGAACAGTACATCTATTGTCCTTACCTGAGGTTCCGATTGTGGAAACACTTTGTCCTCCTCTTTCTTCTCCTTGGGAGGGACGGGAACCCAATCACTCTCTGAAATGCAGCACAAATAGACTTGCATGATGGCAAACCATATTTAATTTATATAAACAAGATTATGTGTTCTCTCCCTACAACTCCTTCAAAGTCACTTTCAATAAATATATCATGAAACCTACTATATTTGATTCTCCACAAAATGTGCGTGTAAATTTGGTGTCTTACATACCAACAAATACAGTAATTTCTGAGAATGGTTATGTTGATCTGATCCTATTTATAATTACTGTACTGAACATGGTACTATTTCTGAGAATGGTTATGTTGATCTGATCCTATTTATAATTACTGTACTGAACATGGTACTATATGAATAGAGCAATTTTCTTCCGTTATTATAAAGAATACCTAAAACAAATCACACACACATAACAAAACATATACAATATTGTATTGGATATGAACCCCAAAGGTATAATGATCACAGTTTACCTAAATAATATTACTTGTTCAGCACTGAAAGCAATGTGGCATAAATATAATATTAAAAAATTTCATTTTCTGACCATCGTTATACACTGAAGACTCAACACCTGTGTCCAAAACCCTGGCTCCAGACTTTTGAAATTTGGCAACACTTACTAGACAAGAATGTATATAAATTAGTCAGCTTCAAAATGTGCCATTTTAAAAAACCAGCGTTGAATATAACGAACAGCTGCTTTCTGGCCAGGTCATGGTGGCTCTCTGAAGCTATCTTGGTGCAAGAGGGTTACACAGATGAGGCACATCAGCCTTAGGAGTCCTGAATATCCTACCGAAACTTGAGCTACAGCTTGGGAGCATGGAATTTCTTAGGAGTCCTGAATGGCCTACCAGGAACTAGAACCACAACTTGGGAGTAGGGGATTTCCTAGGAGTCTTGAATGGCCTACCGAGTACTAGAGCCACAACTTGGGAGCAAGCAATTTCTTAGAAGTCCTGAATGGCTTACCAGGAACTAGAGCCACAACTTGGGAGTAGGGAATTTCTTAGGAGTCGTGAATGGCCTACCAGGAACTAGAGCCACAACTTGGGGCCAGGGATTGTTACTATCACCCTCATGAAAAAAACATCCAGAAGACATGTAAAGCAAATAAACAACTGCAAGGTTCACAAAGAGAAAAGAAGTGAAGCAGCATACAACTCTTCAAATGATTCCCTCAACAGCTAGATCAAACCCCTAGTTACAGCTGACTTCCTACAGGTGGCAGCACCAATCGGAACTCCACATCATTAGAACCTCAGAAAGAGGCATTTCATTACATTCATTGATGCTTCTCTTGAAGGGCTGAATGGTGGCTCCCAAAAGCTCACTAAAGAGTACAAGGAAATGGTATGGTACTTATCAGGAGGACAAGAAGGGAAACAGCATTCACAAATCACTATCATCATCAAATCACTATCAGAGTGGACCATCATCGACAGGCCACTCTATAAATAGACATAAGAATAAAGGTAACTGCAGATGTTGACCAGACCACACACTAGAAGTTGAAGGGACGACGACGTTTCGGTCCGTCCTGGACCATTCTCAAGTCGCTTGTGATGAGAGGTAGAGAACGGGAATAATAGGCAAGAGAGAGGTGAGGAGGAAAGTAAGGTGTAGAGAATAGTAGTAATAATGAGAACTGCAGAAGGCCTATTGGCCCATACGAGGCAGCTCCCATTATAACCACCGAAGGAAAGGTAATAGGAATAAGCAGAGGATAGCAAGGGAGCGTAGGAGAAGACAATGAACAAAAAAGGAAGGAAAAGAGAAAGAGAAAGAAAGAAAGAGAAGAAAGATAAATGGAAGGGGTAAGCTTATGTTAAGTCACGTTTGTTAGAAAGATTAGAGCATTTGAGTATGTACTGTGAAAGGGAAGAGTCCACAGCAACAAAGCCAGGACTCAAGTTCATGTTGGGTACATTGTGTATGAGAGCCGATTCTACAAGACGGCGTCTGTGAAGATAGAGGCAGGAAAGATTATTTTGGAGGAAGACCAATCAATGGGATGATTAGAATCCCTCACATGGCAGAAGAGAGCATTGTTAGTGTCTGCAGACTTAACACTTCTCTTGTGTTCTTTAAGTCTGTCATTCAGTGTACGGCCAGTTTCGCCAAAGTATTGGAGAGGACAAGATGAACAGGAAATAGAGTAGACACCAGCAGCATTAGAAGCAGGAGGAGCAGTGTGAACTAGATTGCTACGAAGTGTGTTAGTTTGTCGAAAGGCGAGTTTAATGTCAAGAGGACGAAAGGTATTGGTAAAAGTTTTGAGTTCAGATATGAAGGGAAGGCATAGTACAGTGCTACTAGTTGGAAGCAGTTTAGGATGAAAGAAATTTCGTTTAGCTTGAGAGTAGGCAGAGTTGATGAAATGCAAAGGATAACCAAGGCGAGAGAATGATTTGTAGATAAAGGAAATTTCAGAATCAAGAAACTGAGGGTCGCTGATGCGTAGAGCGCGGAGGAAGAGAGACATGAGGACACTTTTCTTAACAGAAGGAGGATGGTAGGAAAAGAAGTGAATGTACATGCCACTATGCATGGTTTACGGTAGACAGAGAAAGAGAACCCAGACACAGAGCTGTGAACATGAACATCAAGAAAAGGGAAGGAGGGAATTAGAGTCCCACTCAACTTTGAAATGGATAAAGGAGCCAGATTGTTAAGAGAGGCGAGGAAAGGCTGGAAAAGATTAAGGTCATGAGGCCATAAAGCAAAAATGTCATCAACATAGCGAAGCCAGAGAGAGGGACGAGTATCAATAGAAGAAGAAGAACAGTTTCGAAGTATTCATGTAAATGAGCCAAACAGGGGAGAGAGGGGAACCCATAGTGGACNCTCACAGGTTTAATATGATCAGCATGGTTACGAGCGATGATGCTGAGATTCCACTGCACCGACAGTTTGGCAGTTCTTTAAGAGTTTTGGTTTTAGAAGATTCTCTATCCTAACAAGATATCAAACCTTTTGACTAACATTTAAAATTCAGCAGCACTGATTAAAACTTTTATAAATCTACTAATTAACTTAATGTCTCACATTTCAGTAAATAATTTTTAAAAATCATATTTTAGAATTTGACAATTAATAACTATCACATAAATGACACATTAGAGAAAATATCTAGAGAGCTAAGAATCTCGTCCAAGAACAATGACTAAGAATACACAAGCAATGATGAGCACGATCACGTTCGTAAGAAATACAGTATAATTAAAGAAAAATTCAATACCCTTTCCTCGAGGATGAACAATTAGCTTGGCTTTTCAAAACTTTTTTATAGGAAATATATGCTTGCCATTTAAGAAACAAATTCTTATGTTATTTAAGTCTCATTTGTTAAATTTTTTCCATAAATAATAAAGAAAAATAGTCTAAGTTATGAATAACCTACAAAGAAATTTAATTGCTAATCTCCAAAGCAGCAAATTCTTGCCTACATGAGAAACATGCAACATAACGACAATGTTGTTTAGCGTTATTACATTGTCACAACACCGTAACAATGTAAAAAAGGTCAAAATAGCATCGTGGTTACATTGCGTGTCTGCTACAATTACGCTACTTATACCTGGTGACTCACCAAAATGCCGACTCACTCACCCGTCACCAGCCGCCGCCAGACAACACCTTAGGCCCCACAGCTGTCTGTTGCCAGAACCCGGATGCACTAACGAGATGGAGCGGAGGCTTGGGAGGATCTGTAACAAGCTCTCTCTTCACTGGGCCCAAGATGGGAAGCCAGCGGGATTTTCCCTCTTATGATTCATCCTGCCAAGATGCACTCTTACGAACTCTCATATTCTCTCACATTGTGACTACTCGACATGAACTTTACAAATATTTGATATTATCAGAAAATCCCAATCAATAGTAAGATGAGAGCTTGTTACAGACCCCATTCACGACAGACTAGGGGTCAGTGTACAATGGTTCCACTGGCCCTTATCCTGCGTGAACACTGTTGAAATAACCATAGATTGGTTCAAATTATTTGAGTGCCGACACTACTAGGAACCAGAATATTGGATCAACTCAGGAGACATTCTAGCAAATAAAAACTTTTTCATTGGAAACCAATAAAATTATATATTTTCTTTCTGACAACAGACTGTCATACAAGTGGGAACAATATCTATAAAAATGAAATTAAACTAAAAATAAATAAAAAGTAAAAATGCTTCATGTCACGACAGAGTCCATCAATATCCTGGTTCCTAGCAGTGTCTGTAGACTCGGGTATCCTCTTGCAGTGCGGCAGGACATCACGGCCCGGAGCTGATTTTCCCAGCAGCTTCACCTCGGTGACAAGTTGGGACCTGAAACACAACAGTCTAGGGGCTGGAGTGGACCGGAGGCCGAGTCAAATACCCACAAGGGAGCTGACACTCCTTACTAACAATTAACCATGACCTCTACCCTGACCAATTGAAACGCTAAACAACAGATTACCAAACATCGAGTCTAAGGATAATCAAACAAAAATGACGGAGGAAGCTGGAAACAGTACTTCATGGGAACCAAAACAAAGAAACTGTATCTACACACATCAGTGCTACTCAAAGGATATTAATTTGACCCAATGAATCACTCAATCAAGCTTCCTGTACAAGAAAAAGAGCTAAAAATACAGGAATAATTTTGTGAATCGTACAAATGATATATATAAGTATGCATATATATATCAGACCTCAGTGACACATCCAGCCCCCCTAACATCCCAGCGTGATAAGAGCAAACTCAAGAGTACGCAGCATGCCTACCTTCCTGGCCCAAGCTTGATGACCCGCTGACAGCTCTTCCTGAGATAAAACCTTCACCCTGTTGTCCCTGTGAACTGACCTGGTGCTGGTTCCTGCTTACTCAAAGCCCAGTTTTGCATCTGTTGAAACAAAAGTCCCTCATCTTCATTCACTTCATGCCCAAAACTGGTAGCTTTATATAACAAGTGTTCTCTATTGTCTATTAATAAAGCCGTATTATTATTATTATTCTTACTCTGATCATTGGATATTCAAACTCCAGCCTAAAGAGTATGTGCGTGTTGCAGGGTTGGTGAAAAAAGAACCTCGGTATTTTCTTATAACCCAACCAGCCTGATTTGGGGTGGGTTGGGTTAAAAATAACAGTGATATATACCAGTGAACAATAACAATGATATACCAGTGACCAATTATAATGATACACCAGTGAACAATAACAATGATATACCAGTGACCAATTATAATGATACACCAGTGAACAATAACAATGATATACCAGTGAACAGTAACAATGATATACCAGTGAACAATAACAATGATATACCAGTGAACAATAACAATAATATACCAGTGACCAATAACAATGATATACCAGTGACCAATAACAATGATATACCAGTGACCAATAACAATGATATACCAGTAAACATTAACAATGATATACCAGCGAACAATAACAATGATATACCACCAATAAGTATCCATAACACTACAACAACAAAAGTAATTTGCCGGCAGCAAAACACTCACCTCTTTCTGCACATTATGAAGTGTCTTAATAGCTTCACTATCGTGAGGGTTGTCCTGAAGCTTCCGCATGGCGCTCAGCCGCGTTGACACGATCTGCGAGATGTCCACGGCCTGCTGAAATAAATCCAGGACTGAAC
>WNGS01160430.1:8798640-8825716 GCA_020271785.1 Procambarus virginalis | reverse complement strand
TTTATGTCTTTAGTCATGGCTGCCACCACCACAGAAGACACCTATAAAATCAGCAAAACAAAAGAGAACACTACTTGTTAGAAATAAGAATCTGCAGCCTCTAAAACAGTAAAAACCTCCCTCAACATTCTTAACAAATTATTAAAATTTTAAACCATCTCGGTAGGCTCCGTGGCGTTGCGGCGGTTGCAGTCTCGCTTCCGCTATTCCTGGGGCGGTCCCCAGGTCACTCGGGTCGGCCCGAGCAGTTGTGTGGGAGGTCTGCACTTCGCTGTGCTGGTTTACCCATCAGGTCGGGCTTCGCACCTTTGGGACATCCCGTCCGCCTCTATCGTCTGCTGGGTTCGAACCCAGTGGGCCTTGTTCGGTTGCTGCATTGCCGGCTTCCTCCTTTTGGGGTTTTCGAGGTTCGGTGCCTTGGCGCCTCTCTGAACCCATGCTCGTCGTGTTCCATACGTATCATCTCTAGGCTTTTTTTTTTTTTTTTTTTTTTAACCATGCTCACTAGGCTGGCCTGGGGTGGTGGGCTCAGCCCTTCCGTTGGGCTCACAGTGTGGTACGGGAGTTTGTGGCCGTCTGGTCTTCGCTGCAGAGGGTTTGGGTCATTCGAGGCTCTACAGTCAGCACAGTTCTTTAGACGGTGCTTAGGAGGTTCATTGTCTGAACCGCGGGTTCAGACAATGAACCCGCCTATGACATTCGTAAGTATGCTGCCTTTACTGCCTTGTCTGGCAACATGTCATGAGCTGACACTCAGGCACAGGAGTTTTGGAGCCGAACAGGGTCCTGGCCGCCTGTTAATGGGTAAATGTTCCTGTCCCATTTGTTTGTGTGTGGCTTGGGGGTCACAGTTTGCAGCCAGTTGTCTCGTCTTTGATTTGATCCACATATGGTGCGGCCCCCTCCCGAGTAAGTCCAATATTTTTACTTACTTTTGATTATGTAGCTCCAGGGAGCTGAAGGGGCTCCCCATAAAAACCAGCACTGAATGTAATGAAAACGCCTTTTTCTGGGTGAGACCCGGAGGCTCCCTGGCAACCTCCCTCCCTCCGATCGGCGGTTTCATTTTTTATGCTCAGCCTCCAAACTGAGGTGTGAGAAGGCCGGTGTGTGGGTCTGGGGGATCGCTCTCACCCTCCCGGGGAGGGAGGGGAGGGCTGCACGGACAAGCTGCGCAGTGGCAGTGAATGACAACTGCTTGTTTGCTAGTATCCTTTGTTTTCTTTTGGGAGTTCTATTTCAATATTCAGTTTTGGGTTTTTACATTTTCTACCATGCGTTTTTCTGTGGGGAGCCCCTACGGCTCCTGAAGCTTATTGGGCTACAGGGTCCCTTAAGCCATTGCTCCCTGTGCCTCTGAGGGGGTCAGGTTCCAGCTCTGGTCCCTGGTAAGCAGGACTCCATTGACTGGAGCCCCAGACTAATATGGCGTACATCAGTCCTATAGCTCCAGGGAGTCGAAGGTGCTCACCCTGAAAATGGCACATTTTGTTACATCAATGCTGGTTTTTTGTTGACCAAACCACACACTAGAAGATGAAAAGATGATGACATTTTGGTCCATCGTGGACCATTATCAATCGACTTGATAATGGTCCAGGACGGACTGAAATGTCGTCGTCTCTTCATCTTCGAGTGTGTGGTCTGGTCAACATTCCTCAGCCGTGTTATTGTGACTCATCATCTGCAAATGCAAATTTGTGTTAAATAATTTTAATGAAAGTCTTCCACTTTGGAACAGAACAAGAAGCTGCACATCAAGTTGCAATAGGTGGAAAGAGAGCAGCTTCCACCGAGCCATCTGATGCTGTCACTCCCTCCAAAGTTGCTAAACCAATTTTACAAGGTGAGTTTCACTACTCTTTAATTATGTCTTAGATGGTGATGCATGTCACTTCTCTTATGTATTGTTCACTTTACACAACTTTGCTCACTTGCCATACTCTCTTGACATTCACCTCCACACCTCTAACATACATCAAAGCTTCTTTTTTTATCAATTGCTCTTACATATTATTTATTGACACCAGAAAGATATTTACAATTGTCTTAGCAATTTATCCGTAGTGTTGTAAATGGCTTTAGGAAAGCTAGTTTTTAGTTTAACCCCACATGATGCAACGACACACAAGATTTGACCTGGCCATTATGCAGTGGGATATTGCCATGTTTTTCCAAATGTTATTGACCACTGAGTTAAAATACCACAAAGTTGGCCCAGCTAGGATCTTGATCCCCCTGAGATTCAGTTGATACCTCTCTTACTACAAATTGTGCCTGTATGTTTATTGGGTTCCAGAAATTTGCTTGGCCTTTTCACTGTCTTTCTCTTCTCCCATTTTTGTTCTCTTTTCCATAGGGAAATTCAATTGGCCTTGGTGTCTGCGAATTTGTTCTTTTAGCTGCTGGATCACATATTACGGCTGATGCCTACTCCTCTCTTTCTGCAGAATGGTTATATACACGTCTCATTCAGACTTGTGGGCAGTGAAGGTGATCTTATGTAATTGTGCCCATACAAATGCTGTTTCTGCTCCTCAAATTTGGCTGGTCTCTGGCAAGATCAGCTAGCTCATGTGGCTTCATATCTAGGATTCTTAATGGAATATTTCAATCCATCTGAGGTTCAGGGATTGGCTGGTGATGAAGGTTGGTGACACCACCTACCTCGTACTAGCATGCTTCTCCAACAGCATTGATTGTAATCAATGCCTTTGCCTACCTTTATGACTAGCTTGTTTGGGCTGCCAGTCATTTGCTTTGCCTGCTGGATAAAGACAGTTTTACAGGTAATTACCTAAGTGTAGTTACAGGATGAGAGCTAAGCTCCTGGGACTGATTCCGCTCGCTTGTGAATGTGGTAAAATCTAAATTTGTTTAGCCACAGCATCTGATGTGGTTGGGGCACCAGGACTGTTTATATTTCCTTCCTGCCTCTGCTTCACTTTGCTTCCTTTCCCCATTTGTTCAGTGAGAAATACCGTACCTTTCTCATTGGGCTTTCAAACGATACTGGAGGTGTCTCAATTCTGCTCGCATGATTAATCTTCTGGGTTGGGCATGGTTGAACTAATTTACTTGGTCAGCTGCCCACAGCTGCCTTCAGAATCACTTGTTTGGGCACCTGGCCTTTGGGGCTTTCATTTGTCATAGGTTTCTGCTTTGGTGCTTTTGGGGGCTTAGTTTCATGGAGACCTTCAGCTCTTGTCACTTGAGCTCTTCACTGACAAGTCTGGTGAGAGTAGGGCTTTGTTTCCACCCATTACCAAATGCATGAAGGTCGTTAGTCTTTGGCGTTGTTATATTTTTACGTCAGTATTCGGGATTTGGCTGAAGTATGGATTACACTGAAGCTCCTCTCTCTGTTGATGGGCTCGGCTCTCCAGCTCCATTTAGATAATATTCCAGCAGTGGATAATGTAATCACAAGACCATGATGTATCTATGAATAAATACTGAAGTGGATTCAATCCCATCGTACAGATCTGTTATACACGGACTTTGCAAATGCATTTAATAAATGTAACCATGGAGTGATAGCCCATAAAATGACATCAGTAGGAATAAGAGATAAAGTAGAGTGAAAGGTAGGCCACTAGAACTCTACTACTGATGACATTAAATAGTATGCCACTGTCAGAGTTAGTAGCTTCAGGGAGCTATAAAGGGCTCACCTCAGAAGTGATAGGATGGATTACGGAAAAAGTCACATCCACGGATCCCATCACAGTTCTCATACTATTCAAGTCATTTATGCGGCCCCTTCTTGAGTACTGGTTAATGCTCACTTTTCCCTTTAGGGCAGGAATACAGAGAACATATATGTCATGTGTATAGACAATAAAGCATCTGAACTATTGGGACTGTCTCAGAGCTCTCAAAATGTACTCTCTAGAAAGGAAACAAGAGAGGTATCAAATAATATATAAATGGAAAATACTGGAGGGCCAGGTCCCAAATTTGCACATACTGGAATGATCGATATGGAATGAAATTCAGAATAGAACCAGTGAAGAGTAAAGGTGCCATATACACATTCAGAGATCACTGTTTAAACATTAGGGGCCTACAGTTATTCAATATTTGCCCAGCAAGTGTGAGAAATATTGCTGGAGTGGACGTCTTTAAGATAAACTAGACAGTTTTCTGCAAGAAGTGCCAGACCCACTTGCTGTAGTGGATATGTGGGCCTGCGGACTGCTCCAAGTAACAGCCTGTTGGACCAAGATCTCACAAGTGAAACCTGGCCCTGGATCGGGCTTGGGAAGTAGAACTCTCAGGACCCTCTACAGATTAAAGATGATGTTGGAGGACATAAACCACAGAATGACTGATGTCTGACCTACCTCAACTACTAGCTGGTTTAGGCTTCTAGCAAATCCATGTGTCTGCAAACCAGGGTTCAGGTTGCTGGTGAACTGGAGGAAGTCTTGGTTGGTTCTGTCCAGGGTTCAGACTTGGTTGGTGTGGTCAGGAATTGTCAGTCAGTTATTCTCTTTCCTTGCTGCTGGCAGCTCTGCTTTGCCTGCAAGATCATCTCTGCCTGCAAGATTGTCTCTGGTGTGTGGAAGGCATACGAACTTGACAGTCAGTCGAAACAGTTTGCAGGAACCTGAAATTTGCATGTGTGGTGTTCCTCATATGCAGGGTTTGGCTCCTGGTGTTGTTCTGGTTCCTCCAGTTACCTCTTTTTGATAACTGCCAGGATCGTTGGTGTGAGCTCCATTAACCCTTCACCAACTTTTTCACCAGTTTCCTCTTCAGGTTTTTTGGGGTTTGGTTCCAATTTGCCTTCTTCGTGCCACTCTGTGTGCATACAGATTCCTCAGTGCTGGGTTTGGGGTTTGTGTTTAACGGTCAGAGGCATCTTGTGGTTATTGAGTCCGTTCCTTTGGGCATACAGTTCAGTTTGAAAGTTTGTAGCAATGTGGCAGGTTCAGCTGCAGGTTTGTCTCCCTCTGGGCTCTGTTCTCCATCTTCATTCTGATTGCTCCCTGGAGAGTTCATTATCTGAATTGGGTGCGGTGGGGGTCACTTCAGTCTTTTTCTCTTTGGAGCTGGATGCTGCATGTAGCACATCTTCTGGTTTCTCAGGGATTGGTTCTCTGCACATTGTATGAAATATGTGTGTGGTGTGTCCAGCATGCTTGCAGATGGTCTCTCTTTATTTCCATCTCATTTCCATGGAATGAACCATTAATGACATGTCCCTCCGGCGGCTTTGCAAGATGTTCGGGAATCGACGTGTAACCTGCGGCATCTGTAATATGTGGCTCTTATCTGATCGTGAGGTGTTTGTGGTGGATGCCTTCCAGTGGTCAAAGAGAGGATTCCTTCATCTCTTCTTTTAGGTTTTGCTGTTTCTCCAAAAACAATTTGGAACTGTTTGGCTGATTTGCATGGTAATCCTTGTAGCTCCTTGGTGGCCAGCTCGGCCTTAGTTTCCTGCCTCTCTTGCTCGATATCTGAACATGGGTATCATTCGGTCCGTCTTGGACCCATCAGGTCATGACATCATGACAAACAGGAAATGTCGCCACTTTCACTCTGTGGGTTATGTTATTTGTTATTGTATTTTATTTAAAGTCTTTACTGTTGTGGGTACAGATCATATGTAGTGTACGCAGAGATGTAACTACAATTTGAGAAATTATGAAATATATTATAGCTAAGATCATAGTTTGTGAAAAAGGATTAAATTGGTATGTGAGCATGGTTGATAGAGCAGATGTTCTTCTGTTGATGGTATGATTTCAATTTGTTCTCAGAAGTGAATTTTCCAGTTACAGATTTTTCTTCCTTTTTATTAACTGTTCTTTGATTTTTATCTAGTTAATTCCTCATTAACTTCCCATATCAAGATGCTTAATTTATGTGTATATTCAGTTTTGCAGAACTATGGAAGATATATGTAGGCATTGTATGACTATTGCAGGTGTGTGCATGGCATGTAATGGCAGATACCCAAAATTAACAATTAATTGTAGTAGTGATATAATTAGATTTAATGAGAAATACCCAACATGAAGGTAGTATGTGATAATGTAATTGTAGCTGTGATAGCCATTAGATTATCCAGAATACTCCTCCCCCCTCCCTCAGAGCCATCCCCCTCCTCGATGAGTGAGCCGGGCCAGAGTCCTCGGCCCCGTGGCGACCCGGCCGAGTGGACCGTTGAGGAAGTCATCACACACATTGCCAACACAGATTCTGCCTTAGCAAATCACGCAGATCTGTTCAGACGACACGTTAGTTAGCTCTACTTTTTTCTTACATTTTAAAATTGTAGAAACCTTAAGAAATTTATAATTAAGTGCACAACGAAATCACAACGTGATGTATCTAGGAGAAAATGTTGAAACTGTACTATGGGATCAAATCTGCATCCCTTAGCTCCTCAGGCACGCATGTGGTGCTGAATGGTGCCTTGTAAACTCCATGGAAGTCAGATAGTACATCTGGTTGAGATACTTTTGGGCCCATCGTGATTCAGTGGGTAGTGCGTGTGCCTCGGCAGTGTAGATATGTGGGTTGGATCCCATGGTACAGCCTCAACATTTTCTCATGCAGTTGAGTAGCATGCCAGTAGGAACTAATATACGTAGAAGACCGAGAGGTAGCAGATCTAGGACAAACTTTGAAAACAGTTATTTCTGGGTTCTTTAAAAGATGATGATTGTGAGAGAATGTTCTTGTGTTTGACATAATGATTCTTTACTATTGTTGTTGGATATGATGTATTTAGTCTGTGACAACATTAATGTTACTGATGAGACTATCAAGCTGGATGACTTACAGTTCCCTTCTTATCAACGTCTTTTCACTAGTCTTCAATCCTATTATTCCTCTTGTTTATCATTCTCCTTTAATTTCACTCCTTCATTTAAAATTTACTCGTTCGTCTTTTATTAGTTTCATACATTTTAACATTATCACACTCCGAGCCCTCCTATTATCGTCATAAGTTTTTCTCCTTAACACTTTCACGCTTCACTGACTCCAGAGGCTTCACTCATTTTTCACCCGTTGCCTCACCGACGACGCGCACTGCGTCACTCATTAAAATATTTGTTAAAAATTTAAATTTTATCAGATCAATCTGGTAGTGGTTTTAAAATGAGGCCTTTAAATTGCGCACAATTTAGCACCCATGTCACTTGAGCAGGATATTGAGCACTTTCATATTTATCTCTTGAATGCACCTCAAGCGGCATTGGAAAAAAATATTTCTATAAAATCCAATTCTTATCCGATCGACTTGGGGATAGTTTAAGCATGTTTACCATTAAATTTTCGTTTTTTCTAATAGTCACATAGCCTATTATTGAGAACGGAGTTCGCTTGTATCTTCGTGGTAAAACTATTGTAAAATGTTGACATGACGAGTGTAATCGACGAAGTTTTTTTATTTGGTCTGTCACACACATCTTTGTGTGACATTTTATACATATGTTCTTCTAGAACATTCTATTGCGAAAATATTAGTACAAAAATAAAGTATGTACATCGAAAATTGAGGTCAGGACAGTGAAAAGAATAAGACTTTTCAAAAGGTGTTTCGCCGTTTCGTTTCGTCGGGTAGAGGTAATACTTCAGCCACTTCCCACACTCTTGCTGGTGGGCCGGGATCATGATTCTACATTTATATGCATATGTCCGTGAAAGGAATTTTATTGCGGTCACAGTGGTACCAAAATTAACAACGTAGCACAATTCTGGGATTGACAAACATGAAAAGTTCATAAACATTTCAGCGCTGTTTGATGCTCACGGCTAACGACCGCCATAGTTTCTTATTTGGTGTGGTTCTTATGTCAGGTTTGGTGAAAATGTAGGTATATATTCTTCTAGAGCATTCTCTGGCGAACACATTGATACCAAATTTAAATACATACAGCGAAAATTAAACTCAGCAACCCTAAAAGATTATAAACATTTCAGTGCTGACGCGCAGTTGGCCCACACGCCAGGGCTCAATCGGGGGGTCAAGGTCAGCCTACTCCCGGGAACGCAAAAGTGTTAACCACCGTGTTGTGCTGAGTTTATTGTGAAATTCCCCCGGTGCGCATGAAATAAAGTGTTCCCAAAAAATTCTTTCTTTTTTCGTAAAATGATAAATTCCCTTCCCTGAACATGTCTATGTAAAAATAAATACCAAATTCCACTTACTTTGGCTGTGGGGACGTGGACAAGGTGCACTGTGACGTCATCAGGGCCTGGTCGCCCGTGCGTGACTCGCCCAGACACGGTCGCGCGGGCTATTCAAGCACCGGGTGTTGCCACAAATATATTTTCAATTATTTGTTTTATATATTTCCAATGCGGTTTTATTTTTGTTTTATCGTATATGATGCATATTTGTGTTCTTTACAATATGTATACAGTAGAATGTTCATAATGTTCCATGGAACTGTGATACATGTGTCAGTAATGTGTCCACAATAAATGTTTATTGTCGCATTACTACCTGTTAAAAATTCACTGAAATTACAATATGTACAGTTTCACACACTATTTACACAGTAACACACTGTATTACACACTCAGTACTTTGGAAGTGAGTAATAATCAACGAAGTAGTCCATGGTACACAGCGCGACTTCACTCTCGGTGCACCAGGTACAGATAAATTTTTGCTTCCTGTTTCATCATTCTGTGTGCTTGCAAATAACTCACCCACGTACACCCTTGGCTTTAGTACTTGTAGGTTGTATGTAGCCAAGCTTGTAAAGCGTAAGGTAGTAATGAAAAGATTATAGGAAAAGATAAATTTGTAAGGTAATCTTGAAAAGATCACTTTGTATGGTCCCACACAGGAAGAGATCCAGCTTGTCTCAAGAGTGTCCGTCAGTCAGAAAGAGATTCGGCTAGCCTCAAAGAGTGTCTGTCAGTTAGGAAGAGATTCAGGTATTCTTGAAAATATCAACGGAAAACACCACCATGGAAGCCACTAACACTGTTCATCTATGCTACTTGTATCAGATGCATCATCACTGAACAGAAAACGATTCATCTATGTATCATCTAAATAAATTGAAGATAGCATAGGATTGCAAGAGTGACGATCAGAGCTACAACTGGATACGCTCGCTGAATCGTCCTCGTAGGTGCTGTATCACTTGCATCCGACCTTTGTGTTAGGTCCTTATTGCACCTAGCTTCACCAGTATTATGACCCTTATGTTCTTCAAACAATAAGGTTTGAATTTCACCGACAGAGCGTTATCTTTCAACCCGGCGTCGGACAGGTGTTTGGAAGCCAGAAGCACGTGCTCCACCCATGGTTGCTCATTCAGTACTCACCCAGCCAGCAGCCCTAGGGCATTCTGGGATTTTTTTCCAAGATGGCTGCCTCTCACTGGAGGTCCTAAGAGTCCATTTCGTACACAATCAACCTCGTACACATTTAGAATTTGTACCGAAAAATCAAAAAGAGTTTTCTCGGTTGGCGCAGTTTCCCGCCGACCGAGAATACTCACTTGGCGCAGTTAAGTGGTTAATGTAATCCGATGACTATCACGCGCATCATAAACCAAAATATTTGTAAAAAAAAATAAATTTTCATCTGATCAATTTCTAGGTGGTTTCAAAATGAGTGTCTTTAGATTGCTCACAATTTGATACCAAAATGAAGGACGTAGCACGAAAATATATGTTATCAGACTGAACGAGTATATACATTAGTCTGCAGGTGTGCCAATTGGTGCTCGTTCACGGGTAACTTTGCCGACTTTAGGTTTTGCTGTGGGACTCACTTCGGCTTTTAGACCTTATATGCATATACCCCTATAGAGAATTCTGTTGCGAACACAATGATACCAAAACGAACGATGTAGCACGAGATATAAGGTGAGAAAACTGAAACGAGTACAGTGGTACCTCGGAACACGAGTGTCCCTGTATGCGAGTTTTTCGGAATACGAGCAGGATTTCCTCGAAAAATATGTCTCGGAAGGCGAGGGTTACCTCGGAACGCGAGTTTGTTGATACGTGAACAGGCCGACTAGCGCATGGTGGCATGGCGATCGCGCCTCAGTTGACCAGTGTCTCGTGCCCAGTGACTATCCCACCTGAATTCTTCACAAGGATTTACAGTTTTTTGTTGTTTATTTAGCCATTTGAGCATAAAAGTTGTCATTATATATCTTGCCATGGGGCTCAAGAAAGCCATTGGAAAGGTTCAACCAAAGAAAATTGCTGTGAGTAGAGGATGTCCCTTCTTCATTAAGAAAATGTGTGAAGTATGGGAAGAACTGCAAAGTTTTGTTGAAAAAACTCACAAAGATAAAGCTGTAGCAGGCCGTTGCATTGACCTTCTAAATGATAATGTGATGTCTTACTACAGACAAGTGTTAAAATGTAGGGAAAAACAAGTGTCATTAGACAAATTCTTAGTTAGACAAGCAAGTCCTAGTGGTATGCAGGCAAAATGTGCCAGAGTGTGCATACCAGTGAAGTCCTCACTGCCTGATGTGATAATGGAAGGGGACTCCCCTTCCAAACAGTAACTCCTCTCCTCCTCCCCCCTCCTCACCATCTTCCATACGCCTACAGCATTTAACAGCAAGGTAAGTAATAACTTGAACATAGTTTTGTAGGTTTATTTAGATGAATTAGGTATAAAAATTTAGTTTGATATGGGGTTTTTGGGTAGTCAGGAACGGATTAATTCATTTCCCATTATTTCTTATGGGGAAATTAGCTCGGAATGCAAGTTTTCGGAATACGAGGCGTCTCCAGGAACCAATTAAACTCTTAAACTGAGGTATGCCTGTATATACATTTTCCTGATTTTGCGCACTCACGGGTAACTTGGCCGACTTTAGTCGTTATACTTTGTTATTGGTATTGCTTATATATACAGTATTGCGGTTGTTATTGCTTATATTTGTCTTTCTATTTAGAGCATTTTATTGCGAATAATTTGATACCACAATGAACAATGTTGCACAAAAATGTCTGTTAGCAAACTGTATGTGTTTGTCTGGTGTATTGGGTGTAGCGGGTGTGGCAATGAGTGTGCTCTGGCGGGTAAGGCTTCGACGACTTTAGGGGTCGTTGCGGGTTATGCGCCCCCACGTTGTCTAATTTATACGCATATGTCTGTGTAGGAAATTTTATTGCGATCATAGTGATACAAAAAAAAGATGTCGAACAAGTTTGGACTTGATAAACCTGACAAAAGTAGCAACATGTTCGCGCTGTTTGGTGTGCACGGCTAACAAACGACTGCTTTGGTGACATGTTATACGTATGTTCCTCTAGAACATTTCATTGAGAACACATTGATACCAAAATGAAACATGTACATAAAAAATTACGGTCAAAAACATGAAAAAGAGTATAAACTTTTCAGTAGGGGTGTAGCCGATGTATAGTTGAGCGTGCAGTAGCGGGTAACCCTTGGGCAACTTTCCATGGTCTTGGGGGTGGGGCGTGCCCAGGTTTTGTACTTTATATTGATATGTCTGTGTAAGGAATTTTATTGCAATCACAGTGATGCCAAAATTAACGACGTAGAACAATTCTGGGGTTGACAAACCTGAAAAGAGCATAAACATTTCATCGATGTTTGGGGCTCATGGCTAACGATCGCCATAGTTTTTTATTTGGTGCGGGTCTCACGTCAGGTTTGGTGAAATTATATATATATATATATTCCTCTAGAGCATTCTCTTGCGAACAAGTTGATACCAAAATTAAATACATACATGGAAAATTAAGGTCAGCAGACTGAAAAGAGTATAAATACAGTGGTACCTTGAGTAACGAATTTAATCCGTTCCATGTTCGTCATGTGAAACGGACGTCATACAAAACGAGTGTCCCCCATGTGATGCACTGTGTTTATTGTGAAATTCCCCCAGTGTGCATGACATCAAATGTTCCCCAAAATATCATTTTTCTTTGTAAAATGATAAATTACCTTCCCTGAACATGTCTATGTAAAAAATAATTACCAAATTCCACTTACTTTGGCTGTGAGGGCGTGGACAAGGTGCGCTGTGACGTCATCATGGGCTAGTCACCGGTGTGTGAAGCTCCCAGACACGGTCGTGCAGGCCATTCAAGCACCGCGTGTTGCCACAAATATATTTTCAAATATTTTTTCTATGTATTTCCAATGCGGTTTTATTTGTTTACTTTATCGTATATGATGCATATTTGTGACCTTTACAATATGTATACAGTAGAATGTTCATAATTTTCCATGGAACTGTGATACATGTGTCAGTAATGTGTCCACAATAAATGTTTATTGTCACAATATTACGTGGTAAAAATTCACTAAAATTACAATATGTACAGTTTCACATACTATTTACACAGTAACACACTGTATTACACACTTAGTACTTGGAGGTGCGTAATAGTCAACGAAGTAGTCCATGGTACACTTTGTTCTCCTTGCACCAGCTACAGATAGATTTTCGTTTCTGTTTCATCGTTCTGTGTGCTTGCAAATAATGCACTCGCGTGCACCCTTGACTTAGTACTTGTAGGTGGTATGTAGCCAAGCTTGTAAAGCATAAGGTAGTATTGAAATGATTATAGGAAAAGCTCAATTTGTAAGATAGTCTTGAAAAGATCGCTTTGTAAGGTCCCACACAGTAAGAGATTCAGTTAGCCTCAAAGAGTGTCCATCAGTCAGGAAGAGATTCAGCTAGTCTCAAAGAGTGTCCATCAGTCAGGAAGAGATTCAGCTAGTCTCAAAGAGTGTCCATCAGTCAGGAAGAGATTCAGCTAGTCCAAAGAGTGTCCATCAGTCAGAAAGAGATTCAGCTAGCCTCAAAGAGTGTCCATCAGTCAGGAAGAGATTCAGCTAGCCTCAAAGAGTGTCCATCAGTCAGGAAGAGATACAGCTAGCCTCAAAGAGTGTCCATAAGTCAGGAAGAGATTCAGAAATTTCTTGAAAATATCTATGGAAAACACCACCATGGAAGCCGCTAACACTGTTCATCTATGTTACTTGTATCAGATGCATCATCACTGAACGCAGAAAACGATTCATCTATGTATCATCTATATAAATTGGAGATGTCAAGGGTGGGGCTCAGAGCTACAACTGGATACGCTCGCTGTATCCTCCTCATAGGTGCTGTATCACTGCCATCCGCCGTTGTGTTAAGCCCTTATTGCGCCTAGCTTCACCAATGTTATGACCCTTATGTTCTTCAAACAATAGGGTCTGAATTGCACCGACTGAGCGCAGTCTTTCAACACCGTGTCAGACAGGTGTTTGAGAGCCAGAGGCACGTGTGCCACAAATGGTTGCTCACGCAGTACTAACCAAGCCAGCAGCCCTAGTCTTTCATATTCGTTATAGCAAACGTTTCGTTCAGTATTTGTTGGGTAGGCTGCTCCATTATGACAATCTTTCTTTGTTTCAAATGTGTTCCATTTCTTTTGTATTTGTCACTTACGTCTCAATAATGGATCAGCCTACCCGACAAAGACTGAACGAACCTTTATGGCATTTGTCCATTTTTCAAATTGTTTCAACAGTTCTTATATTTTTTTTTTTTTTATTTAAGAAACATGGAGCAGCCAACCTGTAGACCACTGAACGAACCTTTTTGACATTTGTACTGGTTTTCAAAATTCTTCATTTTTTTAATTATTTACGTTTTTTGTATGTAAGAAACATGGAGCAGCCTACCTGCCAACCACCGAACGAACCTTTTGCTATAAGACAAATGAAAAATAAATATTGAACACATTTGAAGAAAGGAAAATATCATAATGGTTTGTTGAGTGTATATGTAAGGTAGGCGTCTCCATTATTGAGACATAAATGACAAATACAAAACAAATTGAACACATTTGAAACAAAGAAAGATTGTTATAATGGAGCAGCCTACCTGTCGAACACCGAACGTACAGTACTTTTTTGACATTTGTTGTATATCAGACATTTCATTTCTTTTTTCCAACAAAAACGTCAATGCTTTGCAACATCTCAGCAGTCACCCCTCTATATCCCAGCATCATTAGCATCTTTAAACAAGAACAACATAATTTATGTGCATCGTCGGAGGCGTCTAAGAATGTGCAAGAAGCAGCGCGACCCCACCATGTGGTGTTGACGTTACTCAAACCAGCGTTCGTCATACGGGACGATTTGACGCCGATCGGGCCGTTCGTTACCCAAAATGTTCGTCTTTTGGGGCGATCGTTATGCGAGGTACCACTGTACAGTGGCACCTCGACATACGATTGCCCCTACTTACGATAAATTCGAGTTCCGATATAAATTTCATCAAAAAATGCGACTCGACATCCGATGGTGTCGTCGACATCCGATATTTGTTGGTACACGTTCGGGTCGGCCGAGCGCGTGGTTCCCGGTCACGCGGTCCGACCTGCCTCAGTTTACTACAGCTACCCGCTTAGTGACGATCGCGACTATAAGAAATTCCGCTTTTGTGGTGATTTTTTGCATTTTGAACATTAAAGTAATTATTTTCTATCGCGCCATGAGTCCCAAGAAAGTCAGTGGTAAGGCTCAACATATGAGATCCCATGTAAGAATGACCATAGAGCAGAAACAAGAGATCATTCGTAAATATGAAGACGGTGTGCGGGTCGGTGAACTGGCTAGGCAGTACAACAAATCTCAGTCAATGATATCCACCATACTGGTTAAGAAAAAGGACATTATGGGTGCTAAAGTGATGCATCATTACAGACAAATGTTAAATCGAATGGAAAAACAAATGTCTCTTGACAAATTTGTAGTGAGACAAACAAGCACTGAACCACAACCAGGTCCTAGTGGTATTCAGGCAAAATGTAGGAGAGAGAGTACCCCAGAGAAAACATCACTGCCTGATGTGATAATGGAAGGGGACTCCCCTTCCAAACAGTAACAACTCTCCTCCTCCCCCCTCATCACCATCTTCCATACGCCATCGAAATCCCTCCATAAAGGTAAGTGAAGTTTTGGTACTGTATTGTAGTTAGAAAAAAACATTGTATTCAGTATAAAATGTATTTTTATGTTAATATTTTGGAGGGTGGGGAACGGATTAATTCAAATCCCTTTATTTCTTATGGGAAAATTCGCTTCGACTTCCGATATTTCGACATACAGTACGATCCGTCTCTGGGAACGGATTAGCATCGTAAATCGAGGCCCCCATTGTATTTTATAAATGCCGCGCGGTCACCCGAAATGCCTGTTGCACGAGGGAAAGCTAAAAAATCTTCTGCTGGGAGCACAGTAGTGTTAACTCTTAGACCACGCTATACATACATACCGTATATGATTTGACAAAAAATAATTTTACATAAGTTTTTAAAACGTGCACAAACACTTTCTATTTTTTTAGCATAATCAACTAGGCAAATGCTCCAACTTTGTCTAAATAATCACAGCATAACTTGAAAAAAAAAAAGAGTATCAAAATTAATTTTAAAATTGAATATTGAAAACCTCAGATTTTCAATTCAGAATAAAAAATATGAACTACCACAAATTGTTCATTTAATGTTGTTATTCTCTCAGAATAGCATATGATCTTCATTTTCATCAAATTAGAATATAGGTTTTCAGTACAGTTTACTGTAAAAAAATCTTACAGTACATTTGAAATATGCGGCAAATTTTGACCAAAAAATGATAACTCCAAATGTATAAAGTTTATGAAAAAATCCATTCTGATGGGATTGTAGAACAGTCAGCTGAGCGCACAATATGTCAAAATAGTGAGAATCGGTTAATAACTGGAATTTTAGAAGTCACTCAAAGTTGAAACTCTGGTTCCAGAGGTACAGTAATTGAAGTTGAAGTTGTCAACAATTAATAAAGGTAGTTTTAATTCGTTAATTTAATTGTATGTTTTAATAAACATTGTTTGGCATTTGTACTGGAATATGTGAAAGTTATAGGTCAAGGTGTGTTGTAATGAAGTCAAGAAAAAATAACCCCCAAACAACACAAAGTATATCTTCTTAAGGTTATCTTGAGATGATTTCGGGGCTTTAGTGTCCCCGCGGCCCGGTCCTCGACCAGGCCTCCACCCCCAGGAACTAGCCCGTGACAGCTGACTAACACACAGGTACCTATTTTACTGCTAGGTAAAAGGGATAGGGATAGGGATAATTATAATAATTATAATGATTTAGGGGATATATTTAGGGTATATTTTATATAAGTGAAAAGCCCTAATATGGTCCCTAATTATCCAAATAACCTAAATAGACAAAGAAAATGGAGTTTGAAATCAGAGAAAAAATCAGCCAAAAAAATGAAGTCCCAAGTTTTGCGAGTTGTGACTAATTTATTTGTTGACCAATTTCATTCTATTTTCACGCGTTGGACAGGTGCTTGCATCTCTGTATTACAACATAATCCTTCAGTTCCAGTTATTAGGAGCTGTTCTCCTTATCAGTAAAACGTTCTTATTTTTCGAAAATTTGTCTAAAATCAATTTCTGAAAATATTTTGATGAAAGTTTCACGACACTGAAGCCAATAAGTTGGAGATTTGTTTAACATTTTAAAGTTATTTTTACATAATTCGAATATTTTTCACTACTATGCCCCCTATATTCGCGGTAATATGTGCGGTCTAAGGGTTAAGGTCGTTCATTTTTCCCATTCTCCATTTTCCACTACAGTAGTGAATTTTACAGTTAATTCTTGCAACCCTCCTTGTCTCTGTGAACACTTGTCTTGTGCATCCATCCCATACTGAGTTGAGAATGACCACTCTGTAGTCAACAGCTGTTACTGTGAACACATGTCTTGTGCATCCATCCCATACTGAGTTGAGAATGACCACTCTGTAGTCAACAGCTGTCTCTGTGAACACATGTCTTGTGCATCCATCCCATACTGAGTTGAGAATGACCACTCTGTAGTCAACAGCTGTCTCTGTGAACACTTGTCTTGTGCATCCATCCCATACTGAGTTGAGAATGACCACTCTGTAGTCAACAGCTGTTACTGTGAACACTTGTCTTGTGCATCCATCCCATACTGAGTTGAGAATGACCACTCTGTAGTCAACAGCTGTCTCTGTGAACACATGTCTTGTGCATCCATCCCATACTGAGTTGAGAATGACCACTCTGTAGTCAACAGCTGTCTCTGTGAACACATTGTCTTGTGCATCCATCCCATACTGAGTTGAGAATCACCACTCTGTAGTCAAGAGGTCAAATTGTGCAGGTTTATTCATGTTTGCCTCAGTGTCAGGGATTCATGCCTCTGCTTGTACTCCCTTATACCAGATTAAGCTTAATTGTTTTCTCTAAATCACATATTATCCTTAAATATTCTCTTTAGTGAACCATCCCTAAGTCTTCTTTTTTCATTTCCTGACATTAGCTTCTATTCCTCTCATATCATTAAAGGAACATCATAATATTTATCACTGGACTGTTTTCAAATTTGTAAATCCAAAGGATAATTCACTACCTGTTTTAACTTGTTTCGGGGGGGGGGGGGAGCCCCTTCGGCTCTCTGGAGCTATCCAGGCTGATGGATATATTAGACTTTGCCATCGGTCAGTGTGAATGGAGTTCTAAGCCTGCTGAGGACCACGAGCCAGAACCTGTCTCCCTCAGAGAGGCACCAGGAGCAGTGGCCAATAGACCCCCCCCCCCCCAGTGTGGTTGGAAGCTGTCTGTGTCTGCCATTGACCGGGTCAGGCACCCAGAAAGGTAAGCACCTCAAAATCCCCCTAATTTGGTTAAGAAATTGCTACTGAAAACTGAACTAGTGGAAACTAGTGAACGAAACGAAAACGAGCATGACGTCACCACGTCGCTGCGCTGCTTGTCTGCGCAGCTTTCCTCTCCCTGAGAAGGGGAAGGGTTGTCATTATATGTCGGATTTGTTGGTTCTTCAGTGGGGGCCTGTGGGGGTTCTTTCCTTCGGGGTAGGCAGGTGGCACCAGGTTTGGAGTTGGCGCCACCTTCGGATCCGCCTTCGTCTGGTCAGCGTGGTGCTCATTCTGCTCGTCGGTCAGGTTCGCATCAGGGGCATCGGGCCTTCTGCGGTTCGTCCCATTGATGTGGCGATGGGGGGGGGGGACTCATGCTGTTTGCTCATGCCTGGTCTCACGATTTGTGGGCTTTTCGGGTCATTTCCGACGTCCTCCTGCGGTAGCGTTGGGTGGCTCCTTCCCCTTCGGGGGGGGGGGGTTTGGGGCTGGCAGGGCAGGCCTCTTCTCCTGCGCTCTCACGTCATCTCGGAGTGGGTTTGCTTGGGAGTGGTCGAAACGACGTCGTCCCTCAGGTGGATTTCCTGTCTGTTCCCAGTCCCGAAAATGACTGTGCGGACCTGTAGTTCATTCTGGACTTGTCCCATCTGAATCCCTGGGTCTTTTGCCCCTCCTTTTGGATGACTACTCTGTCCCAGGTTCGGCTTCTTTTGGAGCTGGGTGCTGGAGTGGTGTCCCTGAACCTCTGAGGTGCAAATTGGCACCTTTCGATTCATTCGGGGTTCAGGGACTGGCTTAGGTTTTTTGTGGGACATCAGGGTTACCGTTTTCGTTGCCTTCCACTCGGCTTGAACCTGGCACCTTGTGTGTTTACACGCCTTACCAGGGTCATGGTGGCCTGTCTGTGTCTTTTAGGAGTTACAGGTCCTAGCTTATCTCAACGACTGACTGGTGTGGGCTCCCAGCCAGTACGCATGTCTGCTCGCCTGGGTTTTGGTTCTTTCCCACCTCGCTGGGTATGGGTTCCTGGTGAACTGGCGGAAGTCCCATTTGGTTCCCTCTCAGGTTCGGCTTTGACTGGGTCTTGTGTGGGACTCTTGGACTGCTTCCTTGTCTCTCCCTCCAGAGTCTCTGCATCGGCTGCAGTCCCACCTTCGCCTGTTCTGGGGTCTCCCAGGTCACCCGGCAGTTGCTCGAGGGTTTGTGTGGGAGCCTGAATTTTGCCATGATGGTCTACCCGCCGGGTCGGGTTTGACTTCGTCGGCTGTTCTGGTTCCTTCAGGGATGTCCCTTCTGTCTCTCTCGCGATCACTCTGTTTGGCCTCCGGGGGCCTTGCATCGGTTGCGGCATCGCCGACTTTGGTTTGGCGCCTACCCGAGCCCTCGCTTGATGTGTTCACAGACGTGTCGTCTCTTGGCTGGGGCTTTATGACCAGTGCTTACCAGGCTGGCCAGGGAGTCGGTGGGGTTTGTCCTTCCATTGGGCACACAGCACGAAGTGGGAATTTGCGGCGGTGTGGATGTCGCTTCTGAGGGTTCGGGTTGCTCACGGATCGACGATCCTGCTCCATTCTGACTGTTCTCCGGTGGTTCATTGCCTAAACCAAGGGGGTTCGATGAGGTCCTCGGCTTTTTGTGGCTTGTCGCTTCGGATGGCTCGTCTGCTAAGTTCTTGGTGTTTGGCTCTCCTGGTGGTTCACATTCGGGGGTGGGGGGTTGTCCAATGTCCTGGCGGACGGCCTGTCACGGTTCATTCCCCCTGTCCACGGAATGGATGGTCGACGCCAACTCATTCATTTGGCTCTGCTGGACGTACAGGCTCCCGGAGGTGGACCTCTTTGCGTTGGCGTGGTCTCCGGCAGAGCAAGGCAGAGTCTCCTTGGTAGCTGGCCTAGCCTTGATTCAGGCGCTGCTTGCTCGGTGTCCAGACCCGAGCTTACTCGGTCTCTTGCGGTTCTGCCTCTTTCAGAAGATTGGTCCGGTCCGTTACGTGGCTGGTTCGATCTTCTCCTCGATTCTTCAAGTTGGTCTCTCTGATTTGAGTCTATCACAACTTGTGTGGTGGGCAGATGGCTTCGTTGATGGTGTCCCACCTGCGTGTTTTGTTTCGGCGGCAGTATGAGGTTTCCTGGCAGTCATTCCGCTATTCTTGTCCCTTCGTAGGTGTAGTTCTATCTCTGTTTGGCTTGTTCCAGGACTGGCATCTTATGCCGTATACTCTCGCCTAGTATCGTGTGGTGCTGGCAGAGCCTCTGCGGCTTGCGTTCGGCGTTGATGTTACTTCCTTGCCGTTCCGTAAGCTGTCTCGTGTGTTGTTTCACCTCCGGCCTGCTCATGCGCCGCCTGAACAGTCGGGCAGTTAGACTGAATGCTCTCCTTCCTCTCTTCTCCTTGGTTTGTGGTGCCCCTTCGGTTCTGTTTTTTTTGGTGTAGGCTCTTTTTCTTGTTGGCATTGGCCTCTAGGAGTTTCTGCTCGTTTGTTCCTGGTAGCTGTTCTGTTCGTTTGCAGCTGTCGCCTTTTTTGGCTAGGCATGGGACTGCTGCTTTCCGGAGGGGTCCTTGGGTTGTTGATGCTGGGTTGATTTGGTCGGGGTGCATCGTGTGTTGTGTCCGGTTGCAGCTCTCCGCCATTTCCTGTGCTCCACGGCCTTGGTGGCCAGGGATGTGCTTTGGATTGACTGATTTTCCTTCTTCCTTGTTCTAGGGCTTGGGGTCTCCCAGGTTGTCTGCTGGGTCCTTCGGTCCGGCCCATCTGCGATCTATCCTCATACCCATGACTATTGTGTATTTGCCGTGTTGGCGATCGCCTCCCGGGTTTGTTGCTCTTGTGTTATCTTTGGGTAAGTAGCTCCGGGGAGCCGAGGGGGCTCCCCCAGAAAACCAGCATTAAATGCAATGAAATGCTATTTTCTGGGTGAGACCCGGAGGCTTCACGGCAATCCTCCCTCTCTCTTCTCAGCAGTTTTTCGCATGTTTTTGACATCCAGCCTCAGCACTGGGGTGTGGATAGAGGGCATGAAGGGAAGGGGCTTCCCCTTCCCGGGTAGGGGTGAATGGCGATGTGGTGATGTCATGCTCGTTTACTCGTTTTCGTTTGGAGAGTTCTGTCCTCTAGTTCGGCTTTCAGTGGCAATTTCTTAACCAGAATAGGGAATTGTTTTGGGATGCTTACCTTTCTGGGTGCCTGACCTGGTCGATGGCAGACATAGAATGCAACCACATGGAGGTTTCTATGCGCCATTGCTCCCCGTGCCTCTCTGAGGGGGCCAGGTTCTGGCACTTGGTTCCTGGTAGGCCTAGAACTCCATACACATTGATGCCAAAGTCTAATATAGAATCTGTAATCTCACATGGTGACCAGTAAATGTCAGCAAATATGTTCAACTGAATGCATGTTTAGATACTGTCGTCTTACTTTATATTGCCATTGGTGGCAGCAATATCCTAGACAACCATGACTACAGTAAGACTTCTCTCAGAGTACCTCTCCTCCCCCTCTCTCTCTAGTCTAGAGGTCTTTTGACAAAGCTGAGTGGAAACTCGACCACCTTCGCCTCCTTTTCCCGCCATGCCTAGTTGTTTTCTCTCTCTTGCCTCTATCAACCAACCCTACTTGTTGCTGCCCTCCACCCCAACCTGTGGTGTGTATCTCATATCATGAGGAAGGGTGTTCCTTGCTGGAAATTACACTGTGCTCATAAAATCCTCAGTACGAGCAGTGCCGGCAAGGAACACACACTACCGGCAAAGTACCATAACGTACTCTTGGAAAGGGGAATCATTCATTTTGTATATAAAAAAAGGCCAGTGCTGAAGACTGCAAATGAAGAAGTTGAAGATCTTATGTCTCCTCTGTCAGTTGACCAGACCACACACTAGAAGGTGAAGGGACGACGACATTTCGATCCGTCCTGGACCATTCTCAAGTCGATTCTGGTGATGGGTCACCCATCACCTGTCTTCATGAGTGAACCATCACCTGTGTTCATGAGTCACCCATCACCTGTGTTCATGGGTCACCCATCACCTGTCTTCATGGGTCACCCATCACCTGTCTTCATGGGTCACCCATCACCTGTGTTCATGGGTCACCCATCACCTGTGTTCATGAGTCACCCATCACCTGTGTTCATGAGTCACCCATCACCTGTGTTCATGAGTCACCCATCACCTGTGTTCATGAGTCACCCATCACCTGTGTTCATGAGTCACCCATCACCTGTGTTCATGAGTCACCCATCACCTGTGTTCATGAGTCACCCATCACCTGTCTTCATGAGTCAACCATCACCTGTGTTCATGAGTCACCCATCACCTGTGTTCATGGGTCACCCATCACCTGTCTTCATGAGTCACCCATCACCTGTCTTCATGAGTCAACCATCACCTGTGTTCATGAGTCACCCATCACCTGTGTTCATGGGTCACCCATCACCTGTCTTCATGGGTCACCCATCACCTGTCTTCATGGGTCACCCATCACCTGTCTTCATGGGTCACCCATCACCTGTCTTCATGGGTCACCCACCACCTGTGTTCATGGGTCACCCACCACCTGTGTTCATGGGTCATCTTCTGAAGTTCAACATTGACTGTTCAACATATTTAGTAAGTTCAGTTCCTGAGCCCATTATGTGCCTCTGTAACCTTTCCCACTACCACTCACAGGATGGGTATGGGGTCCACTACCACTCGCAGGATGGGTATGGGGTCCACTACCACTCGCAGGATGGGTATGGGGTCCACTACCACTCGCAGGATGGGTATGGGGTCCATTACCACTTGCAGGATGGGTATGGGGTCCACTACCACTCGCAGGATGGGTATGGGGTCCACTACCACTCGCAGGATGGGTATGGGGTCCATTACCACTCGCAGGATGGGTATGGGGTCCACTACCACTCGCAGGATGGGTATGGGGTCCACTACCACTCGCAGGATGGGTATGGGGTCCACTACCACTCGCAGGATGGGTATGGGGTCCACTACCACTCGCAGGATGGGTATGGGGTCCACTACCACTCGCAGGATGGGTATGGGGTCCATTACCACTCGCAGGATGGGTATGGGGTCCACTACCACTCGCAGGATGGGTATGGGGTCCACTACCACTCGCAGGGTGGGTATGGGGTCCACTACCACTCGCAGGATGGGTATGGGGTCCACTACCACTCGCAGGATGGGTATGGGGTCCACTACCACTCGCAGGATGGGTATGGGGTCCATTACCACTCGCAGGATGGGTATGGGGTCCACTACCACTCGCAGGATGGGTATGGGGTCCACTACCACTCGCAGGATGGGTATGGGGTCCACTACCACTCGCAGGATGGGTATGGGGTCCATTACCACTCGCAGGATGGGTATGGGGTCCACTACCACTCGCAGGATGGGTATGGGGTCCACTACCACTCGCAGGATGGGTATGGGGTCCACTACCACTCGCAGGATGGGTATGGGGTCTACTACCACTCGCAGGATGGGTATGGGGTCCACTACCACTCGCAGGATGGGTATGGGGTCCACTACCACTCGCAGGATGGGTATGGGGTCCATTACCACTCGCAGGATGGGTATGGGGTCCATTACCACTCGCAGGATGGGTATGGGTTCCATTACCACTCGCAGGATGGGTATGGGGTCCATTACCACTCGCAGGATGGGTATGGGGTCCATTATCACTCGCAGGATGGGTATGGGTCTACTACCACTCGCAGGATGGGTATGGGGTCCACTACCACTCACAGGATGGGTATGGGGGATCCATTACCACTCGCAGGATGGGTATGGGGTCCATTACCACTCGCAGGATGGGTATGGGGTCCATTACCACTCGCAGGATGGGTATGGGCCATTACCACTCGCAGGATGGGTATGGGTCCATTACCACTCGCAGGATGGGTATGGGGTCTATTACACTCGCAGGATGGGTATGGGGTCCACTACCACTCGCAGGATGGGTATGGGGTCCATTACACTCGCAGGATGGGTATGGGGTCCACTACCACTCGCAGGATGGGTATGGGGTCCATTACCACTCGCAGGATGGGTATGGGGTCCACTACCACTCACAGAATGAGTATGGGGTCCACTACCACTTGCAGGATGGGTATGGGGTCCACTACACTCACAGAATGAGTATGGGGTCCACTACCACTCACAGGATGGGTATGGGGTCCATTACCACTCGCAGGATGGGTATGGGGTCCACTACCACTCGCAGGATGGGTATGGGGTCCATTACCACTCGCAGGATGGGTATGGGGTCCACTACCACTCACAGGATGGGTATGGTGTCCATTACCACTCGCAGGATAGGTATGGGGTCCACTACCACTCGCAGGATGGGTATGGGGTCCACTACCACTCGCAGGATGGGTATGGGGTCCACTACCACTCGCAGGATGGGTATGGGGTCCACTACCACTCGCAGGATGGGTATGGGGTTCCATTACCACTTGCAGGATGGGTATGGGGACCACTGCCACTTGCAGAATGGGTATGGGGTCCCACTGCTACTCGCAGCATGGGTATGGGGTCCACTACTACTCACAGGATGGTATGGGGTCCACTACTACTCACAGGATGGGTATGGGGTCCCACTGCCACTCGCAGGATGGGTATGGGGTCCACTACTACTCACAGGATGGGTATGGGGTCCACTACCATTCACAGGATGGGTATGGGGTCCACCACCACTCACAGGATGGGTATGGGGTCCACTACTACTCACAGGATGGGTATGGGTCCACTACCACTCACAGGATGGGTATGGGGTCCCACTGCCTCTCACAGGATGGGTATGGGTCCACTACCACTCACAGGATGGGTATGGGGACCACTGCCACTCACAGGATGGTATGGGGTCCACTACACTCACAGGATGGGTATGGGGACCACTACCACTCACAGGATGGGTATGGGGACCACTGACACTCACAGGATGGGTATGGGGACCACTGCCACTCACAGGATGGGTATGGGGACCACTGCCACTCACAGGATGGGTATGGGGACCACTGCCACTCACAGGATGTGTATGTGGACCACTGCCACTGGATGGGTATGGGGACCACTGACACTCACAGGATGGGTATGGGTACCACTGCCACTCACAGGATGGGTATGGGGACCACTGCCACTCACTGGATGGGTATGGGGTCCACAATCACTTGTCACAGGCTCAGCTCTGCATCATCTTTGTGATAAATGCAGCATGTGTGAAGGTTTTCTATAGTGTACTGCACAGTTACTTTGCATTTATACTGTGACCAGTAGCTTAAATGGTGGGGGAGGGGGTTCTCCATGTTCCTCCCATTTTTACAGTTGACACTGGCCATAGCCTTTATATTCTCAGGACTTGGTACTGGCAACAGGTGTCAGCTGTGGCGTGCTGAATTTGCTGGGAGATGACCACTCCTAGATGTGTAATTCAGTCTATTCTTCTGCTGGTCTTGCTGGCAAAACCATAAACTAACTTTCTGTATTGTGTTGTTACTTTATTTGTGATTTTTCTGGGGGGAGTCCCTTCAGCTCCCCGGAGCTATCTGGGCTGATAATGAATGTATTAGGTCCTTAGCATCAGTCAAGCGAATGGAGTTCTTAGGCCTACCGGGGACAACGAGCCAGAACCTGGCCCCCTCAGAGAGGCACGAGGAGCAATGGCCTATAGAACCCCCTTTTCCACGTGGTTGGAAACATTCTATGTCTGCCATTGACTGAGTCAGGCACCCAGAAAGATAGGCGCCCCAAAACAAAGCCTATCTGGTTAATATATTGCTACTGGAATTCAAACTGTTGGACAGAACTCCCCAAACAAAAACAAAACGAGCAAACGAGCACGACATCACAGCTGTCATTGTGCTGCTGTCTGCGCAGCTTCCCAACCCCTGGGAGGAGGAATAGGAGCCCCAGACCCCGCGTCGGCTATCCACAGTCAGTTCTGTGGCTGATGTCAGACCTGGGCAGTCATGCGACTCTGGCTCTGAATCTCTTTCAGTGCTGTACCTTGTGGTGTGGTCCTGTCCCAGTGATGGTGTGCGAGCCAGGAGTAGTTCACCTGTACTCGGGTTGCATGCACCTTGGGTTACCTTCGCTGGGTGCCATGTAAGTACTGCCCTTGTGGCTTTGGGGGGTTACCTCTGTTGAGGTCTTTTGCTGCTCAGTGATTGCCCGCCCTTGGAGTCAGCTGGGGTGTTTCATGCGCCACTGTTTGTCTCTGGGTAGGAGGTAGTTTTGTCACTGGTAGAGGTGCAAGGTATTGTGTAGCTTGTTTCACCATAATACAGCAGCCGGTGCTGTTCCACCTGGGTTGTTGTACTCTAGCAGGGCTTTTCTTTTGTTTTTCTATTTCCTCCCTGGTGGGGGAGGGGTCTGCCCCTTGGTGTTGGTACCTATTATACAGTATATATATATTGGTGGTCCTCCACTTGATCCCCGTGAGTGTTCACGTCCCGGGGGTTAAGCTTTTAGCAGTTTGTTTCGTAGTTTGGGGCGCCGGTTCACAGTACTGTACCTTGCCTGGGCTTTCCTTAGCAGAGCATCTAAGGGCCCTGGTAAACCCCACTGGGGCTCAGTGGTGTGATAGATGCGTTCCCTGGGTCCCATCTCGCTTCATGCGAGTTTGATGCTTGCTCTGTCTCCTTGTCTCAGGGTGACAAAACGTGTTTTGCCTCTGTCATGCTGCCTGTTGGGTCAGTGACACTTTCGACCCAGAGTCCTGCGAGTGGTGTTGCTTGCATGCTCTCCATTTCACCTAATTCACTGATCATGGTAAACGGGTGCAGGCGGCTTTGGCGTTGCATGCGCGTTGTAGGTTGCTCACCTGGATGCCCCGAGGCTGCCACGTTTTGTTATAGGGACCCGAACTTGGGGGGGTGTTAGTCGCTTCGCCTGTTTCGTCCGCGTCCCTTTTTCCTTCCCCTGCTGTTGTTCGTCCTGTTCCTACCCCCATCCCCTGCTTCTGGCTCCAAAACGTCTGAGGGTTTTGGAGCCGGGGCAGGGTTTAGTTGGTGGTGAGACTCGGCAGTTTCAGGGGATATCCCATCCAGTGTGGCGACGGAGGCATTCGAGCCCGCTCCTCCAGCTGGTGCTTCTGGTGCTTCTGACCAGTGAGCTCTCTTTGTTCCATCTTTTCTGGCGGCCTCTGCCTTTTCTTTTGAAGCAGAGGTTTGGAGGATGGCTCAGCCCCAGGTCCTGATGTGGAGGTTCCTGGAGCAGGGGCTGACTTTGGGGGGGGGGGGGGGCAGCTTGGGGCCCAGTTGACCCTGCTTGGGTTTTCGTGCCCTCTGAGCGGGCTTGTTGCGCAGGGAGTGGGGTTTTTCTTATCCCCCTTCCTTGTACGAATTTGATATGGTGTCAGCCCCTCCCCGGGTTCAGTTCCAAGTTCCCTTGGGTACTTCAATT
>WNGS01160430.1:8776235-8798615 GCA_020271785.1 Procambarus virginalis | reverse complement strand
CGTCTCTTGGCTGGTGCTTAGGACCAGTGTATACCAGGTGCCAGGGAGTCGGTGGGGTTTGTCCTTCCATTGGGCACACAGCACGAAGTGGGAATTTGCGGCGGTGTGGATGTCGCTTCTGAGGGTTCGGGTTGCTCACGGAATCGACGATCACTGTCTCATTCGGACTTTACTCCGGTGGTTCATTGCCCCCCTTAAACCAAGGGGGTCGGAGGTCCTCGGCTTGTTGTGGCTTGTCGATTCGGGTGGCTCGTCTGCTAAGTTCTTGGTGTTTGGCTCTCCTGGCTGTTCACATTCGGGGGTGGGGGGTGTCCAATTTTTGTCCTGGCGGACGGCCTGTACACGGTTCAGTCCCCCTGTCCACGGATTGGACGGTCGACGCCAACTCATTCATTTGGCTCTGCTGGACGTACAGGCTCCCGGAGGTGGACATCTTTGCGTTGGCGTGGTCTCCGGCAGAGCAAGGCAGAGTCTCCTTGGTTAGCTAGGCCTAGCCTTGATTCAGGCGCTGCTTGCTCGGTGTACGAACCCAGGGGTTTTCCCATGGTTCTGCCTCTTTCAGAAGATTGGTCCGGTCCGTTACGTGGCTGGTTCGATCTTCTCGATTCTTCAAGTTCGGCTCTCTCTGATTGGAGTCTATCAAAACTTGTGTGGTGGGCAGATGGCTTCGTTGATGGTGTCACACTTGCGTGTTTGTTTCGCGGCAGTATGAGGTTTCCCTGGCAAGTCATTCCGCTATTCTTGTCCCTTCGTAGGTGTAGTTCTATCTCTGTTTGGCTTAGTTTCCAGACAGGCATCTTATGCCGTATACTCTCGCCTAGTATCGTGTGGTGCTGGCAGAGCCTCTGCAGCTGGCGTTCGGCGTTGATGTTACTTCCTTGCCGTTCCGTAAGCTGTCTCGGTGTGTTGTTTCACCTCCGGCCTGCTCATGCGCCGCCTGAAACATCCTGGGCAGTTAGACTGAATGCGCTCCTTCCTCTCTTCTCTCTTGTTTGTGGTGCCCCTTCGGTTCTGTTTTTTTTGGTGTAGGCTCTTTTTCTTGTTGGCATTGGCCTCTAGGGGTTTCTGCTCGTTTGTTCCTGGTAGCTGTTCTGTTCGTTTGCAGCGTCGCCTTTTTGGCTAGGCTGGGACTGGTGCTTTCCGGAGGGGTCCCTTGGGTGGTTGATGCTGGGTTGATTTGGTCGGGGTGCATCGTGTGTTGTGTCACGGTTGCAGCTCTCCGCCATTCCTGTGCTCCACGGCCTTGGTGGCCAGGGATGTGCTTTGGATTGACTGGTTTTCCTTCTTCCTTGTTCTAGGGCTTGGGGTCTCCCAGGTTGTCCGCTGGTCCTTCGGTCCGGCCCATCTGCGATCTATCCTCATACCCATGACATTGGTATTTGCCGTGTTGGCGATCGCCTCCCGGGTTTGTTGCTCTTGTGTTATCTTTGGGTAAGTAGCTCCGGGAGCCGAGGGGGCTCCCCCAGAAAACCAGCACTGAATGCATGAAATGCTAATTTCTGGGTGAGACCCGGAGGCTTCACGGCAATCCTCCCTCTCTCTTCTCAGCAGTTTTTCGCATGTTTTTGACATCCAGCCTCCAGCACTGGGGTGTGGATAGAGGGCATGAAGGGAAGGGGCTTCCCCTTCCCCCTCCCGGGTAGGGGTGAATGGCGATGTGGTGATGTCATGCTCGTTTACTCGTTTTCGTTTGGAGAGTTCTTTCCACTAGTTCGGCTTTCAGTGGCAATTTCTTAACCAGAATAGGGAATTGTTTTGGGATGCTTACCTTTCTGGGTGCCTGACCTGGTCGATGGCAGACATAGAATGCAACCACATGGAGGTTTCTATGCGCCATTGCTCCCCGTGCCCCTCTCTGAGGGGCCAGGTTCTGGCACTTGGTTCCTGGTAGGCCTAGAACTCCATTCACATTGATGCCAAAGTCTAATGTAGAATCTGTATCTCACATGGTGACCAGTAAATGTCAGCAAATATGTTCAACTGAATGCATGTTTAGATACTGTCGTCTTACTTTATATTGCCATTGGTGGCAGCAATATCCTAGACAACCATGACTACAGTAAGACTTCTCTCAGAGTACCTCTCCTCCCCCCTCTCTCTAGTCTAGAGGTCCTTTTGACAAAGCTGAGTGGAAACTCGACCACCTTCGCCATCCTTTTCCTGCCATGCCTAGTTGTTTTCTCTCTCTTGCCTCTATCAACCAACCCTACTTGTTGCTGCCCTCTCACCCCAACCTGTGGTGTGTATCTCATATCATGAGGAAGGGTGTTCCTTGCTGGAAATTACACTGTGCTCATAAAATCCTCAGTACGAGCAGTGCCGGCAAGGAACACACACTACCGGCAAAGTACCATAACGTACTCTTGGAAAGGGGAATCATTCATTTTGTATATAAAAAAAAGGCCAGTGCTGAAGACTGCAAATGAAGAAGTTGAAGATCTTATGTCTCCTCTGTCAGTGACCAGACCACACACTAGAAGGTGAAGGGACGACGACATTTCGATCCGTCCAGGACCATCATCAAGCGCTTTCTGGTGATGGGTCACCCATCACCTGTCTTCATGAGTCAACCATCACCTGTGTTCATGAGTCACCCATCACCTGTGTTCATGGGTCACCCATCACCTGTCTTCATGGGTCACCCATCACCTGTGTTCATGGGTCACCCATCACCTGTGTTCATGGGTCACCCATCACCTGTGTTCATGAGTCACCCATCACCTGTGTTCATGAGTCACCCATCACCTGTGTTCATGAGTCACCCATCACCTGTCTTCATGGGTCACCCACCACCTGTCTTCATGGGTCACCCATCACCTGTCTTCATCGGTCACCCATCACCTGTCTTCATGGGTCACCCATCACCTGTCTTCATGGGTCACCCATCACCTGTCTTCATGGGTCACCCATCACCTGTCTTCATGGGTCACCCATCACCTGTCTTCATCGGTCACCCATCACCTGTCTTCATGGGTCACCCATCACCTGTCTTCATGAGTCACCCATCACCTGTCTTCATGGGTCACCCATCACCTGTCTTCATGAGTCACCCATCACCTGTCTTCATGGGTCACCCATCACCTGTGTGCATGGTCACCCACCACCTGTGTTCATGGGTCACCCATCACCTGTGTTCATGGGTCACCCATCACCTGTCTTCATGGGTCACCCATCACCTGTCTTCATGGGTCACCCATCACCTGTCTTCATGGGTCACCCATCACCTGTCTTCATGGGTCACCCATCACCTGTGTTCATGGGTCACCCACCACCTATGTTCATGGGTCATCTTCTGAAGTTCAACATTGACTGTTCAACATATTTAGTAAGTTCAGTTCCTGAGCCCATTATGTGCCTCTGTAACCTTTTCCACTACCACTCGCAGGATGGGTATGGGGTCCATTCCACTCGCAGGATGGGTATGGGTCCACTGCCACTCACAGGATGGGTATGGGGTCCACTACCACTCCAGGATGGGTATGGGGCCACCCATCACAAGGTAGTCACGCCACTCGCAGGATGGGTATGGGGTCCACTACCTACTCGCAGGGTAGGGTCCAATCAGTAGGTATGGGGTCCACTACCACTCGCAGGATTGTGTAGGGGTCTACATAGCCACTCGCAGGATGTGGTATGGGGTCCACTAGCCACTCACAAGGTGGGTATGGGTCCACTAGCCACTCAGCAGGATGGGTATGGGTCCACTACACTCACAGGATGGGTATGGGCCTCTCCAGTTATAGACCACTGCTACAGGATGGGTATGGGGTCCACTACCACTCGACAGGATGGGTATGGGGCCACTACCACTCCAGGAGGGGTATGGGACCACTCCATCTCCAGGATGGGTATGGGGTCCACTACACTCCGTAGTCTACACCAGGATGGGTATGGGGTCCATACCACTCCAGGATGGGTATGGGACCACTACCTCTCACAGGATGGTATGGGGCCACTTGCCACTCACAGGATGGTTGGGGTCCATAGCCACTCCAGGATGGGTATGGGTACCATCTACACTCCAGGATGGGTATGGGGCCACTGCCTCTCGCAGGATGGGTATGGGGTACCACCTACCACTCCAAGGATGGGTATGGGGTCCACTAGCCTCTCCAGGATGGGTGTGGGGGCCACTGCCACCTCACAGGATGGGTATGGGGTCCACTAGCCTCTCACAGGATGGGTATGGGGAACACTACACTCCAGGATGGGTATGGGGTCCATTGACACTCGACAGGATGGTATGGGGCTACACTGCCACTCGACAGGATGGGTATGGGGTCCATTACCACTCACAGGATGGGTATGGGTCCACTGACCACTCCGCAGGATGGGTATGGGGCACCACTGCCTCTCACAGCTTGATGGGTATGGGGTCCACTACCACTCCAGGATGGGTATGGGACCATAGCCAACTCACAGGATGGGTATGGGTCTCACTACACTCACAGGATGGGTATGGGACCATGCCACCGACAGGATGGGTATGGGGACTACTGCCACTCGACAGGATGGGTATGGGGACCACTGACCACTCACAGATGGGTAGTGGGTCCACTACCACTCGCAGGATGGGTATGGGGTACCATTCCACTCCAGGATGGGTATGGGGTCCACTCCACTCTCAGGATGGGTATGGGGTACCACTAGCCATCTCACAGGATGGGTATGGGGGACCATGCCTACTCGACAGCATGGGTATGGGGTACCACTACTACTCACAGGATGGGTATGGGGTCTGCACCACAGTATGGGCCACTGCACTCACAGGATGGGTATGGGGTCCACCACGGGGATGGGGACCACTCACTCACAGGATGGGTATGGGGTCCACTACACTCACAGGATGGGTATGGGGTCCACTACCACTCACTAGGATGGGTATGGGGTCCACTACCACTCACAGGATGGGTATGGGGTCAGTCCACTGCCACTCCCAGGATGGTATTGGGACTACTCACGGGGGTTGGGACTCCACTCACAGGATGGGTATGGGGTCCACTACCATCTCACAGGATGGGTATGGGGTCCACCTACCACTCACAGGATTGGGTATGGGTCCACTACTCACTCACATGATGGGTATGGGGTTCACTACACTCACAGGATGGGTATGGGGTACCACTACACTCGCAGGATGGGTATGGGGCCACTGCCACTCCAGGATGGGTATGGGGTCACCTATCGAGAGATTGGTCCACACTCAGCAGTGATGGGTATGGGGCCACTGGCCACTCCAGGATGGGTATGGGGCCACTGCACTCACAGGATGGGTATGGGGACCACTGCCACTCACAGGATGGGTATGGGGTCACCTACTGCACTTCCAGGATGGGTATGGGTACCATTACTCACTCGCAGGATGGGTATGGGGACCATGCCAGCTCACAGGATGGGTATGGGGCCCACTGCCAACTCGCAGGATGGTATGGGGTACCACTGGCCACTCACAGGATGGGTATGGGTCGGGTCCACTGCCACTCACAGGATGTGTATGGGGTCCACTACTACTCACAGGATGGGTATGGGGTCCACTACCACTCACAGGATGGGTATGGGGTCCCACTGCACTCGCAGGATGGGTATGGGGTCCACTACTACTCGCAGGATGGGTATGGGGTCCCACTGCCACTCACAGGATGTGTATGGGGCCACTGCCACTCGCAGGATTGGTATGGGGTCCATTACCACTCACAGGATGGGTATGGGTCCCACTGCCACTCGCAGGATGGGTATGGGGTCCACTACTACTCACAGGATGGGTATGGGTCCATGCCACTCGCAGGATGTGTATAGGGACCACTGCCTCTCACAGGATGGGTATGGGGTCCACTACTACTCACAGGATGGGTATGGGGACCACTACCACTCACAGGATGTATAGGGACCACTGCCTCTCACAGGATGGGTATGGGGTCCCTACTACTCACAGGATGGGTATGGGGACCACTACCACTCACAGGATGGGTATGGGGACCACTGCCTCTCACAGGATGGGTATGGGGACCACTGCCTCTCACAGGATGGGTGTGGGGACCACTGCCTCTCACAGGATGGGTATGGGGACCACTGACACTCACAGGATGGGTATGGGGACCACTGCCTCTCACAGGATGGGTGTGGGGACCATGCCACTCACAGGATGGGTATGGGGGACCATGCCTCTACAGGATGGGTGTGGGGACCACTGCCACTCACAGGATGGGTATGGGGACCACTGCCTCTCACAGGATGGGTATGGGGACCACTGACACTCACAGGATGGGTATGGGGACCACTGCACTCACAGGATGGGTATGGGGACCACTGCCACTCACAGGATGGGTATGGGGACCACTGACACTCACAGGATGGGTATGGGGTCCACTGACACTCACAGGATGGGTATGGGGACCACTGCCTCTCACAGGATGGGTGTGGGGACCACTGCCACTCACAGGATGGGTATGGGGACCACTGCCTCTCACAGGATGGGTATGGGGACCACTGACACTCACAGGATGGGTATGGGGACCACTGCCACTCACAGGATGGGTATGGGGACCACTGCCACTCACAGGATGGGTATGGGGACCACTGACACTCACAGGATGGGTATGGGTCCACTACTACTCACAGGATGGGTATGGGGACCACTGCCACTCACAGGATGGTATGGGGACCACTGCCACTCACAGGATGGGTATGGGGACCACTGCCTCTCACAGGATGGGTATGGGACCACTGCCTCTCACAGGATGGGTATGGGGACCACTACTACTCACAGGATGGGTATGGGGTCCACTGCCACTCACAGGATGGGTATGGGGACCACTGACACTCACAGGATGGGTATGGGGACCACTGCCACTCACAGGATGGGTATGGGGACCACTGCACTCACAGGATGGGTATGGGGTCCACTACCACTCACAGGATGGGTATGGGGTCCACTACCACTCACAGGATGGGTATGGGGTCCACTACCACTCACAGGATGGGTATGGGGACCACTGCCACTCACAGGATGGGTATGGGGACCACTGCCACTCACAGGATGGGTATGGGGACCACTGCCACTCACAGGATGGGTATGGGGTCCACTACCACTCACAGGATGGGTATGGGGTCCACTACCACTCACAGGATGGGTATGGGGTCCACTACCACTCACAGGATGGGTATGGGGTTCACTACCACTCACAGGATGGGTATGGGGACCACTACCACTCACAGGATGGGTATGGGACCACTGCCACTCACAGGATGGGTATGGGGACCACTGCCACTCACAGGATGGGTATGGGGACCACTGCCACTCACAGGATGGGTATGGGGACCACTGCCACTCACAGGATGGGTATGGGGACCACTGCCACTCACAGGATGGGTATGGGGACCACTGCCACTCACAGGATGGGTATGGGGACCACTGACACTCACAGGATGGGTATGGGACCACTGCCGCTCACAGGATGGGTATGGGGACCACTGCCACTCACAGGATGGGTATGGGGTCCACAATCACTTGTCACAGGCTCAGCTCTGCATCATCTTTGTGATAAATGCAGCATGTGTGAAGGTTTCTATAGTGTACTGCACAGTTACTTTGCATTTATACTGTGACCAGTAGCTTGAAATGGTGGGGAGGGGGTTCTCCATGTTCCTCCCATTTTTACAGTTGACACTGGCCATAGCCTCTATATTCTCAGGACTTGGTACTGGCAACAGGTGTCAGCTGTGGCGTGCTGAATTTGCTGGGAGATGACCACTCCTAGATGTGTAATTCAGTCTATTCTTCTGCTGGTCTTGCTGGCAAAACCATAAACTAACTTTCTGTATTGTGTTGTTACTTTATTTGTGATTTTTCTGGGGGGAGTCCCTTCAGCTCCCCGGAGCTATCTGGGCTGATAATGAATGTATTAGGTCCTTAGCATCAGTCAAGCGAATGGAGTTCTTAGGCCTACCGGGGACAACGAGCCAGAACCTGGCCCCCTCAGAGAGGCACGAGGAGCAATGGCCTATAGAACCCCCTTTTCCACGTGGTTGGAAACATTCTATGTCTGCCATTGACTGAGTCAGGCACCCAGAAAGATAGGCCCCTAAAACAAAGCCTATCTGGTTAATATATTGCTACTGGAATTCAAACTGTTGGACAGAACTCCCCAAACAAAAACAAAACGAGCAAACGAGCACGACATCACAGCTGTCATTGTGCTGCTGTCTGCGCAGCTTCCCAACCCCCTGGGAGGAGGAATAGGGAGCCCCAGACCCCGCGTCGGCTATCCACAGTCAGTTCTGTGGCTGATGTCAGACCTGGGCAGTCATGCGACTCTGGCTCTGAATCTCTTTCAGTGCTGTACCTTGTGGTGTGGTCCTGTCCCAGTGATGGTGTGCGAGCCAGGAGTAGTTTCACCTGTACTCGGGTTGCATGCACCTTGGGTTACCTTCGCTGGGTGCCATGTAAGTACTGCCCTTGTGGCTTTGGGGGGTTACCTCTGTTGAGGTCTTTTGCTGCTCAGTGATTGCCCGCCCTTGGAGTCAGCTGGGGTGTTTCATGCGCCACTGTTTGTCTCTGGGTAGGAGGTAGTTTTGTCACTGGTAGAGGTGCAAGGTATTGTGTAGCTTGTTTCACCATAATACAGCAGCCGGTGCTGTTCCACCTGGGTTGTTGTACTCTAGCAGGGCTTTTCTTTTGTTTTTCTATTTCCTCCCTGGTGGGGAGGGGTCTGCCCCTTGGTGTTGGTACCTATTATACAGTATATATATATTGGTGGTCCTCCACTTGATCCCCGTGAGTGTTCACGTCCCGGGGGTTAAGCTTTTAGCAGTTTGTTTCGTAGTTTGGGGCGCCGGTTCACAGTACTGTACCTTGCCTGGGCTTTCCTTAGCAGAGCATCTAAGGGCCCTGGTAAACCCCACTGGGCTCAGTGGTGTGATAGATGCGTTCCCTGGGTCCCATCTCGCTTCATGCGAGTTTGATGCTTGCTCTGTCTCCTTGTCTCAGGGTGACAAAAACGTGTTTTGCCTCTGTCATGCTGCCTGTTGGGTCAGTGACACTTTCGACCCAGAGTCCTGCGAGTGGTGTTGCTTGCATGCTCTCCATTTCACCTAATTCACTGATCATGGTAAACGGTGCAGGCGGCTTTGGCGTTGCATGCGCGTTGTAGGTTGCTCACCTGGATGCCCCGAGGCTGCCACGTTTTGGTTATAGGGACCCGAACTTGGGGGGGTGTTAGTCGCTTCGCCTGGTTTCGTCCGCGTCCCTTTTTCCTTCCCCTGCTGTTGTTCGTCCTGTTCCTACCCCCCATCCCCCTGCTTCTGGCTCCAAAACGTCTGAGGGTTTGGAGCCGGGGCAGGGTTTAGTTGGTGGTGAGACTCGGGCAGTTTCAGGGGATATCCCATCCAGTGTGGCGACGGAGGCATTCGAGCCCGCTCCTCCAGCTGGTGCTTCTGGTGCTTCTGACCAGTGAGCTCTCTTTGTTCCATCTTTTCTGGCGGCCTCTGCCTTTTCTTTTGAAGCAGAGGGTTTGGAGGATGGCTCAGCCCCAGGTCCTGATGTGGAGGTTCCTGGAGCAGGGGCTGACTTTGGGGGGGGGGGGGGGCAGCTTGGGCCCAGTTGACCCTGCTTGGGTTTTCGTGCCCTCTGAGCAGGGCTTGTTGCAGCAGGGAGTGGGGTTTTCTTATCCCCCTTCCTTGTACGAATTTGATATGGTGTCAGCCCCTCCCCGGGTTCAGTTCCAAGTTCCCTTGGGTACTTCAATTCCTTCTTTTCGGAGGTTTTTCATCTTTCGCATCCCACCTCATGAGGTGCGGGACGCCATTGCGGCTTACCTTGCCTCCTGCACGAACCAGATTACTCCTCGATAATGGATCCTGCCTCGTTTGAGTTCGGTTCTTCTTTTTCATTACTGGGTATGTTACAAGGTCCCGGAATCGTCCTGGATACCAGACAGTCCTATGTTTTCGTTGGGGGCGTGGCATACGTTTTGTCGGTCCTGCACGCTTGAGTGGCTAGTAGCCCTTACGGTTGTACAGGTTTACCTGGGGGGGAGGGGGGAGTTTGAGCACTTCAATGTGTACTTGTTCGCCCCTGCCCTTCTTCAGAATGTTGGCCTTGTACAGCTTCATGCAGGTTCTCTCCCTTTTGGCTGCCCTGGTTGCTGAGGACTTGCGCGCCTGTGGCCATTTGGCTTTGGTCTTGCGTTTATTTTCCCTTCTTGAGTTGTCTTCGGACTGGCTTGAAGAGGACGTGGCAGCGCTTGGGGCCGATCTATGGTCTGGTGCGCTGGCTCGGCGGTGTGGGCGTCTGCTGCACAGTTGAAGCTGTTTGCGCCGATCCTTGGGAGGCGGTGTCGCTGTTCTTGCTCTCATCTCGCATGCCGGCAGGCGGTGCTCACTCAATCTGTGGATTCTGCTTGGGCCCTGGCTGTTAGGTTTGCTGAGTTTGCAGAGTACCTACCTAGAGTCTGTGGTGGTGCAGTATCTGCAAGCGGGCTCTTTGAGTTGTCATCCTATGTCAGACTTGTTGGTTCTCCAGGGGGTCCTGTGGGGGATCTTCCCGGAAGGGTCATGCCAGGGCATGGGATTCCTCCCATCGTGGTAGGCCGGTAGTCCCAGTTTCAGAACCGGCGGAGCCTTTGGAACTAATGACGACTGGTCAGTGTGGTGATTGCTCTGCTCGTATGGTGGTTTCGCATAATGGGCATTGGCTTTTTCGCGGTTTGTCCCATTGACCAGAGCCTCCCCTCTGGGCGGTGGGAGGATCGCACTGGTCGCCCACATTGGTCCCACAATTTGTGGGTGTTTCGGGTTATTTCTTGCGGCCTGTGGTGGTGTTTGGGTGGCCCCTCCCCCTTTTGGAGCCGGAGCCGGTCGGCCAAGCGGACAGCACACTGGACTTGTGATCCTGTGGTCCCGGGTTCGATCCCGGGCACCGGCGAGAAACAATGGGCAGAGTTTCTTTCACCCTATGCCCCTGTTACCTAGCAGTAAAATAAGTATCTGGGTGTTAGTAAGCTGTAGAAAGGCTTTTATTTTTTATCTGAGCTTTACTGTGTATTGTCCATTGTCTGCCAAGCCCCAGTATAACCTGGTGTGAACAGTTTATAAAGCTCCTGGCTTTGGTAGTGCGGCATGTCAACTTGACTGCACAAGATCCTAACTGAAGATCAGTAGGAACTAGCCCAAGGAACAACAGTGCACAGTATTGGTCAGAAACTAGCTTCTCATGTGTACTCAAAGCTTGAGTACAGGTATTTAAGAGTTTTAAGGTTATTTTCTACAGGTATTTAAGTAAAATACACAGTACAGTAAATGCTTTAAAGTATAAATTTATAAACAGGTTTGTTTACTTGTCAGTTAATCTACTTGTCATTATTAAGTTTCCCTGTTGCTTAAGTATTAGTTTAACATCTTGGTGTGTACATGTTTTGATCACCCGTGATGATCAAAACTCAAATCTAATTATTTGAGCTCCACCTCCTGCTATTTGTACCTAGTGTGTTAAAGTCTATTACTTTATCATATTTGCTCCTAATTGGTCAGTTTAGCCCTAGTTTCCAGTCCTACTAACCCATTGGCCTCAAATGGTCTCCTCTCCATATGTTTATCTGTCCCGGGTGATCTGCAGTTGGGAGTTACTTGGACTCCTTCATGGTCTTCACTATTTATTTTTTAGTGTGCTTGTTCCTCGAGCTGTATGGAAGCAGGTTGTGGATCGCTTCTCCCAACCACTTGGGCTGGACGGTAGAGCGATGGTCTCGCTTCATGCAGGTCGGCGTTCATTCTCTGACTGTCCAAGTGGTTGGGCACCATTCCTTCCCCCTGTCCCATCCCTTATTCTTATCCTGATCCCTTCCCAGTGTTAAATAGTCGTAATGGCTTGGCACTTTCCCCTTATTTAAATTTGCAAACAAAATTTCACCAGAATACGGCCGAGTGGCATTCGTTTCAGCACTTTGTGCACATCCATAGATCATTCACCTTGATCATCGAAGCATCCACAGCTTGCGTGGTAGAGCAACGGTCTCATGCTGTTATGGCCCGAGTTCAATCTCCAATGTTCCAAGTGAATGAAATAAAAAATTAATGGGAGATTTATCAAAGTTAAAATTACCAAAAAAAAAATTCATGTGCAATTTTATTTCTATATTTTCAGGAGATCGATGGAAAGGCTTTGTTATTACTCAACAGTGACATGATGATGAAGTATATGGGACTTAAGCTTGGTCCTGCTCTCAAGATCTGTAACCTCATCAACAAGATACGTGGACGTAAACACTTGGTCACGTAAACGGTGCAACTAAAAACTACGGGTTTTCTGGAGCGGTATGTTGCTGCCTTTGTCGGAGGATGTTTACTGTATGAAGGTGTGGCTTGTGTGGTTGGTGCTGTGGCAGGAATAATGGGGCACAGAGTTGATACTGTGGCAGGAATAATGGGGTACAGAGTTGGTGCTGTGGCAGAAATAATGGGGTACAGAGTTGATACTGTGGCAGGAATAATGGGGTACAGAGTTGATGCTGTGGCAGGAATAATGGGGTACAGAGTTGATGCTGTGGCAGAAATAATGGGGTACAGAGTTGATGCTGTGGCAGAAATAATGGGGTACAGAGTTGATGCTGTGGCAGGAATAATGGGGTACAGAGTTGATACTGTGGCAGGAATAATGGGGTACAGAGTTGATACTGTGGCAGGAATAATGGGGTACAGAGTTGATACTGTGGCAGGAATAATGGGGTACAGAGTTGATACTGTGGCAGGAATAATGGGGTACAGAGTTGATACTGTGGCAGGAATAATGGGGCACAGAGTTGATACTGTGGCAGGAATAATGGGGTACAGAGTTGATACTGTGGCAGGAATAATGGGGCACAGAGTTGAGGCTGTGGCAGGAATAATGGGGTACAGAGTTGATGCTGTGGCAGGAATAATGGGGTACAGAGTTGGTGCTGTGGCAGGAATAATGGGGCACAGAGTTGAGGCTGTGGCAGGAATAATGGGGTACAGAGTTGATGCTGTGGCAGGAATAATGGGGCAGAGAGAGTTGATGCCATGCCAGGAATAATGGGGCAGAGAGAGTTGATGGTGAGAGTTGATGGTGTGCCAAGGATAATTGGCCAAGAGGGAAGCTGTTCACCTACACTCGGGGCATCGTGATAGTCTGTGTCCAGAGTTATCATTCTTATCCAAAACTTATGCAGAAAGTTATTATTTTAAATATCCAGTGCACTTTTTTATTTATTTATTTATTTATTTATTTATGTATTTATATTTAATTATCAATTTAATTTCTGTTTGGGTAAATTGGCATCATCCTTGAAGGAAAACTTTTGTCAATATAGATAGTTAAAAATATATAATGACAGACTGTACTTGTTTCTTTCTAATGACACCCTTGGTAATCAACATGTGTATGTTGTTTTATGTTTAACAAAATGTAATTTTAAATGATATAGTTTTGCATTTGTTGAGATATGTAGTTAATTGTTTCCACTGTCATGTGGTGGTCACTAAAATATAGTCTAATTATACAGTTGTGAATGGTGAGGAAACGTTAATTTGGTCATAACAACTGGAAATGTGTAACTGGTATTATCACATGTTATGTATAGTGTTGGCAGATGAGTCTAAATACTGTACTCTTGTTTATGGCAATTGCTGTACATTTGTTATTGATGCAGAGAATAAGTCACAATAACATTGCTGAAAATAACTAACTCACACAAGTGAAAAGAAAGCAAAGTGACTACCTTTCAGTCCATCCCGAGCCCTTGATGAGGAATATGACGTGATGACGGTCCGGGACAGTCCATCCCGAGCCCTTGATGAGGAATATGACGTGATGACGGTCCGGGACAGTCCATCCCGAGCCCTTGATGAGGAATATGACGTGATGACGGTCCGGGACAGTCCATCCCGAGCCCTTGATGAGGAATATGACGTGATAAAGGTCCGGGACAGTCCATCCCGAGCCCTTGATGAGGAATATGACGTGATGACGGTCCGGGACAGTTCATCCCGAGCCCTTGATGAGGAATATGACGTGATGAGGGTCCGGGACAGTCCATCCCGAGCCCTTGATGAGGAATATGATGTGATGACGGTCCGGGACAGTCCATCCCGAGCCCTTGATGAGGAATATGACGTGATGACGGTCCGGGACAGTTCATCCCGAGCCCTTGATGAGAAATATGACATGATGAGGGTCTGGGATGGACTGAAACATCCTCACTTTCTTTTCATTTTGTGTGTTGGTTGGGTTGTTTGTTTTGATATAAAATTGTAAATATTTCAGTATACAAAGACAATGTATTAGAAATATGTTTGTGAGGAAAAGGTATGACTAGAAAGTGTACACAGTTTATTTTGGTGTTCTAAAAATACAACTAATAATGGAGAAGAGAGAATACAGGAGCAAGACTTAAGGCATTCATCTGAATTACAGAGAGCACAGAAAATACAAGAGCGAGACGAGACTAGGTAAAACAGTAAGGAATGCGGGAAATGTCACAATAATTTGGCTGAAATATGCAACCCGCTCTCGCACAAGACAGCACATATAGGATTTATTGCTTATAGTCACTATTTTGCTTATACATAAGTATATAATGTGACATAAATACTTATGTATAAGTATATATTCCAAGTATGTAATATAAGTATTCTATACTTATTGTATAGAATACAATAAGTATTCCAAGTATACTTATGTATAAGTATATATTATATATGTATTCCAAGCCATATTTTTTCCAAAGCAGTAACTCTTCCTCTGAGTTTTATTAAACAATAGAGATTTTATAAAAAATTTGGCAATATCCCGAGTTACTTTACAATTTATTTAAATATTTTAGTTTTGTTTTATTATTTTTTTAAAACTGTAATATCAATATAGGTATAGGTTTAGTACTAATAATCTTAACATACTAAGGAGGTTAGGTTAGGTCGGTGTTTTCTATTCAGCATTTCAAGGTAAACTCAAATATTCACAATAAATTAGTATGTCACATATGCACTTATTCATATGCCAAACATTGACTATAAGCAAGTGCAAGAACAGGTTGCAATACGACTCTTAAGGATCGAGGATTGACCAAAACCTCATCACTTTCACCAAGGAATGTTTAAATGGCTTTAATATACTTAGATATAGTTATGTAAATAAACTATGTGGTAAGCCTGTCACTGATTTGATCATCAATTGTGTACGTGTGTGAATTTCTCTGTTAACAACTAGGATATTGATTTTATAAAACATGGTTTGGAAATGTGTTGGTTCCCATTATCTGGGATAGGAAGTGTGTTTAAGTTATCCTGGTCACCCCCGGGCCTAGGCCAACCTTCACCAGGATGCAAACTACAACAGTTGCCTAACTCCCATTTACTGCTAAGTGAACAGTGGCATCAGGTGTAAGTAAACGTGACCAAACATCTTACCCTTCCCGGGACTCAATCCGCAACCATTGAGTTGTGTTGTAACCCATTGTGATGTGAGGTATGCACTATAGTCTTAGTTCAATGTTAGAATGTACTGTACATCTTTGCATATCACTGAATATTTTGTAATGACCATTCATTAAGTGCATGTAGTTGATGTTATGAAGCATTGTAAATAAAATTATTTATGTATCTGTACTTTGCAACTGAGGCATAATTATTCCAAGTAAGACCAGCAGGTGGCTTAATACAGCTGGTAATTACCTAAGTGTAGTTACAGGATGAGAGCTACGCTCGTGGTGTCCCGTCTTCCCAGCACTCTTTGTCATATAGTCCTTTGAAATTACTGATGGTTTTGGCCACCACCACCACCACCTCACCTAACTTGTTCCAACCGTCTACCACTTTGTTTTTACAAAAATGAATTTTCTTATACTGTAATCCTCCGGCAGCTTTGTTTCGTTAGTTTAAATCTATGACGTTTTGTCCTTGAAGTTCCAGGTCTCAGAAATTCTTCCCTGTCAATTTTATTGATTCCTGTTATTATTTTGTATGTAGTGATCATATCACCTCTTTTTCTTCTATCTTCTATTTTTTACATATTTAATGCCTCTATCCTGGAAACACAAACCAAAACTGTCTCTATTTTCCGCTTGTTACAACTTGTAATAAAGTTGTTACATCTTGGCTTAACGTTTTTATGACATTAGAACGTTGTTACAATTTGCTATATTGGTTGTTATAACTGGTTAGGTGTTAAAACTTGTTCGAACGTTGTACCAACGTCGTAGTTTCGGTGTGTGTTTGGCGGGTAACCTCTCCTCGTAGCTCTTGTCCTTCAGTTCTGGGAGCCACTTAGTAGCATGTCTTTGCACCTTTTCCAGTTTGTTGATGTGCTTCTTAAGATATGGGCACCACACAACCGCTGCATATTCTAGCTTTGGCCTAACAAAAGTCGTGAACAATTTCTTTAGTATATCTCCATCCATGTATTTAAAAGCAATTCTGAAGTTAGAAAGTGTAGCATAGGCTCCTCGCACAGTGTTCTTATTGTAGTCCTCAGGTGATTTTTTTTTTATCTAGAACCACCCCTAGATCTTTCTTTTCAGAAGTCTTTAAAGATTTTCCACATAATTTATAGGTTGTGTGGGATATATGTTCTCCTATTCCACATTCCATAACATTGCATTTATTTACACTAAATTCCATTTGCCAAGCAGTACTCCATATACTTATTTTGTCCAGGTCTTCTTCAAGAGCATGACAATCATCTAAGTTTCTTATCTTCCCTATTATCTTACCATCATCAGCAAACATGTTCATATAATTCTATATTCCATCTGGTAGATCGTTTATGTAGACAATGAACATTACTGGTGCAAGAACTGAACCCTGTGGTACTCCATTTGACATTTCTCCAATCTGATACATTGCCTCTGATTACTGCCCTCCTTTTTCTATCTGAAAATTTTTCATCCATGTTAGAAGCTTATCTGTCACCCCTCCTATATGTTCCAGTTTCCAGAACAACCTCTTATGTGGAATTCTATCGAAAGCCTTTTCTGGGGGAAGCCCTGTTGGCTTCCCAGAGCTATCCACCCTGATATTGCTAATATTAGACTTTGGCATTATTCAGTGTAAATGGAGTTCTTTAGGCCTACCGGGGACCACGAGCCAGAATCTGGCCCCCTCAGAGAAGCATGAGGATGGCCTATAGAAACCCCCCATGTGGTTGGAAGCATTCTACTGTTTAACCCAACAGGAAAATGCGTACCTGGATGGTAAATGATTTTAGCGAGGTTGTATTCCAGGGAACATAGGATTAAGGACTTGCTCGAAATGCTACACAAACTAGTGGCTGTACAAGAGTTTAAGAACTCTTGTATATATAAATAAATAAATAAATAAATAAATGTCTGCCATTAACCGGGTCTGGCACCCAGAAAGGTAAGCATCCCAAAACAAACCCCTATTCTGGTATTCTGGTTAAGAAATTGCTACTAAGAGATGAACTAGTTGACAGAACTCTACAAAAACGAGCTAACGAGCATGACATCGCCACGTCGCTGCTCTGCAATCTGCACAGGGAGGGCGGAAGGGTGAGCCCCTGACCCCTCGCACTGGCTACCCACGACTCCAGTTCTAAGGCTGATGCACTAGGAGAAAGTCATATGCTCTGGCTCTGGTTGTTTGTCTTCAGCTATGTGCCCTTGTGGTACAGAGGTTGTCACATAGGGGGGGGCGCGCGAGCCAGGAGTAATTCGTCAGTACTCAGGCTGCATGCACCTAGAGCTCCCTTCCCTAGGTGCCCTGTAAGTACTGTACTGCCCTTGTGGCTTGGGGCCCACCTTCCACAAGTTCCTTGGGTTCTGCCTCTGGTCATTTGCTGCTTGGCTTTCGGCCACCCTTTATGTGCTGGGGTGTTCTGACTCCCTTGTTTGCCTTACGGTAAGGGGCAGTTTGCACTGGCGGGGCGCAGGGTACTGCGCAGTTAGTTTTCACCTATCATGACGGCCGGCTCTGTTCTGCCTGGGTACATTGTCCTCTTGCAGGGTTTTAATTTTGTTTTTGTTTTAACTGCCAGGTGGGAGAGGGGTCTGCCTTTGGATTAGTATGGGGTGCACAATAAACTATCACTCACAGGATGAGTATGGGGTGCACAATAACTCGCTCACAGGATGAGTATGGAGTGCACAATAAACTATCGCTCACAGGATGAGTATGGGGGTGCACAGTAAACTATCTAACAGGACGAGTATGGGTTGTACAATAAACTACCACTCAGGATGAGTATGGGGTGCACAATAAACTACCACTCAGGATGAGTATGGGGTGCACAATAAACTCCCAGAATGAGTATGGGGTGCACAATAAACTAGCATTCACAGGATGAGTATGGGGTGCACAATAAACTAGCATTCACAGGATGAGTATGGGGTGCACAATAAACTAGCATTCACAGGATGAGTATGGGGTGCACAATAAACTAGCATTCACAGGATGAGTATGGGGTGCACAATAAACAAGCATTCACAGGATGAGTATGGGGTGCACAATAAACTAGCATTCATAGGATGAGTATGGGGTGCACAATAAACTAGCATTCACAGGATGAGTATGGGGTGCACAATAAACTAGCACTCACAGGATGAGTATGGGGTGCACAATAAACTAGCACTCACCACAGGATGAGTATGGGGTGCACAATAAACTAGCATCCACAGGATGAGTATGGGGTGCACAATAAACTAGCATCCACAGGATGAGTATGGGGTGCACAATAGACTAGCACTCACAGGATGAGTATGGGGTGCACAATAGACTAGCACTCACAGGATGAGTATGGGGTGCACAATAGACTAGCACTCACAGGATGAGTATGGGGTGCACGATAAACTAGCATTCACAGGATGAGTATGGGGTGCACAATAAACTAGCACTCGCAGGATGAGTATGGGGTGCACAATAGACTAGCACTCATAGAATGAGTATGGGGTGCACAATAAACTAGCATTCACAGGATGAGTATAGGGTGCACAATAAACTAGCATTCACAGGATGAGTATGGGGTGCACAATAAACTAGCATTCACAGGATGAGTATGGGGTGCACAATAGACTAGCACTCACAGGATGAGTATGGGGTGCACAATAAACTAGCATTCACAGGATGAGTATGGGGTGCATAATAGACTAGCACTCACAGGATGAGTATGGGGTGCACAATAAACTAGCACTCACAGGATGAGTATGGGGTGCACAATAAACTAGCATTCACAGGATGAGTATGGGGTGCATAATAGACTAGCACTCACAGGATGAGTATGGGGTGCACAATAAACTAGCACTCACAGGATGAGTATGGGGTGCACAATAAACTAGCACTCACAGGATGAGTATGGGGTGCACAATAGACTAGCACTCATAGGTTGAGTATGGGGTGCACAATAAACTAGCACTCACAGGATGAGTATGGGGTGCACAATAAACTAGCACTCATAGGATGAGTATGGGGTGCACAATAAACTAGCACTCATAGGATGAGTATGGGGTGCACAATAAACTAGCACTCACAGGATGAGTATGGGGTGCACAATAGACTAGCACTCATAGGATGAGTATGGGGTGCACAATAAACTAGCACTCACAGGATGAGTATGGGGTGCACAATAAACTAGCACTCACAGGATGAGTATGGGGTGCACAATAAATTAGCACTCATAGGATGAGTATGGGGTGCACAATAAACTAGCACTCACAGGATGAGTATGGGGTGCACAATAAATTAGCACTCATAGGATGAGTATGGGGTGCACAATAAACTAGCACTCATAGGATGAGTATGGGGTGCACAATAAACTAGCACTCACAGGATGAGTATGGGGTGCACAATAAATTAGCACTCGCAGGATGAGTATGGGGTGCACAATAAACTACCACTCATAGTGGGTATGTGGGCCTGTGGGCCGCTCCAAGCAACAGCCTGGTGGACCAAGCTCTCAAGTCAAGTCTGGCCTCGGGCCGGGCTTGGGGAGTAGAACTCCCAGGGCCCCATCAACCAGGTATAGGATGAGTATGGGGAGCACAATAAACTACCATTCACAGAGTATGGGGTGCACAATAAACTATAACTCGGGATGAGGATGGGATACACAATACACTAGCATTCACAGGATGAGTATGGGGTGCACAATAAACTACTCACAGCTCACAGGCCTAAATTCAAAGGAGCATGTCTGTGATTTTAGGATAAGAAAATATGAGAATGACAAGAACTGCCCCTAAGGGTGACGTTTAATGGAGTGAAGTGGATGGAACTGATCTCTTGACATCTTGAGGTTATCTTGACATGTGCTCAAACTTTATCCACCAACATAGTTTGGTTAAACCAGTGAACATTGCATCTGTAAACTAGATTGTAGTGTTATTTGATACATTAATGTCTGTTTTCAAATCCAAACTATAATACAGTACTGGTGTTTATTTTAAAGTTACAGTAAATGTGCTCGATACTCCACGCCGAAGACAACAGTGGTTATCTTGAGGTTATCTTGAGATGATTTCGGGGCTTTAGTGTCTCCGCAGCCCGGTCCTTGACCAGGCCGCCACCCCCAGGAAGCAGCCCGTGACAGCTGACTAACACCCAGGTACCTATTTTACTGCTAGGTAACAGGGGCATAGGGTGAAAGAAACTGCCCATTGTTTCTCGCCGGCACCTGGGATCGAACCCAGGACCACAGGATCACAAGTCCAGTGTGCTGTCCGCTCGGCCGACCGGCATCATAGTCAGTTCACATCTAACAGTAATTGCAAGAAGGCGCACCAAGCTGGGAAAGACTAACTCCGTCACAACTTAAAATGTCCCAAATTTGAATTCCAGGCCAGATTCCCATGCCCACTTGGGCATGTTTCCTCTTACCTGGTGTCTTGGTCCACCTAGCAGTAAATGTGTACCGAGGAGTTAAGTCAATTATTGTGGAGTGCTTCCTGAAGAATTGGTTTAGGGGAAACCTTGATAAGCATAAGAGGCATCCTGTTCTTAAAAATTGGGAAACAAATCATGAGTTTTTCACGCAAAACCACTTAAGCATCATTTCAATTAATGTATGATTAATTGAATTATTAGTAAATTATAATAATTTACTAAAAAAGTGCTGACACAATCCTATGAAATAGGTTCATCTAATACACCAGAAAATAAGATGCTTATGTTCCTACTTACATTCACTCATAGGAATGGGGTACGATGCTTGATACATGCATAAAGTACTGCTGAATGAAGAGTACAGTATACATTTTGAGGGGGGAATAAAATAAAGTTCTTCATATAACTTTACAATCTTACATACACGATGCCCAATATTCATACTCTATTACATTTAGGGCACTTGTTTAATACAACTCAACTCTTATCATTTGATACAAATAGTAAAATTAAAAGATAGATTATGAAATACAAAATATCCTATGCAAGATGACTATTTGCAACATAAATTATTTTTAATTTGAACAATATAACCCTAAAACAATCATATTATCTATCTAATATATTGACAAACATGCGACCATTTAAAGAAAAAAAAAAAGTCACCAAGCGTACATGGGGACATAACACAAGTTCCATACAAGTGTTTGTCACCACCAAGTTACGTACATCAAATGCTGTATAAACTCATTATGTACAAGTATGGGGGTAATATACATACAGTATAAATATAGAAGCTGTGTGATGAACTATGTGCTAAATGGATTACGACTGGTTGTGTGAAAAGCGCCATTCTCTGCATAAGGTGGCGTCACAATCAATACCACTGTGATAAGTAAATGAGTAATTATCAAAAGAAGGGCCATACTGGTCATGTGATAAGCTTGTGAAGAAATCACGTATTAAAGGTAAGGTAATATTGAGGAGAAAGTGCTCGGCAAGTATGACTATAGAGCACTCGGAATTGATACAAGGACAAGATATAAGGACGGCGAGAAGGAGCAGTGCTCGACACCTAGACCACTGGGTTCATATGCTGACAGCAAGACTCTACTGTGCCAACCACTCCAAGTGAATTGGTTCATGTTCCGAAGGTATTCCCTATATGGTAGGCATATATCTTGAATGTCACCAAAAATGTAAGTACCTAAACTATTATATTTATTATATTCATTTTAAAGAGAATTAAAACAAAACAAAAAAAAATTTAAAAATATGACACTTGTTTAAAGTTACTGACAATAAATCTTAAACCTGCTTGACCGACACAGCAAAATCTGCTTGCATACATTCAATATTCCCATCTTGAATATTGCTCAGTACTCGCTTCCCTTTCAGAGTAGGAGAGATCTCTGAATTAGAAGGAATACAGAGAACATATACGGCACGCATAGAAACGATAAACATCTAAACTATTGGGACCGTCTCAAAGCTCTCAAAATGTATTCTCTGGAAAGGAGACGAGAAAGGTATCAA
>WNGS01160430.1:8740546-8773202 GCA_020271785.1 Procambarus virginalis | reverse complement strand
ATAGCTAGAATGGCTATTAAATAGCTAGAATGGCTAATGGTTAATGGCTAGCTAATAGCTAGCCATTAAACTAGCTAAACACAGATGCCGACGAAGATATATAAGAAAATTCACTTCGCAAACAGAGTGGTGGACGGTTGGAACAAGTTAGGGGAGAAGGTGGTGGAGGCCAAGACCGTCAGTAGTTTCAAAGCGTTATATGACAAAGAGTGCTGGGAAGACGGGACACCACGAGCGTAGCTCTCATCCTGTAACTACACTTAGGTAATTACATTCGACTCGCCCAATAATTCAACATTGGTAAAGCTACAGTTTGTGATATAAAAAAGCAGAAGGATAATACAGTGGTACCTCGCATAATGATCGCCCAAAAGACGAACATTTTGGATAACGAACGGCCCGATCGCCGTCAAGTCGTCCCGTATGATGAACGCTGGTTTGAGTAACGTCAACACCACATGGTAGGGTCGCGCTGCTTCTTGCACATTCTTAGACGCCTCCGACGATGCACATAAATTATGTTGTTCTTGTTTAAAGATGCTAATGATGCTGGGATATAAAGGGGTGACTGCTGAGATGTTGCAAAGCATTGACGTTTTTGTAAGAAAAAAGAAATGAAATGTCTGATATACAACAAATGTCAAAAAAAGTACGTTCGGTGTTCGACAGGTAGGCTGCACCATTATAACAATCTTTCTTTGTTTCAAATGTGTTCCATTTGTTTTGTATTTGTCATTTACGTCTCAATAATGGAGAAGCCTACCTTAATATACACTCAGTTAGTTAGTTAGTTTAGTTCATTTATTATGCACCCCATACCCATCCCGTGGGCAGTAGTGGAAAGGGTTACAGAGGCACATAATGGGCTCAGGGACTGAACCCCACAATTCATTTAGCTAAGCAAGTTACAATCTTGATGAGCTAGTTACAAAATTCAATATAAGTCGTCACATCAACAATGGGTTCAAGATCGACCTCAGGTACAGGTTCTAAATTAAGCAACTGACATATGTGGAGAGCTAGTTTCACAATTTATATGTTTGTCCTGCACACCGCCCCCCATCCAGCAGGCAGCGGTGTGGTTTTGGTAGGGACGCGAGTCTTATTTTCCTCGGCGTCACCCTTTTATATGAAAGGAACCATCGGAAATGCATCCGAGGTGCCGTGTGGCTTGTCGTCCATATATGTTAGGGACAATTTGAAATGTAGTCTCAAAGAGGGAATCAAAACTGAGCCACACACAGAAACTATTTGGATAGAATTAAACGAAAAAGCAAATAATATTATAATAGGAGTTATATATAGGCCACCAAATTTAGACAGAATGGAAGCAAAGCATCTATGGGATGAAATATCTAGAGCATCTAGATCTAACAGTATTTATGTCATGGGTGACTTTAATTTAGTGGAATAAACTGGTTGAACAAAACAGGGAATAGTGAAGCAGAAGATTTTCTAGAATTAATTGACGATTGCTTTCTTACGCAACACATTAAGGAACCAACGCTGGGAAATAATATTTTAGATTTAGTGTTAACTAACAGGGAAACACAAATTAAGGACATGGAAATAGGGAGTGAGCTAGGGAACAGTGATCACAAAGAAATCAGATTTAGCATAGAATGGAATAGACCTGTAGGAGAAAATTCTGTTAAAGTGCCAGATTTTCGAAAAGCTGATTTAACAGCCTAAGAAATTTTCTGGGTCAAATAGATTGGAAAGTCTTGGGTATAGGGTGTGGGCCGGTCTTGGAGCGGGACATGAACCCAGCGATAGGTGACGTACAAGGGGATTTCGATGTGGATTCAATATATAACTTATTTAAGAATATTCTAAACAAAGCACAGGAACGTAGTATACCATACAAATTGAACAGATCGAATACTAATGACCCAAAGTGGATAACAAAGAATTTGAAGAACCTTATAGGTAAAAAGAGAGCCTGGTACAAAAGGATTAAAAATGGGGAGGTTACTTTAGAACAGGAATTCGTACAACTGGTTAGAAATGTTAAAAAAGAGATAAGGAAAGCAAAAAGAAACTATGAAGTTCGCATAGCAGGGCAAGCAAAGACAAATCCTAAAGGGTTTTTTCAGTTATATCGAACTAAGACTAGGGAAAGGATAGGTCCATTAAAAACTGAGACAGGTCAAATAACGGATAATGACGAGGAGATGAGTAGTATTTTTAACAAATATTTTATATCTGTATTTACTAAAGAAGAACTTAACAATATGCCTTCAGCCGAACAAGTCTATGTGGGTGGGGATGAGGACAGGTTGATTAGTTTAGCAGTTACCAGGGAGGATGTAATTAAACAATTAGTAAAACTAAAACCAAACAAATCCCCAGGGCCGGATGAAGTGTTTGCCAGGGTGCTTAAAGAATGCAAAGAGGAGCTTTCCGAGCCACTGTCAACCATATTTAATAAATCAATAGAGTTAGGCAGAGTGCCAGAGTCATGGAAGGTAGCTAATGTGGTACCAATTTTTAAGAAAGGAGATAGATCACTTCCATCAAACTATCGGCCAATTAGCCTAACGTCTATTGTGGGAAAGTTACTTGAATCGATAATTGCAAATGCAATTCGTCTTCATCTTGAAAAACATAAATTAATAAATGAGTCGCAACATGGTTTTACAAATGGCCGTTCATGTTTAACAAATTTGCTATTTTTATTCCAGCATAGTTGAGGCAGTTGATAGTGGTAAGGATTGTGATGTTGTGTACCTTGACTTTAGCAAAGCTTTTGATACAGTGCCACATGAAAGACTGATTAAAAAGATAGAGGCTCATGGTATTGGGGGTGCTATATTAAGTTGGATTAGGGCATGGCTATTCCAAAGGAAACAGAGAGTTAGTATAAATGGGGTTAAGTCAGAGTGGGATAATGTTGTTAGTGGAGTGCCTCAAGGCTCTGTCCTGGGACCTCTGTTGTTTATAATATATATAAATGATTTAGATTCAGGTTTGAGAGTAGCAACAAATTTGCAGATGATACAAAAATCGGTAGGGAAATTAACACGAAAGAAGACTCGGTATCACTTCAAGTTGATCTAAATAGGGTTTTAAAATGGTCAAAAGACTGGCAGATGCAGTTTAATGCTAATAAATGTAAAGTTTTGAGGCTAGGTAATGATGATAGAGTTACAAGATACGAGCTAGATGGTGTTGAGATTGCGAAGTCGGATTGCGAAAGGGATCTAGGAGTTATGATTAGTAAGAATTTAAAACAAAAGGATCAATGCATGAATGTTCGTAATAAGGCAAATAGGACACTCGGATTTATTAATCGAAGCGTTAGTAACAAGACACCTGGTGTGGTTCTACAGCTATATCTTGCTCTAGTTAGGCCCCATTTAGATTATGCAGTTCAGTTTTGGTCGCCGTACTATAGAATGGATATAAATTCACTTGAACGTGTCCAGCGTAGGATGACAAAGTTAATTCCCCAAATTAGAAATCTTTCATATGAAGAAAGATTAATAAAGCTTAAATTGCATTCACTGGAAAGGCGAAGAGTTAGGGGTGACATGATAGAAGTTTACAAGTGGATGAATGGACATAACAAAGGAGATATTAATAGGGTATTAAAAGTATCAACACAAGACAGAACACGAAACAATGGGTATAAATTGGATAAGTTTATATTTAGGAAAGACTTGGGTAAATACTGGTTCGGTAACAGGGTTGTTGATTTGTGGAACCAATTACCGAGTAACGTGGTGGAGGTGGGATCCCTCGATTGTTTCAAGCGTGGGTTGGACACGTATATGAGTGGGATTGGGTGGTTATAAATAGGAGCTGCCTCGTATGGGCCAGTGGGCCTTCTGCAGTTACCTTTGTTCTTATGTTCTTATAGGTACAATCACTCAGTTACTACCTACAGTTAGCAAACTGGGGATATTTGGCTAAAATTTCTGGTAGCAGATAATTGAATGAAATCCCCAGTTTGCTAACTGTAGGTAGTAACTGAGTGATTGTAACCTATAAGAACATAAGAACAAAGGTAACTGCAGAAGGCCCACTGGCCCATACGAGGCAGCTCCTATTTATAACCACCCAATCCCACTCATATACGTGTCCAACCCACGCTTGAAACAATCGAGGGATCCCACCTCCACCACGTTACTCGGTAATTGGTTCCACAAATCAACAACCCTGTTACCGAACCAGTATTTACCCAAGTCTTTCCTAAATATAAACTTATCCAATTTATACCCATTGTTTCGTGTTCTGTCTTGTGTTGATACTTTTAATACCCTATTAATATCTCCTTTGTTATGTCCATTCATCCACTTGTAAACTTCTATCATGTCACCCCTAACTCTTCGCCTTTCCAGTGAATGCAATTTAAGCTTTATTAATCTTTCTTCATATGAAAGATTTCTAATTTGGGGAATTAACTTTGTCATCCTACGCTGGACACGTTCAAGTGAATTTATATCCATTCTATAGTACGGCGACCAAAACTGAACTGCATAATCTAAATGGGGCCTAACTAGAGCAAGATATAGCTGAAGAACCACACCAGGTGTCTTGTTACTAACGCTTCGATTAATAAATCCCAGTGTCCTATTTGCCTTATTACGAACATTCATGCATTGATCCTTTTGTTTTAAATTCTTACTAATCATAACTCCTAGATCCCTTTCGCAATCCGACTTCGCAATCTCAACACCATCTAGCTCGTATCTTGTAACTCTATCATCATTACCTAGCCTCAAAACTTTACATTTATTAGCATTAAACTGCATCTGCCAGTCTTTTGACCATTTTAAAACCCTATTTAGATCAACTTGAAGTGATACCGAGTCTTCTTTCGTGTTAATTTCCCTACCGATTTTTGTATCATCTGCAAATGTTGCTACTCAAACCTGAATCTAAATCATTTATATATATTATAAACAACAGAGGTCCCAGGACAGAGCCTTGAGGCACTCCACTAACAACATTATCCCACTCTGACTTAACCCCATTTATACTAACTCTCTGTTTCCTTTGGAATAGCCATGCCCTAATCCAACTTAATATAGCACCCCCAATACCATGAGCCTCTATCTTTTTAATCAGTCTTTCATGTGGCACTGTATCAAAAGCTTTGCTAAAGTCAAGGTACACAACATCATAATCCTTACCACTATCAACTGCCTCAACTATGCTGGAATAAAAAGATAGCAAATTTGTTAAACATGAACGGCCATTTGTAAAACCATGTTGCGACTCATTTATTAATTTATGTTTTTCAAGATGAAGACGAATTGCATTTGCAATTATCGATTCAAGTAACTTTCCCACAATAGACGTTAGGCTAATTGGCCGATAGTTTGATGGAAGTGATCTATCTCCTTTCTTAAAAATTGGTACCACATTAGCTACCTTCCATGACTCTGGCACTCTGCCTAACTCTATTGATTTATTAAATATGGTTGACAGTGGCTCGGAAAGCTCCTCTTTGCATTCTTTAAGCACCCTGGCAAACACTTCATCCGGCCCTGGGGATTTGTTTGGTTTTAGTTTTACTAATTGTTTAATTACATCCTCCCTGGTAACTGCTAAACTAATCAACCTGTCCTCATCCCCACCCACATAGACTTGTTCGGCTGAAGGCATATTGTTAAGTTCTTCTTTAGTAAATACAGATATAAAATATTTGTTAAAAATACTACTCATCTCCTCGTCATTATCCGTTATTTGACCTGTCTCAGTTTTTAATGGACCTATCCTTTCCCTAGTCTTAGTTCGATATAACTGAAAAAACCCTTTAGGATTTGTCTTTGCTTGCCCTGCTATGCGAACTTCATAGTTTCTTTTTGCTTTCCTTATCTCTTTTTTAACATTTCTAACCAGTTGTACGAATTCCTGTTCTAAAGTAACCTCCCCCTTTTTAATCCTTTTGTACCAGGCTCTCTTTTTACCTATAAGGTTCATCAAATTCTTTGTTATCCACTTTGGGTCATTAGTATTCGATCTGTTCAATTTGTATGGTATACTACGTTCCTGTGCTTTGTTTAGAATATTCTTAAATAAGTTATATATTGAATCCACATCGAAATCCCCTTGTACGTCACCTATCGCTGGGTTCATGTCCCGCTCCAAGACCGGCCCACACCCTATACCCAAGACTTTCCAATCTATTTGACCCAGAAAATTTCTTAGGCTGTTAAAATCAGCTTTTCGAAAATCTGGCACTTTAACAGAATTTTCTCCTACAGGTCTATTCCATTCTATGCTAAATCTGATTTCTTTGTGATCACTGTTCCCTAGCTCACTCCCTATTTCCATGTCCTTAATTTGTGTTTCCCTGTTAGTTAACACTAAATCTAAAATATTATTTCCCGCGTTGGTTCCTTAATGTGTTGCGTAAGAAAGCAATCGTCAATTAATTCTAGAAAATCTTCTGCTTCACTATTCCCTGTTTTGTTCAACCAGTTTATTCCACTAAAATTAAAGTCACCCATGACATAAATACTGTTAGATTTAGATGCTCTAGATATTTCATCCCATAGATGCTTTGCTTCCATTCTGTCTAAATTTGGTGGCCTATATATAACTCCTATTATAATATTATTTGCTTTTTCGTTTAATTCTATCCAAATAGTTTCTGTGTGTGGCTCAGTTTTGATTCCCTCTTTGAGACTACATTTCAAATTGTCCCTAACATATATGGACGACAAGCCACACGGCACCTCGGATGCATTTCCGATGGTTCCTTTCATATAAAAGGGGTGACGCCGAGGAAAATAAGACTCGCGTCCCTACCAAAACCACACCGCTGCCTGCTGGATGGGGGGCGGTGTGCAGGACAAACATATAAATTTTGACACTAGCTCTCCACATATGTCAGTTGCTTAATTTAGAACCTGTACCTGAGGTCGATCTTGAACCCATTGTTGATGTGACGACTTATATTGAATTTTGTAACTAGCTCATCAAGATTGTAACTTGCTTAGCTAAATGAATTGTGGGGTTCAGTCCCTGAGCCCATTATGTGCCTCTGTAACCCTTTCCACTACTGCCCACGGGATGGGTATGGGGTGCATAATAAATGAACTAAACTAACTAACTAACTGAGTGTATATGTAAGGTAGGCTTCTCCATTATTGAGACGTAAATGACAAATACAAAACAAATGGAACACATTTGAAACAAAGAAAGATTGTTATAATGGAGCAGCCTACCTGTCGAACACCGAACGTACTTTTTTGACATTTGTTGTATATCAAACATTTCATTTCTTTTTTCCAACAAAAACGTCAATGCTTTGCAACATCTCAGCAGTCACCCCTTTATATCCCAGCATCATTAGCATCTTTAAACAAGAACAACATAATTTATGTGCATCGTCGGAGGCGTCTAAGAATGTGCAAGAAGCAGCGCGACCCTACCATGTGGTGTTGACGTTACTCAAACCAGCGTTCGTCATACGGGACGACTTGACGGCGATCGGGCCGTTCGCTATCCAAAATGTTCGTCTTTTGGGGCGATCATTATGCGAGGTACCACTGTATTATCCTTCTGCTTTTTTATATCACAAACTGTAGCTTTACCAATGTTGAATTATTGGGCGAGTCGAATGTAATTACCTAAGTGTAGTTACAGGATGAGAGCTACGCTCGTGGTGTCCCGTCTTCCCAGCACTCTTTGTCATATAACGCTTTGAAACTACTGACGGTCTTGGCCTCCACCACCTTCTCCCCTAACTTGTTCCAACCGTCCACCACTCTGTTTGCGAAAGTGAATTTTCTTATATTTCTTCGGCATCTGTGTTTAGCTAGTTTAATGGCTAGCTATTAGCTAGCCATTAAACCATTAGCCATTCTAGCTATTTAATAGCCATTCTAGCTATGAATAGCCATTCTAGCTATTTAATGGCTAGCTAGCTATTCCATTGAATATTATATGGAATAAATGACCTCTTGTTCTTAAAGTTCCAGGTCTCGGGAAACTTCCCTATCGATTTTATCAATTCCTGTTACTATTTTGTATGTAGTGATCATATCACCTCTTTTTCTTGTCTTCTAGTTTTGGCATATTTAATGCCTCTAACCTCTCCTCATAGCTATTGCCCTTCAGTTCTGGGAGCCACTTAGTAGCATGTCTTTGCACCTTTTCCAGTTTGTTGATGTGCTTCTTAAGATATGGGCATCACACAACCGCTGCATATTCTAGCTTTGGCCTGACAAAAGTCGTGAACAATTTCTTTAGTATATCGCCATCCATGTATTTAAAAGCAATTCTGAAGTTAGAAAGCGTGGCATAGGCTCCTCGCACAATATTCTTTATGTGGTCCTCAGGTGATAGTTTTGACAGTGACAGAGTATCCATGCACTGCTTTCTCTATCAAGTCAACTTTCTAATCAATTGACAAATATTTTCTCTTGTTTTATACCTTGTTTTATACCTTCAATACCACGAATGCCGCTCTGAGACATCTTGACAGATTAAATGAGTTCAAACAGTAAAAATTGTTCAAATTTATCACGAAAATCCTTCGCGTGCAAGCCCGACGTTTTTGCCCCAGGAAGAGGAGAAGCACATGGTGCCAGCCATCTCATCCAGGCCCAACGCGTTGACATGACCTGTGTTTATTTTATAGGCATACTCAAAATTTAATGTACATATTGACTGTTACAAGTTGTTTTATTTAAAATATTATTATTGTTATAATTAGTGAAATAATGTTAGTTTGAAGTTGTATGCATTTTATACAGTACAGTTCTGTATTAACCCTTAAGCTGTGCATGGCATACATATACGACAGGACCTGATGGCAAAGTTCAATTTCTCAAATTTGCTCTAATGCTTTCCAGTTTTTTGTGCATACCAGCAAACCCTGCAACTTTGTCTAAATGATCACAAACATAACTTGAAAAATAAGAAAATAAATAATAATTATAAAATTCCTCCGAGGCTAAGGGTCCCCCCTTCTTCCAGCCAGAGGTGGTACTCCCTTCCATTATAAAATTGAATATTGAAAATTTCAGATTTTGAGATTAGCTGCAAAAATATAAACTGCTGTATCACCAATCGTTCATTTGGTGTTATTATACTCTCAGAATAGTATATGATCTTCATTTTCATAAATTTAGAATATATGTTTTCAGTTTAGTTTACTGTAAAAAAAATCGTCAATGTGGCATTTGAATTATGCGCCAAATATAGAAAGAAATTATAACTACAAACGTTTAGAGTTTGTGAAAAATCCAATCTAACTGGATTGTAGAACAGACAACTGTGCACAATATTTGTAACAATGGTGAGAATCGGTCAGAAACTAAATTTTTTGAAGCTGACTCAAAGTTTTAGAGATAATTGAAGTTGAAGTTATTGACAATGAATAAGATAGTTCTAATTCGAAAATTATAATGATTTAGGGGCTAAAAATGTATACTTGATAGAAGTGATAAAGCCCTAATCTGGTCCCTAATCATCAAAACTGCCTAAAGAGAAAAAGAAATTAGAATTTGAAATCTGTGAAAACTCAGTCAAAAAAATTCAGTCCCAAGTTCTGCCAGTTGTGACTGATTTATTTGGTGACCAATTGACATAGTTAGGGATGTGTATGCACTCTCCAGGATGTAGAAGTTACAACAAAATGAGATAATAAAAAAGGAGACAAAAAATACACCCCTCCAAAAAATATATATTTGGATATTGGTGAAAGTAACAGATATTAACATTAGGCAATGCATTTTTATGATATATAACAAAATAAAGCATGATAACATACTCATTATTATTGGTATTATTATGTATTACTCAGCAATGCTATACAGACACCAGCTGCATATCCACTTTGTGGACACTTCTTGCTACTATTCTTCTTCTTTGTACATTGGACAAGTGCTTGCATCTCTTTATTACTGCATTATCCCTCAGTTCCAGTTAATAGGAGCTGTTCTCCTTATCCACAAAATGTTCTCCTTTTTTTTTTTTTTAAATTGTCTAAATACATTTCTGAGAATATTAGAATGAAATTTTCATGACGCTTAAGCCAATAAGTTGGAGATTTGTTTAACATTTAATATTAATTTTTACATAATTCAAATATTTTTTTGCCCAGCCCCAGCTTTTACAGCCCCCATTTACAGCCCAGGCTGTAGCAGCTTAAGGGTTAATGCACATGGTTTGTATTACGTAGGCTGTTAGAGAGGGAGGGGAGGCAGCCGAGAACCCTCCCATACCCCCCTTTCCCTTTCCTGCCCACCCTCCTTACTTCTGCCCACCCTCCTTACTCCTGCCCACCCTCCTTATTCCTGCCCATCCTTCTTACTCCTGCCCACCCTCCTTACTTTTGCTCAAAGCACAATACCTAACAAAAATTATTTAATTTTTCTAAACATTTACTATGTTTTGGTGCGAAAAATTTAGTTATAGAAACCTTAAATTTGTTTTATTTTGCCTTAATAGGTAACACTGCTTCCAGTTTCTGCTCGGCTACCCAGGACGATAGCAAACACAACTTTTGCCCATTAATGATGGTAAGGACAATTTTATTCTTACTGTACTACCAGTGTGTGTTTATCATGTTGATGTCAATAACCACTGACAGTGAGTGTATTAATCAAGATATTTTCATTAACTAGTGTATTAATGTTGATGTTGTCATTTACCAGTGATGGCGAGTGTATTAATTATAGTCATTACCCAGTGATGGTGAGTGTATTAACCACTGCACTGCGCCAAATGATAAATGCCATTCACCAATTACTGAGCCAACTGGCAAAGTATTTTTTATTTCTTCGTACACAGTCGAAGTATGCTTGCGGTTGGTTGGGTACAAAATGGACTCTTAGGACCTCCACTGTGAGGCAGCCATCTTGGAAAAAATTCCCAGAATGTCGTAGGGCTGCTGGCTGGGTTAGTATTGAGTGAGCAACAATGGGTGGCACACACGCCTCTGGTTCCCAAACACCTGTCCAAGCGGTGTTGACTTGGGTACAAGATGGATTCCTGAGGTGTTTGCCAGATTGAAAAAATTCCCCACGGTCATGGGCAGGCTCATATTCAAGGTAGCAACCATGTCGTATTCATCCATATCGCGCTCCCAGCCCTAGTCAGCCATGTTTTTAAGAAAACATCATCTGATGTTGGAATACAAGGCATATTGCTTGAAGATGAGCATGCCAATGATTTTGATAACCCAAATCTGGAAAAAGACCTAACACAGGTGTCTGATACTAGTGATATGGATATTGAAGTGAACGATGTGGAGAGTGTGTACAGTACACAGCTCTCACAGCCCTGTCATGCCGGTATATGTCATCACCATCAATGGAACAACACAAATGAATTTCTGTATGTTCCACTAAACATTTAGTGCCAAATTCAATTGATTTGGACCATCCGGGAATTCGTTAGAGCGGGGTCTGTTAGAGTGATGATGCACTGTATTTGAAAAGAAAAAATGCAAGAATAGAGAAGTGATTGCAAATATTATTCAGCAGATATGTAAGTAATAAAAATTATGCAGAATACTGTAAAGATATAAAATTTTACCAGATATAAGCGTCAAAAAGTGTCAAAGTGGGAAATTAGTTAAAATTCTATTATTTTTTATTATTATTGGAATAGTTTTCAAATACGCGCCAATAGATTGCGCATAATTTGATACCAAAATGAAAGTCGTAACACGAAATTGATTTAAGAACTCTGGAAAAAATATTTAGTATTATAGTATTTTCTTTTGTTTTTGGCTATGATGAATGTTCTCAAATTAATGGTAATTACTGTACTGTAGTGGTATAGGCCGCTCCACATCCCCCTTATCCCCCCAGGTGATCCCTCCCAACGCTCCCCTCTCTCCTGACACAACCCACCCACCCCACCCTCTCCTACACCATGCGCCCCGAGCCACAGCCGTACGGGATTAATACGGTATGGCCCGCGGCCTGGCTTTCATATCCGGACAATTACTCCTTGTCTGGCTGACTGTCCAGATATTGCAACATCGGCAGCAAGTTAACCGGCCAGATTTTTATCCAACAAACACCTGATTTTCCAGCTCCTATGGACATTTCGGCTGGATATTGATAACTTTATCTGGTCATGACTTTGACTCTATAAGGGCGTTTTCCGGATATTCGAATCCCGGATAATCGAGTGTCTACAGTAATTATTTGTGTTGAATGGCGTTGGAATGAGCTGTGTTTTTTATCATACCGTAAATTTTGTGAGTATAGATTGTTTTTTGTTTTTTTTGTTTTTTTCATTTTTTTCTGGGGGAGCCCCTACGGCTCCCCGGAGCTATCCATGGCTGATATGGATATTCTAACTACTTTGCATCAGTCGATGTGGGTGGAGTTCTAGCCTACCGGGGACCACGAGCCAGAACCTGGCCCCCTCAGAGAGGCACGGGGAGCAATGGCCCATAGAATGCACATGTGATTTGGAGCATTCTATATCTGCCATCGACCGGGACAGGCACCCAGAAAGGTAAGCGCCACAAAACAAACCCCTATTCTGGTTAACAACAAAAATTAACAAACGAGTGGACAGAACTCCCCAAAAGAAAAACGAGTAAACTAGCATGACGTCACACCAGCCGCGCCGCATGTCTGCGCAGCTCCCCCCTCCCCGGGAGGGGAAGGGGGAGCCCCAGACCCCCGCGCCGGCTATCCACACCTCAGTTCCTCGGCTGATGGGATCGTGCATGGTCGTGTGGCTCCAGCTCCAGTCTTGTCTCAGCGCTGTGAATTGTTTTTCAGTGCTGCTCTTACGGTGGTCGTGTGAGCTGGGAGTAGTATTCTCAGGTACTCGGGCTGCATGTGCTTAGGGTCACCTTCCCTGAGTGCCCTGTAAGTACCCCCCTTGGGGCTTGGGGTTACCTTCCACAAGTCGCCTTGGGTCTACCTCTGTTGGCTTTTCGCTGCTTGGCGTTTGGCCGCCCTGAGGGTTTGGGGGTTTTCCTCCCTTGTTACCTTGGGGTAAGTGGTAGTTATAGCACTGGTGGGGCGCGGGGCACTGCGTTGCTAGTTTTCACCTATTACAGCGGCCGGCTCTGTTCCCTCTGGGTCCGTTGTCCACTTGGGTGGTTTTTCTTTTCTTTTTGTTTTTGCCTGGTAGGGGGGTCTGCCTTGTTCCCCTTAGCTTAGGATCGTTTGTGTGGTGGCACCCCCTGCTTCGCCCTCGCGAGTGGACACGTCCCGTGGGTTCAGCTTTTAGCAGATTGTTTGGTAGTTTGGGTAGCCGGTTAGCAGTGCCCTGCCTGGGATAACCCTTAGCAGACCCAGTCTAGAGGCCCTGGAAAACCCCGCGGGGGCTCGCGGGTCCGATGGAGGAGTCCCTTGCGTCCCCTCTCGCTGTGTGAGTTTGAGGGTTGCTCTGTCCCCTTGTCTCAGGGTGACTCTCATTGTTTTTGCCTCCGTCATACTGCCTGTTGGGTCGGTGACACATTCGACCCTGAGTCCGGCGAGCTATGTTGCTTGTTTGTGACTCAATTCACCCAGTCTGCTGCTGAATCAATTCGGGTGCAGGCAGCTCGTGCGTTGCAAGGTAGGTTTAGGTTATTGCAACGCGAGCGGACTCTTGCTTCCCCGGACGCCCCGCGGTTGCCCCGCTTTGTGTATAGGGACCCGGACTTGGGGGTGTTGGTCGCTTCGGCCTTGGTTCCGCCCGCACCCCCTTGTTCTTCCCCTTTAGTGATTCATTCTGCCCCCCCCCTACTTCCGGCCCCCAAGCGTCTGAGGGCTTCGGGGTCGGGGTGGGGATTAGAGGTTTCTGAGACTCGGGCAGTTTCGGGGGTTGCCCCGTCCGGAGGGGCTACGGAGGCATTCGAGTCTGTTCCTCCTGCCGATGCTCCGGGGTCTGACCAGTGGGCCACTTCTCTTCCAGCTCTCTCGGCTGCCCCGGCTTTTTCTTGTGGGGCCGGGGCTTTGGAGGTCGACTCGGCCCGGGGCCTAGTGTAGAGGCTCCTGGGGTTGGGGAGGAGCGACCTTGGGGGGCTTTGTGCTCCATTGCGCCCCGCCTGGATTCCGTCCTTCTGAGCGGGGCTTACTGTTGCGAGGAGTGGGGTTTTTCTTTCCCCCCTCTGCATACGACTTGGGCTTGGGTTCTGCTCCTCCCCGGGCTCGGTTCCGTGTCCCTGTGGTTCCTTCGGTTCCGTCTTCCGGAGTTTTTCGGCTAACCGCATCTCTTCGTCTGCGGTGCCGTTGGCCTTTGCGGCTTACCTTCATGCGTGTCTGGGACTTGTAGCAGTTTTAGGCTGCTTGTAGCAGTTTTAGGCTGCTTGTAGCAGTTTTAGGCTACTTGTAGCAGTATTGGGCTACTTGTAGCAGTATTGGGCTACTTGTAGCAGTATCGGGTTACTGGTAGCAGTATTGGGCTACTGGTAGCAGTATTGGGCTACTGGTAGCAGTATTGGGCTACTGGTAGCAGTATTAGGCTACTGGTAGCAGTATGGGCCACTTGTAGCGGTATTGGGCTACTTCTCGCCCTGTTGGGCTACTTTTCTTTCGCGTCCTGCGCATGCACTGTGAGTTTGTTTTGGTTCCGGGCGGTGTGCACATGTGTTGTGCTTCTATTTCTCGGGGGGGGGGGGCTTCGCCTCTCGCTCTTCATCCCATCCGTGCCCCGTTGCTTGGGGTTGTCTGGGGTGCTGCTGTACAACTCCTAGTTGTGTTTGCGGGGGTTGTGCTCTGGCTCTCTGGTCCTGCCTCTCCACAGTCACTCAACATGTGTACCGATTCCTGAGCCTATTGGGCTCTATCATCTCTACACTTGACTCTGTGTATGGAGTCAGCCTCCACCTCATCCCTTCCTCATGCATTCCATTTGTCACCACTCTGACACTAACACAGTTCTGCAGGTGAGTTGGTGCGGTTTGGCGTTTCCTTCGTCCTGACGCTGTTTTTGGGCGTAGGCATGGGTGTACGTACGTACTTGTGACGGTGGTCCGTATCGCCCGAGGTGCCTGCTGCTGGGCTATTAGCCCATATTGGGTTGCTCTTGTTCTCTCCACCTGATTCCTTCCTCGGTTCACGGGTGTCTGCGGATGGCCTCTTGGCCTTTTCGAGGCGACCCCTGCCTGTACTCCTGCCCCTCTCCTTTGCTTGACTCACCTGGCTTGAGTTCGGGGCCCCGCCTCCACCTTGTTCCACGGTGCAACGGTGGGGGTGCCTGTGTGGTGGTACGTTTCCTGTGTCGAGGGTGTTGTGTGCTTGCAGGGTTGGGTTCTGGCTCTTTAGTTCCGCCTCTCCCCTGTCGTTTGCTTCTTGAGCGGTTTCTGTGCTTCATGGGCGCTCTCGTCTCTGCTCTTGGGGCTGTGTATGGGATCAGCCCATGTTGGGCTGCCCAATGTGTTCCTTCGGTTGCCTGTTACACTGCACACGTTTCTCCTACCGTCCCTGTGGCTCGGTTGGGTGCTCGGTTTCCGCCTGTGTCCCCTTGTGTGCCGCTCGTGTACGATTTATCTATCTTCTCCGTCGCTCCCTCGGGGGGTGTGGGACGTTTTGCTGCGTTTTTGGTACTGCAGCTGTGTGTCGGGTTGGTTGTGGCATTCTGTTCGGCCCTTCCGTGCTCCTTTTGGGGCCCTCCTTCCTTGTCGGTCTTGCTGTGCTGGGCCTGGTTTTCCAGGTTCCTTGGATTCTGTTTTGTCCTTGCCTCATTGTGCTGGTTGGGGATGAGCTTGGGGTCATCGTCTCGCCCCTCGCTTTTTCCTCCGGTTTCCGTTCACGTTCCGGAGCCTAGTGGGCTCCCTTCCTTGGTGTTTTTCAAGGCTGCCCCGGGGTTTTCTTGACGCTGGGGCTTTGAGGGGACAGCTCGGCCCCGGGGCATGCAGGGTGGGTTCCCGGGGCTGGGGTGGTGCTAACATAAGGGGCCTTCGGCCCCGTTGGTCCCCGCCGGGGTTTTTCTACCCCTCTGGGCCAGGCTTACGGTTTTGTGGTGTGGGGTTTTTTCCGTTCCCCCGCTCCGCACGTGCTTGTGGGCATCGGTCCCTCCCTGGGCTCGGTTTTCCTTGTCCAGTGTGCCCGTTGTTTCCGTCCTGTCGGTGGGTTTTTTCTACAGTCTTCGCACCTTTTTCCAGGACGGGCCTTCTCAGTCATGTCCCCCTCTTCTTGGGTTCTGCATGACTTTTGGTCTCGGGTGCGACGGAGTTTTTGTGCCTTCGTTCTTTGTTTGCTGCTTTTGTTTTCGAAGGTTTGGGACTGTTTTGGGTAGCCTTGGTTGCTGCACCCAATTGCCGTGGGAAAGGAGAAAGCGGATAAACAGAGGGGAGTTCAACACCCACTGTGTGACGTTGACATGTCAGTCAGTCCGACCAGCGCAGGTCAGTCCTAGCGCCATATACTGCATTGGTCATCTGTTGGGGTTCGTGACACCCGTCAACGACATCTTTCTTCCTTGTCCCCGTCGCTCCGTGGCTTCTGGCACCCACACCATATAGAGAATGCAGCCGGCGATGACACGCTGCTCCTCTCGTTGACGGGGCCGGCGCCTGCTACTCTGGCGGCGTCTTTGTGCTGGTTTTCCTTGACACACTTCCCAGTGGGCCCCTCCTCCTTCACTCTCCTGTAAACGTACATGTACGTGTGTGGCGGAGAATGTAAGGGCAGAAATATGATAGTTGGGAAAGTGCATTCTGTGTCTTCTAACCCCAGTCAGCTCTTTCCCTTTTTCTGGTACGTCTGTCGTCATCGTTGAGCTTCCCTCCGGTCCTTTCTAGGGCTTGTGGGGTCCCTCTCCCGGCAGTTTCTGGATGTTTGGCCTTCTGGTTCTTTTGTGCATATATCTCCCTCGTTTTCCTGTGGGCGCTTTTTGCCCTCCTTTTCCTGAGTCTTCGCTCCTGCCCTTCTGCCGGGGGTTGGTGCGGGCGGCTCCTTATGCAGGTTCCTTCCCTGTCGGCTGCACTTGTGGTGGTTGCCTTGCACTCTTGTGGCATTTTGGTTTTGGTCCTGCGTTTTCTTTTCCCTCCTGGGGCTGTCATAGATTGGCTTGCAGAAGGTGTAGAGGCGCTTGGGACTGGTTCCTGGGTCTTGCACCTTGGTTTCTGCTGCTAGCTTTCGGTATCAATGTTCCTTCTGTGCCGTTTCGCAGGCTGTATCGTGCATTGTTTCACCTCCGGCCTGTTTCTGCACTGCCTGTGCCGTCCAGGTCTTTGGACTGGGTGCTCTCCTGTTTTTCTCTCCTTGGTGGTTGTGGCTCCTCGGGGCCAGGTTTGCTTTGCCTCGGCTCTTTTGGCATTGGCCTCTGGGGTTGGGGTGGCAGTGCTTCATCCCTTCTCAGCGCAGTGGTTTCTTGGCTCCTATGATCTTGGTCATAGTTTTCTTCGTCTGTGGCCGTTCTCCCTTTTTTCTGGCGAATGTTGTGCCTGCTGCTTTCCGGAGGGCCATTTTGGTTGTTGTCTTGACTTCGTGTTGAGGAGTGGTTCACCGACCGCCTCCCGGGTATGTCCCCTTGTTTCTTAGGTAGTCTTTTGTGAGGTAGCTCCGGGGAGCCGTAGGGGCTCCCCCCAGAAAACCAGCGTTGAATGTAATGAAACGCCATTTTCTGGGTGAGTCCCGGAGGCTCCCCGGCATCCCTCCCGCCCTCCGGTCGGCGGTTTTTCGTGGTTTTGATATCCAGCCTCGGAACTGAGGTGTGGATAGCCGGCGCGGGGGGTCTGGGGCTCCCCCTTCCCCCTCCCGGGGAGGGGGGAGCTGCGCAGACATGCGGCGCGGCTGGTGTGACGTCATGCTAGTTTACTCGTTTTTCTTTTGGGGAGTTCTGTCCACTCGTTTGTTATTTTGTTGTTAACCAGAATAGGGGTTTGTTTTGTGGCGCTTACCTTTCTGGGTGCCTGTCCGGTCGATGGCAGATATAGAATGCTCCAAATCACATGTGCATTCTATGGCCATTGCTCCCCGTGCCTCTCTGAGGGGGCCAGGTTCTGGCTCGTGGTCCCGGTAGGCTAGAACTCCACCCACATCGACTGATGCAAAGTAGTTAGAATATCCATATCAGCCATGGATAGCTCCGGGGAGCCTCCGGGACTCACCAGAAAATGGCGTTTCATTACATTCAACGCTGTTTTTTTTTAACTTTTTCTTATATTTCAGTGATGGGAANTGTGGTGGGAGGGACTCAGGTGTTGTGGTGGTGGAGAGACTCCGGTGTTGTGGTGGTGGAGACTCAGGTGTTGTGGTGGTGGAGAGACTCAGGTGTTGTGGTGGTGGAGAGACTCAGGTGTTGTGGTAAAGGAGAGACTCAGGTGTTGTGGTAAAGGAGAGACTCAGGTGTTGTGGTGGTGGAGGGACTCAGGTGTTGTGGTGGTGGAGAGACTCAGGTATTGTGGTGGTGGAGAGACTCAGGTGTTGTGGTGGGGGAGAGACTCAGGGAGACTCGGGTGAGACTCGGAGACTCAGACTCAGGAGACCAAACTCTCACAAGTCAAGCCTGGCCTTGGGCCGGGCTTGGGGAGTAGAATAACTCCCAGAACCCCATCAAGCATGTATCAAGCATGTGTTGTGGTGGGGGAGGGACTCAGGTGTTGTGGTGGTGGAGAGACTCAGGTGTTTGGGACACATTAATACGTTACTGAGAGATTTCAATGGAAAGCTCTGCTGGTGGCATGAGTTGATTGTCTGGCCATAGTGGTGTGCTAGCAGATTGAACTTTGTTATTCTGGCTGGGTGGTGTTAACTCTTGTTTAATACAGAAAAGTCCCAGAGTGCACCTTTAACTACTGTACTGTATTGTATATTGTTGTTCGACTGACATGTGCCATATTAGTTTGGTGTCGCCAGTCCCTGGAGTTCTGTGCCTACCGGAGACCATGAGCCAGAACCTGGTTCACTCAGAGAGGGGCAGGGAGCAATGGCCATATGAGCACCTACATATAGTACAGTGTTGTCATGTCTGCCATCGACCGGGAATACCCCCAGAAAGGTAGGCAAAACAATACAAACCCCCAATTGGTGAAAGTTGCAACCTATATATGAACAGAGCCAAAGAACTTCCCCCAGATCAAAACAAACAACAAATCGTTATCTAATTAGCGCACCTGCTCGTTAGCGACTGAACCTCCTCGAGAGGGGGCTCCGGAGAGGGCCCCCTCTTGGGAGCCCCTCTAGGCTCGCCCATGACGGGCTCCCCTCTCCCCAGGGGGAGCCCGCTCGGGCGAGTCGACTGCTCACCCCTCAGTTCATGACTGATGTAACTGGTGTCAACAAGTCTCTTCTGACCTCACTTTCCTGACTGGCTTTTGCATTTATGGCTTTGCCAGCTGTGTGGTGTGTGGTGATCAGATGTTCTCTGTATGCTGGGCTGCATGCTCCTAGAGCTACCTTTCCCTAGGTGCCCAGTAAGTATTTCCCTTGTGTTTCAGGGTTATCTTCTCTGAGACGTTTGGGTCTCACTTCCGTATGAGGGTTTTTGTCACTTGGCGTTGTTCATGCAATAGAGGTACGTCAGGGGTCTTGGGCTTCCCGTCTTGCCCTGGGTATGGAGTTGGGTTTTGCTGGGCGGTGCGCACTTCAGCCGGCGCAGCTTACATTCAGCGGTGGCTGACGATTTTCTCTGACAACCGGTTGATTTGTGTGTTGCTTCGGGGGCTTTTGTTTTGCTTAGTTTTTAGCGTATTCGCTTGACTTTGGCGGAGGAGGTCTACCTATTCTCCCATTAGGCCAGCCTAAGTTGTATTGGTAGTCCTCTTCTGTTGCCCCGAGGTTTCACTGCAACTTCTGGTTGTCAGTTTGCCTGCAACAGGCAAGGTTTACAGGATTAGCTAGCCCCAGTGCCTGAGCTTCCCGTAGGGTTAACGTATCCTAAGGGGCTCTGGAAAACCCCGTTTGGCTCCGGGGTACCATGTCTTCTGAGCCCTATCTCGCCCTATGCGTTGCTGATGGTTGTTCATTGCCCCCTGCCTCCATCATGCTGTCTGTTGGGTCGGTGACACCTACGACCCTGATTCTTGCGAGATTGTTCTCCGCTTGTTATTCAGTTCACACATTTCTTGTCTGGGGATGTTATAGGTCAGTCAGGTAACGGCTTCATTGCATGCTCAGTATTCTTTGTTGCAATTAGCCAGGTTCGTTGCCCAGTTGGAAGCCCCAGAGCTGCCCCGCTTGGGTTTAAGAGACCAGGATTTAGGGGCAATGATTATTTCAACTGTGGTTCAGTCGGCACCCTTGCTTCCGTCCCAGGTGGGTGTGGTTTGCCCTGGTCCTTCCTCGCCTACTTTCCGACTCCCATAGGTCTGAGGGTTTGGGGTTTGAGGCAGGATTTTGCTTGGCTTGGGTAGCTTCGTGGATTGTCCCTTCCAATTCGGGGATGGAGGATGAGCCCAATTCTCCCACCGAGGCTTCAGAATCAGCCCAGCAGACTCCTCTCTTTGAAGCTTTTTTTCAAGGGTGGTGGGCGGGGATGAGGGTTCTGCCCCGGGGCCTGTGTCGAGAATTCTTAGGGCTAGGGGGTGGGGGGTTTTCATCTCCTCCTTCTCTTCTGCTTTGGTTTACCATATTTGCCAGTGTGAATTACGCACCCTCGCATCAGGCACGTCCATCTTTGGTTTGGACGTTTTGCTCAGGTTTAGTTTGTTTTGGCAGCCATTTTTCTCTCCTGGGAGTGCTTCCGGCCCATCTGCTGGGCGGCACTGCTGGTTGAGTTTACATTTGGCTATTGGGCATTTGTGCTCGCTTTTTGGGGCATTTTTCAATTAGTTCATGTGCTCTTGTTCATCTTTTGGACTGTCGTTCCTTTGGGTGTATCTCTGGCTTAGGTTATGTCTGCTTTGTTAAGGGTGAGGAGGTGTGTTGATTGCTATGTTTTCCTGCATCCCTGCTGTGGTGTCATTGGTTGTTTGGGTAAGTTTGCCCTTATCACACTGTGCTCCTCTTGTTGTACTTGCGAGGGTCGTGCTTTGGCTCTTTGGGCTCTCCTCTTCCCCGTGTTTTTTCCTGTGGTTCATGTTTCTGTGCTTCTGGAGGTCCTGCGGTTCTCCGTTTGTCGTCTTCACCTCAGCCCTGCCTTCTGCATTCTCTTTCTTTCCTCCTCTGCCTCTGGGCAAGTTCTTTTTCTTGTCTCTGGCTCCTTTGGGTACTCGGTTGCCTCTGGTGTCCCTTTCTAGGTGTTCTACTTATCTTGAGTAGTCCATCTTTTCCTGGTGGACTATCTTGTCTGCAATGACACGACTTTTCTCTTCCTCGGAAGTTTTAGTTCTTGGATTACTTTTATCGCCCTTGGTAAGTGGTGTTTGCTTTCAATCCATTCTTCAGGACACCTCTGCTGCAGTACGTACTTTACATGTGTCCAACCATGGTTACGCTCCAGCTGCTGCATGCCATTTTGTCTTGTTTCTTTATATTCAAGGCCTCCTACTCTGTATGTTCCCTTGGAGACTTTTGGGTGGTGGTCATGTCTCCTGGTCTTGTGTTTACAGACTGTGGTCATTGGGTTTTCTTCTGGGCACCGGTTTTGTTCCTGGTGACCTTGCCCTGTATACTCGTCTGGCTCCCTAGCCTCCGGCACTCGGTATCCTGTCCATTTTAGCCGTGGAGCTGTTTTTTCAGGGTTATATCAGAAATCACTTATTCAGTATTAACACCTAATGAACCGTCATTCAAGTGGTGCGTCTTTTCCGCTGGCAAATTTGGTAGGTAGGGCTCCCCCTGGGTTCGTTTGCTTTTGCTCTTGGGTTCCTTGGATTCGTCTTTCGGAGGGTTTCTTCCTCTTGGGGAAGGGAGGAAGAAAAACCCCTCTTCCCTTTGAGGGGTTTGGAAAGATTTTGGCCCATGCCTCTGGCGAGATCCGGCTTTGCCTGTGTTGGTTCCGGTTTCGTTTAACCCATAAACTGTGCAAATTGTATATATATATGATTTTGGTATAAGTAGCAGAATGGCGCACACCGTGCCCCATATATACATTTTAAAGGGGAGATTTAAACGCAAGATTTAAAAGTGTTTTCGGGTTCAGGTTCCTGGTGAATTGACTGAAGTCCCAATTGGTTCCTTCTAAGGTTCGGACTTGGCTGGGCCTTGTGTGGGATTCATGGACTGTGTCCGTCTCTCTCTCCCTCCTGAGGCGTTGGTTGCATTTTCGCCTTCAGCTGTTTTTGAGGGGGGCCCGGGTCACTTGGCGGTTACTCGAGCAATTGTGCGGGAGCCTGATCTTTACCTTGCTGGTGTAAACGCTGGCAGGGTTTGGCTTTGGAGACAGTTCTGGTATCTTTGGGGGAGCCCCTTTCGCCATTCGTGACCGCTGGGTTTACACCCCAGTGTCTTTACGTCAGTTGCTGTGTCACCGACTTCCTTTTTGGGTTTCCGAGGTTCGGTACATGTCGCCTTCCCCTTTCTGTGCTCGATGTGTTCACTGATGCCTCATCTCTCGGCTCGGGCTTTGTGACCTGTGCTCACTTGGCTGGCCAGGGTCGTTGGGCTCTGTCTTTCCGTCGGTCTCACAGTACGATGGGGGTGTTGCGGCTGTGTGGCTGGCATTGCAGCAGACTCAGCTTCCTCGAGGCTCTTTGATCCGGCTCCATTCTGATTGCGCCCCAATGGTTCATTGTCTCAAACATGGGGGTGGTCTCTGCAGTCGGTGGCTCTTTGGGGCTTGTCGCTTTGTGTAGCTCTTCTGCTGAGTTCTCGGGGTTTAGCTCTCTGCACTGTTCTTATTCGGGGAGTGTCCAGCTTCCTGGCAGACAGCTTGTCATGCTTTATTCCCCTTTCTGGATGGTCAATGTCGCTCTTTCCTTTGGCTTTGTCAGACATACAGGCGCCCAGAGGTGGATTTCTTCGTGTCGGCGTGGTCTCGGCGTCTCCCAATATATGAGGCGCCGTTTCCCGACTGCAAGGCCTTCGCAATAGACACTTTCTGGCAGGATTGGTCGAGGTGGGGGATTCTGTACCTTTATTCCCAGTTCAGCTGCTGCTTCGGGTTTTGGCTCCACTCGAATCCTATCAGGGGAAGGTGCTCTCTTTTCTTTTCTTCCTGTCTTTCCGCAGTTCCGTGTCTTTTAGCAGGTCGGGCGAGTGAGGTACCTTGCTGGTTTGCCTAACTCTTCCGCTCTTCACGTCTGTTTTTTCTGACATGGGTATATCGCCACTTGTATGGTGATGAGGTGGCTTCTCTGATGGTGTCCCACCTGCAGTCTTCATCTCAGCGACAGTATGAGGTCTCCTGGTGGGTTTTCCGCCATTTCCTTTACCTTCGGTGGGTGTTGTCAGTGTCTGTGAAGGTGTTTTGTCCTTTCTTGGCTCTTTCTGGAATGGCATCTCATGCCGAATACTGTTGCTTCTTATCGTGTAGCGTTGGCGGAGCCGCTCCATCTTGCATTCGGGGTGGTTGTCACTTCTGCTCTGTTCTGCAAGCTCTCCCATGCAATTTTTCACCTCCGGCCTGCTAATGCTCCGCTTGAGCTGTCTTGGTCTTTTGGCCGGGTGCTTTCTTGTCTTTCGTTCCCACGGTTTGTTGTGGCCTCTTTTGTTCGGGTTTGTTTTCTGAAAGCCTTGTTTTTGTTGGCTTTGGCCTCTGCGTGTCGGGTTGTGAAGGTTCATGCTCTTCTCCGGTGCAGGGGTTTCTGCTCTTTTGGCCCTGTTAGATGTTTTGTTTGTTTGCAGCCTTCTCCTTCTTTTCAGCTAAAGAATGAAACTGCTGGCTTCTAGAGGAGTCAGTTGGTGGTGGATGCTTGGTTGGATAGGCCAGAGGTGCATCGTGTCTTATGTCCGGTGGCGGCTGTACGTCGCTACCTGCGGGCCACTGGTTGTGTGCCTGTGGACGCTCGCTGGGTGGCTCCGGTTTCCCTGTTCCCTATTCCAGGGCTCGTGTTTCTCAGGCTGTCTGCAGGGACATAAAGTCTAGCCAGCCTGTGGTCTACCCTCGTGCCCATGATGTGAGGACCTATTCCCACTGCTGTGTTTGGGAAGATGTTTTGGGGTGACAATTGGGTGCGAGGGTTTTGGAGGTTGAATAGGGTCCTGGCCGCCAGGTATCTTGTCAACATTCTGGGCATTATCTGGCTTTGTGCTGCGTTTGGACGTCTGTCGTGGCCTGTTGTCTCATCATCTTCTTGAAACCTGCAGTGCTGTTTCTCCCGGGTAAGTCCCTCTTCTACTTACCTGTGGGTAGTTAGCTTCAGGGGCCGATGAGGCTTCCCACAGAAAACCAATGTTGAATGTAATAAAACTGCATTTTCTGGGGGAGCCCTGGATGCTCCCTGAAACCCTCCCTCCCTCCCCCCGGTCGGCAGTTTTCATCATTCCACGAACTGGAGGGTTGAGCCCCTGGCTCGCCTGAGTGGGCTTCACCTGCCCCCTTTAACTAATTGGATGACGATTTGCTTGTTTATTTGTTTTCTTTGGGGTGGGGGGGGGGAGTTCTTTGGCTCTGTTCAGACATAGGTTGCAATTTTCACCAGTTGGGGTTTGTATTGTTTCGCCTACCTTTCTGGGTATTCCCTGGTTGATGGCAGACACGACAATACTCTAATGTAGAGTGTTCATATGGCCATTGCTCCCTGCACCTCTCTGAGGGGACCAGGTGCTGGCTCATAGTCTCGGGTAGGCAAAGAACTCGAGGGACTGATGGCACCAAATTATATGGCACATGTCAGTTTGGAAAGCTTCAGGAAGCCTCCGGGGCTCACCCGAAAATGGCGTTTCATTACATTCAACGCTGGTTTTTAGTTAGGTTAGGTTGGGCTAGTCTTGGTTGGTGTTAGATTTGTTTAAAAAAATAGCAATTGATAAGTTAAACTTGTCTCAGGTCTTAAGAATATACTCTGAGGTCCTTATTATTTTGTACAAGTACTGTATTTGTTACTTTCCCCAATTAAAATATTTAGTATGAATTTCATTATTCATCTTTTCAGTTTATTCCATGCATTATTCAGTACAGTATGTACTCTGTTTTCTAGGTCCAGGTCGCCTCCAAAAAATCCTCGCACATGCACATGGTTTCCGAAGTCAAATCGCAACTCAAGTATGTGTTCCCCACAAGCTCAGGAAAACGAGAATTTTGCTCGGAAATGTGCCTATCAGAATACAGAAAAGCCCTCATGAAGGTATTTACTGGAATTACTCTTCATTCGTAGTTCAGTAATCATGGTTCTTGTGGTAAGAATGTTAAAGGACTGGATAAAAAATGACAAATATGACTTAAGAATCTTGTAATTTTTTAGATTAGTTTGTCGCTAGTATGATCAGTAATCAGCCTTACTCCTGTATTAGTGAACTGTTTTGATTTTTGTTTAGATTTATGTGGAATTCAACAAAACTATTTAAAAAAAAGCTGCATTTTAGGCCTATTTTGTACAAAACACTAAATTACATAACTTCATTTCACTGAACAGGTACCTGTGCCAATTGTGACCATGTTATCCGGTCGACACCAGTGAAGTGCGAGACATCTTCTGGTCGTCGGCGAGAACTCTGCAGTACTGAGTGCCTTAAGGCTTGGGCCAAGAAGGAAAAGGAGAAAGAACAGGCTGAATTGGAAGAAGAAGTTGGCGTTGCTTCCTCCTCTTTCTCGTCATGACCACTCCTCCGTCGAGCATGTCGCCATCCTCTGGAAACGGAGTGTCTCCCCTGAGAAAGCTCTTGGCATGGAAGCGGCTGCGGTAGGAAAGGTAGATTGGAGGCTGTTGGCTAGTATGAAAGATGCAAGTGATAATCTGCTGTTATTTGGTAAGAAATACTGATGGGTTCTGTCCCGTCTTATGACTGCATATCTCCTCGTATGAACGTATCACACTCTTGTGATTTCCTTGTGTACTGAAGCTTGCGGTATGAATGGTTAAGCTTTATTGCTTGTGAGGTTCGTGTTACGTTGTTTTTAGAATAGCTGTGAAGAATTATTACTGGTTATACAAAAATAGTTTTGGTGACATGACAGTGATGGTTTTTCAGAGTGGTTAAGATTATAGAGGTACTGAGACCCTAAAAGCATTCCAAATTTGACACAAAATTTAGTATTTTCATGCCCTTGTTTCAAGATTTTATTCTGAACAAAATATGAGACTAAGCTTTGCACCAAAATATAGCACCATAACCAGTTACGTGCACAGTGTGAAATTGGCAATGATTGTTGGTTGATAGTTATGTGACTCGTTAGAATGCACGTGCATGTCAGAATATTGTACGTAGCTACACAAAGCAGACTAAGCTTTGTCTTTTACTGTTCTTATACTGCATTTTCTACCAAGTTATAACGTTTGGCTTTATGCGTCACAGTTCGTGCTAGCTTTGACTGCATTATAGGCTCAATGTAGAATAGTTGAAAACTTGTATTGACATGTGTGAAGGAAGACTTATATTGAAAGTGGACAAATGTAAACTTATGATATCGAAGAAAGAAATAAGTGTGTTTTTCCTCCTTGAGTGAATTTTGTGCATTTCTTCTTCCCAGAGTGAATTCTGTGTTCCCCCTCCCTGAGTGAATTTTGTGCATTTCTTCTTCCCAGAGTGAATTCTGTGTTCCCCCTCCCTGATTGAATTTTGTGCATTTCTTCTTCCCAGAGTGAATTCGTGTCCCCCTCCCTGAGTGAATTTTGTGCATTCACTCTCCTATAGGGAATGGCAGCTAAAGCGACGTTCTCCCTCGCTTCAGTTCTCCCTCCCATAGTGAATTTTGTGCATTTCTCCCTCCCATAGTTAAATAATATTTGGTTAATAAAATTATCTATATTTAGTATATTAGGTTCCATTTAGCATCTTAAGTTCTATCCTCATATGTCTATCAGGATAACATTCAACGTTGTTTCTTCCTTCTTTACACATGGGTTCTTTAACAGCTCCAAACTTTTCCATCCTCATCAGGCTCATCCTCTCGAGTTGCACAATGAACCCAAAATTGGGTAGTAAAAGATGCGAAGCTAAGCCACCAATTTAACCTAACTAACCCACACAGAAAACCTGGTTGTTTGAGCCACTGTTTGTCATTGTACCTTAGTGTTTTGGCTATTGTGATTATGGCGTCAAAGTACAGTACAGTATATTATTGGTGATAGTGGGTTGCCTTGTCTGCAGTATTGGATTACATTTCTTCATGTACATCCCTTGTCCTCTAATCCCTTCTTCTTATCCTCTGCTATATTTTATTTACTCATTGTTCTTTCCTATGCATTTGTCCATCCACTTTGGTTGGTACAGAGATGGCTTCACTTCTTACGAGGTCAACGTTCGCTCCCAAGCAGTCCAGGTGGTTGGGCATTGTTTCTTCACTCTGTCCTCATATCACAGCTCCTTGTCTTTAAATCCCAGCCCTTAGTTTGCTCTCATATCCCAGCCCTTATTCTATCCTTATATCCCAGCTTTTAGTCGCCTTATAACCCAGTTCTTAGTCTGTCCTTATATCCCAACTCATAGTCTGTCCTCATATCCCAGCTTGTATTCTGTCCTTATATAGGACAGACAAGAGTTATAACCTTTTGTTATAACCCTGTGTAAAGCCCTTCAATATAACCTTTTGTTTTAACTCTTATATAACTTTTTGTTATAACCATTTTGATAACCCTTTCAAATAATCTTCTGTTATTTGTTTTGTTATGATGTTTGACTCCATTGTTAGATTTGGCTGAATATTCCTCATGCAGACATGCATTATCCATTAACATAACCTCTGGCTTGAAACTTTCTTTAGACTTGCCACCACTTTCTGGGGAGTCTTCTTGTAGCCCGAGGAGCCTCTGGGGACCCCAGAAAGGGGACTTGCCACCACTTTCTGGGGAGTCTTCTCGTAGCCTGAGGAGCCTCTGGGACCCCTCAGAAAGGGGACTTGCCACCACTTTCTGGAGAGTCTTCTCGTAGCCCGAGGCCCTCTGGGGACCCTCAGAAAGGGGACTTGCCACCACTTTCTGGGAGGGTCTTCTCATAGCCCGAGGAGCCTCTGGGACCCCTCAGAAAGGGACTTGCCACCACTTTCGGCGGGGTCTTCTCGTAGCCCGAGGAGCCTCTGGGGACCCCTCAGAAAGGGGACTGCCACCACTTTCGGTGGGGTCTTCTCGTAGCCCGAGGAGCCTCTGGGGACCTCTCAGAAAGGGGACTTGCCACACTTTCTTTCGGTGGGTCTTCTCGTTCCCGAGGAGCCTCTGGGGACCCCTCACAAAGAGGAGCTTCATTATACTGTATTCAGTGCTGGGTTTGTTTACTATGCTGTACTTCTTCACTTAATAAGCAGCTGAAATCAATTTATGAAGGATTATCAGCTTCTGTATTTTCCAGCAAATACAGAAGCAGCCTGTAGCAGCTGTCTAACTCCCAGGTACCTATTTACTACTAGGTAAACAGATGCATCAGGCTGAAAGAAACTGCCCATTTGTTTCTGCCATCGACGGGGATGGATCCCGGACCCAAATACTACAAATCCCAAGCACTGTCCACTCAGCTGTCTGGCCCCATGTGTATTACAGGTCGTGGTGTGAGTGCTGCTGATTAACCTGTGTGTGTGTGTTTGTGTGTATTACAGGTCGTGGTGTGAGTGCCGCTGATTTAACCTGTGTGTGTGTGTGTGTGTGTATTACAGGTCGTGGTGTGAGTGCTGCTGATTTAACCTGTGTGTGTGTGTGTGTGTGTGTATTACAGGTCGTGGTGTGAGTGCTGCTGATTTAACCTGTGTGTGTGTGTGTGTATAAGGTCGTGGTGTGAGTGCCGCTGATTTAGCCTGTTTGTGTGTGTTTGTGGTATTACAAGTCGTGATGTGAGTGCCGCTGATTTAGCCTGTTTGTGTGGTGTGTGTGTGTGTGTATTACAGGTCATGGTGTGAGTGCCGCTGATTTAGCCTGTGTGTGTGTGTGTGTGTGTGTATTACAGGTCATGGTGTGAGTGCCGCTGATTTAGCCTGTGTTTGTGTGTGTGTTTGTGTATTACAGGTCGTGGTGTGAGTGCTGCTGCTTTAACCTCTGTGTGTGTGTGTGTATTACAGGTCATGTGTGAGTGCCGCTGATTTAGCCTGTGTGTGTGTGTTTGTGTATTACAGGTCGTGGTGTGAGTGCCGCTGATTTAGCCTGTGTGGGTGTTTTGGTATTCCAGGTCTGGTTGAGTGCCGCTGTTTAGTCCTGTGGTGTGTGTTTTGGTATTACAGGTCATGGTTGTGAGTGCCGCTGATTTAACCTGTGTGTGTGTTTGTGTATTAAAGGTCGTGGTGTGAGTGCCGCTCTCTAGCCCAGATCGAAGCTGCTGCAGAGTTCACCTGGCAGACTAACCCACAGACACCACTTCACTCCACTCTCCTGCCAAGTGCTTTAGCGTACCTATCTAAAAATTTGTTTTTTCTGTGGGGAGCCCCTACGGCTCCCTGGAGCTTATCGGGCTAATGTATGTTATGTTAGACCGGGACACTAGCTATGGAGTTCAGACCTACCAGGGACCAGCGCCAGAACCTGGCCCCTTCAGAGAGGTTTCAGGGAGCAATGGCCCTGGAAAACCCCATATGGTTGGGGGTTTTCCTTATCTGCCATCGACCGGGTTAGGCACCCAGAAAGGTAGGCGTAACAAAACAAACCCCACATGGTAGAAAACTACAACAAACCGAACAGAGAGGTAGAAAAACTCCCTACAATCACAAGGAAAACAATCAAACAATCACTTTACTGCCGCGCCGGTTGTCCGCGCAGCCCTCCCCTCCCCGGGAGGGGGAGGGGGGGCCCCGGACCTCACCGCGCCGGCTGCCGTCAGTTCGTAAGCTAGTGTCAACCGGGATACACGCTTCTCTGGCCTCAAATTCCTTGGCGGTGTTTGCCTCGTGTGGCGTTCTCTGCTGTTTTTGTGGTTTGCGGTGGCCAGGAGTATTTCATCAGTGCCGGGGCTGCATGAGTCTAGGGGTTCCCTTCCCTAGGCGCCCTGTGAGTACTGCCCTTGCGTGTCAGGGTTATCTTCTCTGGGGCGTTCGGGAACCGCTCCCGTAGGGGTTCTTGCTGCTCGGCATTTGCCTCGCCCTTGGGGCCAGCTGGGGCTTGGGGCCCTTGTTTGGCCTTGGGTAGGGAGTTGGTGTTGTGCTGGTTAGGGCGCCAAGGTGTTGCGCTGCCTGCCACCTACGCGGCGGCCGGTTCCTGTTGCCTCTGGGGACGGTGTACTTTTGCGGGGTTTTTCTTTTGTTTTATTTTCTTGCCTGGTGGGGGTCTGCATAGTGTGGCTATAGTTCCACTAGTAGTGTTTGGCAGCCCTCTGCTAGGCCCCCGTGCTTGTACACGTCCCGGGGTTTTCAGTATTAATCTTTACCCTTGTTTTCGGGTTTCTTAACCGGTTAGCAACACCTTGCCCGGGCTTCCCGTAGTTGCTAACCTACGGGCCCTGGAAACCCCTGTCTGGGCTCGGGAGACCATTGCATGTGTCTTCCGGGTACCAACCCGTCTTGTACGGGATCGTTGGTTGCTGTGCCTTTGTCTCTAGGTGACAGTCGCCATTTACCTCCGTCATGCTGCCTGTTGGGTCCCTGACACCTTGACCCGGAGTCTTGCGAGAGAGTTTCTCTGCTTGTTCTCCAGTACTCCTGATGTTATTGCTATTCAGAGTACAGGCGGCATCCGTGTTGCAAGCTAGGTTAGGTTGCTGCAACATGCTAGGTTGGTTTCCCACTCGGATGCCCCGAGGCCGCCCCGTTTTGGTTCGGTGCTGTTCGCCCTCCTCCCTCCCTGTTCCCGGTTCCGGACTGTCTGCGGGTTTCGGGGTCGGGGCGGGGTTTAGTTGGGGCAGAGGCTCGGGCGGTTTTCGGGGGCTGCCCCATTCGGGTTGGGGGACGGAGGTTTTAGAGCCTGTTCCTCCAGCCAAGGCTTCTGGGGCTTACCAGCGGCCCGTTTCTTGCTGCCTTTCCCATGGACTCTTTCTTTTCTTTAAGGGCGGAGGGCTTGGAGGACGGCTCTGCCCGGGGCCTCTGTTGCTGGTTCCCGGGGCTGTGGGGGATGCCTGCTAGCAGTTCTGGGGCGGTTTGCCCCTGCCGGGGTTTTTCTGCTTTTGGGCGGAGTTTTTAGCCCATCCAGTCTGCTTGCTTCCCACTTTTGCTGGCGTGTTTTGTCTCTTAGCGTCCAGCACAGCCCCTGCTGGCGGCCATTTTCGTCTGCCTGTTTCCCGGCGTGGCCACCAGGGCGGCGTTGCGGTTTGTTTACATACGCCTGGGTGTGCGAGCGAGCGTCTGGGGTGAGTTTTTCACCCTTTTTTCAGGGGGTTTTCTTCTCCTGTTGTCGTTTTTTTGCTTTTCTGGTTTTTCTGCCCGTTACTGTTCCTTTGGGTGTTTATTTCCACCGGGCTTCTGGGCCCATGGGTTTGGGCTCAGTGTTTCTGGCTGTTAGGCTTGCTCCCACACCTTGTCCCTCGGTTTTCGGTCTGTTCTGACTGTTTCCCAGAGGGTTCTGTAGGGGGGCTGCGCTTGCCTTTTGTGGTGTTCTCCGCCGGCAATTGTGGTGGTTTGGCTTCCCCCTGGTTCGATTCTGGGTTCCTTTGGGTTCTTTGGTTTCGTTCCAGAGGTTTCTTCCTCTTGGGCCCCCTTTTTGTGGGTTCAGGGGGCTTTGTTTCCTCATGTGACCTGGTTCTGCCTTCTGGGGTTCCGGGGTCTTCCTGGCTTGCAGACTGCTCTTTTTGGGTCTAGGCACATGTTGTTGTGCTGGGCCTTTGGGGTTTTGCTGTCGAGGTGGGCCTTTTGATGCAGTTTAGTGCCTTCTTTGCCTAGCCGGTGTGGTGCTCTGCCCACTGGTCGGCAACTTGTACTTTACATTTACATTGTATGTACTCGCCTCGTTGTGCTTGCGGGGGTTGAGCTTTAGCTCTTTGGTCCCGCCTCTCAACCGTCGTTCGACAGGTGTACAGGTTCCTGAGCCTGTTGGGCTCTATCATCCCTACACTATAAACTGTGTAGGGAGTCAGCCTCCGCCACATTGCTTCCTAATGCCTGGGTGTATGCTTGTGCATGTGTACGCTGTGTGTGTGTGTGCATGTGTATACATGTCATATCTTGTTTGTGTATATGTATATGCATAATGTGTATGTGTACTTTTATTTATATTTTTTTTTTTCTCTGTTGGCGGGGTGCTGGGGGAGCAGCTTGCTCTATTGCCTCTCGCATGGTCCTGCTGTTGGGCGCTTTGCGTCGTCTTCCGGCCTCTGGTGGCATCGGTGACGGCTTCTCCCCCTTTTGGGGGGTTCAGAGCTGGCGGGGTGGGCTTCTTCCCCTGCGTTTCGTCGTGTCATCTTCGTGGGTACGTTGGACGTGGTCGGTCCGTCCCTTCCTTCTGGGGTCCGGCTTCTGTTGGGGGCCGGGTGCCTGGATGGTGGCCCTGGACCTCCAGGTCACCTCTTGGCGCGTTCCTCCCAGGTTTTTCTGGGTCTGGCACGGTTGGTGGTGGGGCTTCAGGCTGGCTGCTTTTGTTGCCTGCCCTATTTTGTGCTGAGCACTTTGAAATTTTTGCATCTTTCCCGGATCTTGGTTCCCTGTCTGTGTCTGAGATTCGGTGTATGGCCTACCTCGACGTCTGGCTGGTGTGGGCTCCCAGTCAGTCCGCATGTCTGCTCGCCAGGGGTGTGGTTCCTTCCAGATCGCCGGGTTTGGTGTCCTGGTGATCGGGAGGTTTTTCCATATGTTTCCATCCCGGGTTCGGGCCTGGTCCTTGTTTAGGGCTATTGGGCCACTCATTCTTTCCCTCCAGACGTGTTCCTGCAGCTGTGGTCCCGCCTTCGGCGGTGCATGAGACGGTCTCGGGTTGCTCAGCGGTTGCTTGAGCGGTTGTGCGGGAGTCTGAACTTCGCCGTCTAGTCTA
>WNGS01160430.1:8720254-8732214 GCA_020271785.1 Procambarus virginalis | reverse complement strand
CCCCAACAGCAAAGCCTAAAGTCGGCAAAGTTACCCGTGGGCGCACAAAATCAGTAAAATGTGCATACTCGTTCCATTTTTCTCACCTTAATTCTCATGCTACGTCGCTTGTTTTGGTATCATTGTGTTCGCAATTAAATTCCCTACAGATGTGTATGAATATAATGTACAAAAGTTTGGAGTGCCTCCCGCAGAAAAGCCTAAAGTTACCCGTGAATGAGCACCAATTTGTACACTGCAACCTAATGTGTATACTCGTCCAGTTTGATAACATCAATTTTCTTGTTACGTCTTTCATTTTGGTATTAAATTGTTCGCAATAAAAAGGCGTGTATTTTAAAACTAGTCCCATAATAATAGAGCAATAACTGGAATTTTAACAAATATTTTAATTCTTGAAGCTCATCATCACAAATTATTTATATCTTTCCAGTGTTCTGACATAAATTGTTGTGTTACATCTTTCATTTTGGTATCAAATTGTTCGTGACGTAAAGGCGTGCATTTTAAAACTAGTCCCAACATAATAGCGTAATAAATAGAATTTTAACAAATATTTAAAAATTTTGACCAAAAACCTATTTATAATCATACAAGTGTTCGGACATCAAGTTTCATGTTACATCTTTCATTTTGGTATCAAATTGTGCGCATTCTAAAGGTGCTTATTTTGATATTATCCCGAGGTCGATTGGATAAAAACTGAATTTTATACAAATATTTTTTGTAGTGGACACAAGTCCAGTCCAAAGTTAGGACTCAGGAGAAAAATAATGGACGAGAGTCCGGTCCAAAGTTACAGATAGTGTTAATGGACAGCGCTCAGGATTCGTAGTCCTGAGGTTCCAGCTTTGATTCCCGGTGGAGGCAGAAACAAATGGGCAAAGTGTCTTTCACCATGATGCCCCTGTTCACCTAGCAGTAAAAAGATACCTTGGAGTTAGACAGCTGCTACGGGCTGCTTCCTGGGAATGTGCAACAAACAGGAGGCCTGGTTGAGGGCCGTGAAGGGGTTTTCTTACCACCCTCCCTGTATGAATATAATTTGGGGTCAGCTCTTCCCCGGTTCGGTTCCGGTTCCCTTGGGTTCCTCAGCTCCCTCTTTCCGGAGGTTTTCTGTCTTTTGCCTGAACTTCGCCATGCTGGTCTACTCATCGGGTTGGATCTGGTTCCTTCGGGGACATCCCTTCTGCTGCTCTCACGATTGCTGGTTTTGGGTCCCCTAGGCTTTTGCGTCGGCTGCTGCATCCCCGGCTTCCTCTTTGGGTTTTTCGGGTTTCAGTGCCATGGCGCCTACCCAAGTTCTCGCTCGATGTGTTCACGGATGCGTTATCTCTACACAGGGGCTTTGTAACCAGTGCTCACCAGGCAGGCCAGGGTCGGTGGGGTCCGTTCTTCCGTTGGGCTTAGAGCACAGTGCTGAATTTCGCGGCAGTGTGGCTTTCCCTTCAGAGGGTTCGCGTCGCTTTCAGATCGATAATCTGATTCCTTTGGACTGCTCTTCTGGTTCATTGTCTGAACCGCGAAGGTTCTATGTGGTCCTTTGCTCTTTAGGGCTGGTCGCTTCAGGTGACTCATCTGTTGAGCTCTTAGGGTTTGGCTCTCCTGGTGGTTCATATCCAGGGATGTCCAACGTTCTAGCGGATGGCCTGTCCTGGTTCATTCCCCTGTCCACGGAATGGACAGTTGATGCTGACTCTTTCTGTTCGCTCTGCCAGATGTTTGGGTGCCTGGAGGTGGACCTCTTCGCATCGACCTGGTCGAGGCATCTTCTAGTATATGTGGCACCCTTCTCTGACTGTGAGACCATCGGGTGTCGATGCCTTCCAGCTGGACTGGTTCAGGTAGGGTTACCTGTACCTCTTACCCCACCGGTTTGGTTGTTGCTCCAGGTCCTGGCTTGCTTGGAGACTTACCAAGGGAGAGTAGTCCTGTTGGCTCCTTGGTGGCTGGCCCAACCATGGTTTCAGGCGCTGCTTGCTCAGTGTCCGAACCCCGAGGGTCTTCCCTCAGCTCCGCCTCTTTCAGCAGATTGGTCCAGTCCAATCCGGTATATGGCTGGTTCGATTTTCTCCACTCTTTATGTCTGGTCTTTATGGGGGGGAGCCCTGTCGGCTTCCCAGAGCTTACTAGGCTGATATGCTAATGTCAGACTTTGGCATCAGTCATGTGTATGGAGTTCTGTGGGCCTACCAGGGACCACGAGCCAAAACCTGGCCCCCTCAGAGAGGCAAGGGGAGCAATGGCCTATAGAAACCCCCGTGTGGTTGGAAGCATTCTATGTCTGCCATCGACCGGGTCTGGCACCCAGAAAGGTAAGCATCCCAAAACATACCCCTATTCTGGTGAAAATATTGCTACAAAAACCAAACAAGTGGATAGAACTTCCCTAAAAGAAACGAGCATGACGTCACGCGTCGCCGTGCTACTGTCTGCGCAGCTCCCTGCTCCCCAGGAGGGGGGAAGAGGGAGCCCCAGACCCCCCATGCTGGCTATCCACCCGTCAGTTCTAAGGCTTATGCTAGAGGCAGAGGTCGTGTGCTCTGGCTCTAGTTGTTTTTTCAGCACGGCGCTTCGAGTGTGGAAGTTGTCTTCCAAAGGTGTGAGAGCCAGGAGTTATTTTACAGTACTCGGGCTGCATCCGCTTTGGGTTACCTTCCCTAGGTGCCCTGTAAGTACTGCCCTTGTGGCTTGGGATTACCTTCCACAAGTTCCTTGGGTCCTGCCTTTGTTGGTTGTTTCACTGCTCGGTTTTTCGGCTGCCCTTTGGGTGCCTGGGTGTTTTGTCTCCCTTGTTTACATTAAGGTAAGAGGCAGTTTGCACTGGTACAGGGCACAGGGTGCTGCGCAGCTTGTTTTCACTATTCAAAGCGACCGGCTCTTTTCCTTGGGGTACAAACTCTTGCGGGGTTTTGTTTTTCTTTTTCTTTTTGCCTTGTAGAGGGGGTCTGCCTTGCTTGCCTCTTGGTGTATGACCTATTAGGGTTCTTCTGGTGGTGCCCCCTGCTTGGTCCCTGTAAGTGTACACGTCCCTGGGGTTGAACTTTAGACAGTTGCTTGCTAGTTTTGGGCGCCGGTTAGCAGTACACTGCCTGGGATTCCCTGAGCATGAGTTCCGTCTCAGGACCCTGGTAAACCCCAAGGGGAAGCGTGGGTCTGATGGATGTGTCCCCAGAGTCCCTTCCCCTCGCTTCATGCGAGTTCGAGGGTTGCTCAGTCCCCTTGACTCAGGGTGACCCCTCACTGTTTTTGCCTCCGTCACGCTGCCTGTTGGGTTGGTGACACTTTCGACCCGGAGTCCTGTGAGCTCTGCTGCTTGCTAGTGAATCAGTTTACACAATATAATGATGATGTTCTAAGGGTTCAGGCGGCCCAGGCGTTGCATGTGCGCTTTAGGTTGTTGCAGCGCGTTAGGTTGGTTGCTCACCCGGATGCCTCGAGGCTGCCCTGTTTTGCCTATAAGGAGTGTGTGTAGTGTCCACAGTCTTGCCTGCCATGTTTCATCTCCACAGTGTGGATCCTCTCTTGACCAGTCTACTTTCCTGGGGTGAAAATCACCAAGTATTAGGATCTTTGTGCTCTTTTATCTTACTTTGATATTAGTTAATTATTGTCTAGCAAATACTGTATAGAAAATAGTTTGTTAGAAGTAATACTAAGTAATACTTTGTTTGAAAATAGATTAGACAAAAACTTTGCTTCACCCTGACTTGAATTCTTTGCATTCCAAATGTATAATTGTAAAGTTTCCTTGTTAAGGAACCAAAGCTTTACCAGGGCTTTACTGTCCATAATATTTGTATTATGTTATTTGTCTTTTGGGAGTCTGTTTTTGTCAAATATTAATATATTTCTATGCATTCCAGGGGGTCCTCCGAGCAGCCGGTACAAGGCTCGCGTGTTAAATATCCCACCTCCTCTGGCAGGACCGTCATCTAAGTCCTCAGAAATAGTCCCAGAGAAGAGCCCGTCATGTTCAGAAACTTCACCTACTAAGTCTGGGAGCCGCAGCAGGCACCGGACGCCTTCCCCACCTCCAGTCAGTCCCACCCTAAGTCACCAATCAACTCCCTCCAAGTCACAAAGTTCATCAGTTGCCAAGCCATCATCAACTACTAAAACACCAGCTAACAAATCATCTTCATCATCAACAGTTAAACTTTTATCTTCATCAAGCAAAGCATTGCCCTCTAAACCGTCATCATCCAAACCATCGTCGTCGTCGTCAGCATCATCAACATCGTCGTCATCAGCATCATCGTCGTCGTCGTCGTCATCGCCGTCATCGCCCATGAAGACCCCTGCAGGATCAGCGGGTTCAGATAGCAATTCCACCTCAGCCATTATTAGTCAGTCGGAGACATCCACCAGTAGCACCAGTACAGTAGCAACCATAAGTTCATCTACCATTAATCCGACTCACTCATTACCTTCAGCACCTGTATCGCCCGAGCCACCAACTTCTCCGTCGGTGTCATCCTCACACAAACCAGTAACCTCATCTTTGGGGTCCAGCAGCAGTACGGGTTCGGCCGTGCCAGTTACTGTTAAACAAGAGTCAACAAAACCAATTCAGCTTCACCATACTCAAAATATTACAGTGACTGAACCTGATACCTCAACTGTCCATAAATTAAGTGCCTCAGGTTAGTTCCTGTGCTGCTTTTGACAAGCATTTAACATTTTTAAGTATTTGTCAAAGTTGTAAATGTCTGAAAGAATATTAAATAAATGGCCAGTCAGAACGGTTGAATGCATACGTTGATAATTTGTGTTTCAGTCATCGTGCATGTTAATCACGGGTGTACGTGCGGTCCGTACCTGGACAGCGGCCGGGTGGGAGAACTTCCGCTGCAGTTTGGCCCCGGCAGTCTGAACCGTGTCGTGCGGGAGTCCGTACAAGCTCTTGTGGATGCTTCGCCAGATCCTCGGACCGTTACTTCCCTACTACCTCACGGAAATGGCAAAGTCATTATCAAAAGTACGTAGCGCAGCGAGATGAAGTGACAGAGCTTCGATATTTAAATGGGTGGTTGTGTGTAATGATTGCATGCACTATACTCTTCAGTTCTGCACACCAGCATCCTTCTTCCTTGATAAGATCCTGGGTGAATCCCATACCTTTGACATTACCCATCTTAGGTCTCTTTGCTCTTGTATTGGCATCCTTAGTGATAGTTTGGACCTCTTGAATATACACTGCTCTACATACAGATACTATGAACAGATAGTACATATAGCTACTATGGATGGATAGTACATACAGCTACTATGGATGGATAGTACATACAGCTACTATGGATGGATAGTACATATCGCTACTATGGATGGATAGTACATACAGCTACTATGGATGGATAGTACATATCGCTACTATGGATGGATAGTACATATAGCTATAATGAATGGATAGTACATATCGCTAGTATGGATGGATAGTACATATAGCTATAATGAATGGATAGTACATATAGCTACTATGGATGGATAGTACATCTAGCTATAATAAATGGATAGTACATATAGCTACTATGGGTGGGTAGTACATATAGCTATAATGAATGGATAGTACATATAGCTACTATGGATGGATAGTACATATAGCTACTATGGGTGGGTAGTACATATAGCTATAATGAATGGATAGTACATATAGCTACTATGGATGGATAGTACATATAGCTACTATGGGTGGGTAGTACATATAGCTATAATGAATGGATAGTACATATAGCTACTATGGATGGGTAGTACATATATAGCTATAATAAATGAAGGTCATGCCTCTCTGAGGGGGCCAGGTTCTGACTCGTGGTCCCCGGTATACCTTACCTTACTTTGAGTATACCTTGAGGTGCTTCCGGGGCTTAGCGTCCCCTCGGCCCGGTCATCGACCAGGCCTCCTGGTTGCTGGACTGATCAACCAGGCTGTTGGACGCGGCTGCTCGCAGCCTGACGTACGAGTCACAGCCTGGTTGATCAGGTATCCTTTGGAGGTGCTTATCCAGTTCTCTTTTGAACACTGTGAGGGGTTTGCCAGTTATGTCCCTTATGTGTAGCGGGAGCGTGTTGAACAGTCTGGGGCCCCTGATGTTGATGGAGTTCTCTCTCAGAGTACCAGTTGCACCTCTGTTTTTCAACGGGGGTATTCTGCACATCCTGCCATGTCTTCTGGTCTCATGTGATGTTATTTCTGTGTGCAGGTTTGGGACCAGCCCCTCTAATATTTTCCATGTGTAAATTATTATGTATCTCTCCCGCCTGCGCTCAAGGGAGTACAGATTTAGGCTCTTTAGTCGGTCCCAATAGTTTAGATGTTTTACCGAGTGGATTCTAGCAGTAAAGGATCTCTGCACGCTCTCCAGGTCAGCAATTTCACCAGCTTTGAAAGGGGCTGTCATTGTGCAGCAGTACTCCACTCTAGAGAGCACCAGCGTTTTGAAAAGTATCATCATCGGTATAGCATCTCTAGTGTGAAAAGTTCTTGTTATCCAACCCGTCATTTTTCGTGCAGTTGTGACGGCCACTTTATTGTGTTCTTTAAAGGTAAGGTCTTCCGACATGAGTACACCCAAATCCTTTACATTGCCTTTTCGTGCTATGTTATGATTTGCCTGAGTTTTGTACGTGGTTTCCGTTTTTATATTTTCATTTTTTCCATAGCGCATGAGCTGGAACTTATCTTCGTTAAACACCATATTATTTTCTGTAGCCCATAGAAAGACCTGATCTACATCTGACTGGAGGTTTGCCGTGTCCTCTATGTTGCCTACTCTCATGAAGATCCTGGTGTCATCTGCAAAGGATGATACAGTTCTATAGGTTGTGTTCTTGTCTATGTCCGATATGAGGATGAGAAAAAGTACTGGGGCAAGCACAGTACCCTGGGGGACTGAGCTCTTAACGGTTGATGGGCTGGATTTTATTTTGTTGACTATTACACATTGGGTTCTGTTGGTCAGGAAATTGTAGATCCATCTGCCTATTTTTCTGGTAATCCTTTTGAGCGCATTTTATGTGCAATAACACCATGGTCACGGTAGGCCTAGAACTCCACCCACATTGACTGATGCCAGAAATCTAATACATCCATATCATCCTGGATAGCTCCGAGGAGCCTCCAGGTCTCACCCAGAAATTGGTGTTTCATTACATTCAAAGCTGTTTTTTTTAGATTATCTTTGACTTGCTCCCCCAAAGTTGCGACCTTGGCAACGTCCATACCTTGTATCCACCACACCAAGTCTCATGTATTCCACTAGCCTGCCTGAGAGCAGTCAAGGCAAAGGTAGGTTGGTGGTGTAAACTCACAAGAGAAACAAAGCGGTAAACCACCACCGAGGGAAAACTGCACCAAAACAAGCATAAAGTAAAATGAATCTTGATCATACAGTAATACAGGTATAATATATTTAGGAGGTTATTAAATATAATGTTAAATAGTCATTATGAGTTGGTTGCCAATTAATGTTAACATTTTTATTTGAGAGACAATAAATACATGCAATTAGAATGGGAGGATCCATCTATCTGTTGGCATAAATCAAATTAGACGAGTAATTAGTGAGTATTCAAGATTGTGCATTATATTATCGCATTATATTATCGTAATGGATATGATAGATTTCAGTTAAAAATATGGTTGCAATTATCCATTTATAAGTGGTTTAAAATTTATCAACATATTTGTCATACTATTGAAATCTTATCTTTATTCAGGACATTGGTTACCATATTTTAATACTTTTGCAGCTGCTGTAGATGGTGAGCCAGAGACGCACCGCCTTCCGTCTTTGGATAAGGTGGAGGACTTTTGGAGTGTGTTGGAAACGCTCTTCGAAGATCTCATGTGCTGTGAAAATTTTTACACCCAACAACCAGTGAGCCAATGTACAAAATGTGCACGCCAGAGTCCTGCGCAGTTCAAAAGAGGTAAATATCGCTGTTTGAATTAAATAATATTTGGAGAAATAACTGTCTTAATTGGAATAATTGTCAAGGTATTTTATTTTTCTGGAGAAAGCTCTTTGTTGCTTCCTGAAGCAACCATGCCGATATAGTGCCATCGATTGCGGAGTTCATATTTGTCCTTCCGGGGACCACGAGCCAAAACCTGGCCCACTCAGAGAGGCACAGGGAGCAGTGGCACGTATGAAATATTTTACGTAAATTTATTCATGGCTGCCACCACCAACAGAAGACACCTATAAAATCAGCGAAACAAAATAGAACACTACTTGGTTAGAAATGAGATCGCAGCCTCTAAACAGTAAAAAAAACTCCCTCAACATTCTTAACAAATGATTGAAAAATTGTTAAACCATCTCGGTAGGCTCCGTGGCGTTGCGGCAGTTGCAGTCTCGCCTTCCGCTATTCCTGGGGCGGTCCCAGGTCACTCGGCGGTCGGCCGAGCAGTTGTGTGGGAGTCTGCACTTCGCTGTGCTGGTTTACCCATCAGGTCGGGCTTCGCACCTTTTGGGACATCCCGTCCGCCTCTATCGTTACTGCTGGGTTCGAACCCAGTGGGCCTTGTGTCGGTTGCTGCATTGCCGGCTTCCTCTTTGGGGTTTTCGAGGTTCGGTGCCTTGGCGCCTCTCTGAACCCATGCTCGTCGTGTTCCATACGTATCATCTCTAGGCTTTTTTTTTTTTTTTTTAACCATGCTCACTAGGCTGGCCTGGGGTGGTGGGCTCAGCCCTTCCGTTGGGCTCACAGTGTGGTACGGGAGTTTGTGGCCGTCTGGTCTTCGCTGCAGAGGGTTTGGGTCATTCGAGGCTCTACAGTCAGCACAGTTCTTTAGACTGTGCTTAGGAGGTTCATTGTCTGAACCGCGGGTTCAGACAATGAACCCGCCTATGACATTCGTAAGTATGCTGCCTTTACTGCCTTGTCTGGCAACATGTCATGAGCTGACACTCAGGCACAGGAGTTTTGGAGGCCGAACAGGGTCCTGGCCACCTGTTAATTGGTAAATGTTCCTGGTCCCAGTTGTTTGTGTGTGGCTTGGGGGTCACAGTTTGCAGCCAGTTGTCTCGTCTTTGATTTGATCCACATGGTGCGGCCGCCTCCCGAGTAAGTCCATATTTTTACTTACTTTTGATTATGTAGCTCCAGGGAGCTGAAGGGGCTCCCCATAGAAAACCAGCACTGAATGTAATGAAACGCCTTTTTCTGGGTGAGACCCGGAGGCTCCCTGGCAACCTCCCTCCCTCCGATCGGCGGTTTCATTTTTTATGCTCAGCCTCCAAACTGAGGTGTGAGAAGGCCGGTGTGTGGGTCTGGGGGATCACTCTCACCCTCCCGGGGAGGGGAGGGCTGCACGGACAAGCTGCGCAGTGGCAGTGAATGACAACTGCTTGTTTGCTAGTATCCTTTGTTTTCTTTTGGGGAGTTCTATTTCAATATTCAGTTTTGGGTTTTTACAGTTTCTACCATGCGTTTTTCTGTGGGAGCCCCTACGGCTCCCTGAAGCTTATTGGGCTACAGGGTCCCTTAAGCCATTGCTCCCTGTGCCTCTGAGGGGGTCAGGTTCCAGCTCTGGTCCCTGGTAAGCAGGACTCCATTGACTGGAGCCCCAGACTAATATGGCGTACATCAGTCCTATAGCTCCGGGGAGTCGAAGGTGCTCACCCTGAAAATGGCACATTTTGTTACATTCAATGCTGGTTTTTTGTTGACCAAACCACACACTAGAAGATGAAAAGATGATGACATTTTGGTCCATTGTGGACCATTATCAATCGACTTGATAATGGTCCAGGACGGACTGAAATGTCGTCGTCGTCTTCATCTTCGAGTGTGTGGTCTGGTCAACATTCCTCAGCCGTGTTATTGTGACTCATCATCTGCAAATGCAAATTTGTGTTAAATAATTTTAATGAAAGTCTTCCACTTTGGAACAGAACAAGAAGCTGCACATCAAGTTGCAATAGGTGGAAAGAGAGCAGCTTCCACCGAGCCATCTGATGCTGTCACTCCCTCCAAAGTTGCTAAACCAATTTTACAAGGTGAGTTTCACTACTCTTTAATTATGTCTTAGATGGTGATGCATGTCACTTCTCTTATGTATTGTTCACTTTACACAACTTTGCTCACTTGCCATACTCTCTTGACATTCACCTCCACACCTCTAACATACATCAAAGCTTCTTTTTTTATCAATTGCTCTTACATATTATTTATTGACACCAGAAAGATATTTACAATTGTCTTAGCAATTTATCCGTAGTGTTGTAAATGGCTTTAGGAAAGCTAGTTTTTAGTTTAACCCCACATGATGCAACGACACACAAGATTTGACCTGGCCATTATGCAGTGGGATATTGCCATGTTTTTCCAAATGTTATTGACCACTGAGTTATAATACCACAAAGTTGGCCCAGCTAGGATCTTGATCCCCCTGAGATTCAGTTGATACCTCTCTTACTACAAATTGTGCCTGTATGTTTATTGGGTTTGTTCCAGAAATTTGCTTGGGCCTTTTCACTGTCTTTCTCTTCTCCCATTTTTGTTCTCTTTTCCATAAGGGAAATTCAATTGGCCTTGGTGTCTGCGAATTTGTTCTTTTAGCTGCTGGATCACATATTACGGCTGATGCCTACTCCTCTCTTTCTGCAGAATGGTTATATACACGTCTCATTCAGACTTGTGGGCAGTGAAGGTGATCTTATGTAATTGTGCCCATACAAATGCTGTTTCTGCTCCTCAAATTTGGCTGTTGTTGGTGGTCTCTGGCAAGATCAGCTAGCTCATGTGGCTTCATATCTAGGATTCTTAATGGAATATTTCAATCCATCTGAGGTTCAGGGATTGGCTGGTGATGAAGGTTGGTGACACCACCTACCTCGTACTAGCATGCTTCTCCAACAGCATTGATTGTAATCAATGCCTTTGCCTACTTTATGACTAGCTTGTTTGGGCTGCCAGTCATTTGCTTTGCCTGCTGGATAAAGACAGTTTTACAGGGAATTACCTAAGTGTAGTTACAGGATGAGAGCTAAGCTCCTGGGACTGATTCCGCTCGCTTGTGAATGTGGTAAAATCTAAATTTGTTTAGCCACAGCATCTGATGTGGTTGGGGCACCAGGACTGTTTATATTTCCTTCCTGCCTCTGCTTCACTTTGCTTCCTTTCCCCATTTGTTCAGTGAGAAATACCACCTTTCTCATTGGGCTTTCAAACGATACTGGAGGTGTCTCAATTCTGCTCGCATGATTAATCTTCTGGTTGGGCATGGTTGAACTAATTTACTTGGTCAGCTGCCCACAGCTGCCTTCAGAATCACTTGTTTGGGCACCTGGCCTTTGGGGCTTCATTTGTCATAGGTTTCTGCTTTGGTGCTTTTGGGGGCTTAGTTTCATGGAGACCTTCAGCTCTTGTCACTTGAGCTCTTCACTGACAAGTCTGGTGAGAGTAGGGCTTTGTTTCCACCCATTACCAAATGCATGAAGGTCGTTAGTCTTTGCGTTGTTATATTTTTACGTCAGTATTCGGGATTTGGCTGAAGTATGGATTACACTGAAGCTCCTCTCTCTGTTGATGGGCTCGGCTCTCCAGCTCCATTAGATAATATTCCAGCAGTGGATAATGTAATCACAAGACCATGATGTATCTATGAATAAATACTGAAGTGGATTCAATCCCATCGTACAGATCTGTTATACACGGACTTTGCAAATGCATTTATAAATGTAACCATGGAGTGATAGCCCATAAAATGACATCAGTAGGAATAAGAGATAAAGTAGAGTGAAAGGTAGGCCACTAGAACTCTACTACTGATGACATTAAATAGTATGCCACTGTCAGAGTTAGTAGCTTCAGGGAGCTATAAAGGGCTCACCCCCAGAAGTGATAGGATGGATTACGGAAAAGTCACGTCCACGGATCCCATCACAGTTCTCATACTATTCAAGTCATTTATGCGGCCCCTTCTTGAGTACTGGTTAATGCTCACTTTT
>WNGS01160430.1:8674045-8688528 GCA_020271785.1 Procambarus virginalis | reverse complement strand
GAGGCCTGGTCGACGACCGGGCCGCGGGGACGCTAAGCCCCGGAAGCACCTCAAGGTCAAGGTAGAGGGGAGGGTAGCTTCCCTTTCCATCACCTAACACTTGCTGGGGTTGAACTCTAGTAGCCATTTTTCATGGACCAGTTTTGCAGCTTGTTTTAAGTCACCTTTGAGAATGTTACTTTCCTCATCTGTCACAACTCATTAGCTTTGCATCACGTGCAAACATTTACATATATGACTCAACTCCTGTATATATATAAGTTATTTACATAAGTGAGCAATAGTGTGGGGTCCCTTGAGGTACCTTCAAGGGTGATCCTTGAGGTACTCTGAGGCTGATTCTTGAGGCACTCAGCTTCTTACTTCACACTAGTTCGACTTCTGGCCCCCTCACTGTCACTCTCTGGTTCCTCCCTGTTAGGTAATTCATTACCCCATGTATAGTACTTTCGCGCGTACTCCACCCCTCCCTCCCCCCTCCCGTACCTCAACTGTTTGTATTGTAATGTGTGTGGTGGTGTGTACTCACCTATTTGTGCTTGCGGAGGTTGAGCTCTGGCTCTTTGGTCCCGCCTCTCAACCGTCAATCAACTGGTGTACAGGTTCCTGAGCCTACTGGGCTCTATCATATCTACACTTGAAACTGTGTATGGAGTCAGCCTCCACCACATCACTGCCTAATGCATTCCATCCGTGAACTACTCTGACACTGAAAAAGTTCTTTCTAACGTCCGTGTGTGTGTGTGTGTGTGTGTGTGTGTGTGTGTGTGTGTGTGTGTGTGTGTGTGTGTGTGTGTGTTTGTGTGTGTGTTTTTATTCTTTACTATCCTCTTTAGGATGCAGGAACTATCCCTGATGAGGTGGGGGGAGGGGGGTCCTACAGGTGCCTGGACGAGAACTGGATAGGTTGTGGGGGGGGGGGGGGGTGTTAGAAGAGGGTAGAAAAGGATAGGGTTGGGAGGAGGGGAGGGCAGTGAGCACCCCTTCCCTGGAATGGATGTAGGATGGAGATGGGAGGGTAGAGTGCAGAAAGGATAGGGGGGTGTTCAGGTAAAGAGAGGGAGGGATAGAAGGAAGGAGGGAGGGATAGAGGGAGGGGGAGGGATAGAGGGAAGGGGGGGGGGGGTGCGTGTATTCAGAATACCTCCTCAATCCTACACCATCACGTCCAGAGGCTGGAGGTAAGCTGAGTCCACAGATTGTGCCCAATGGACGGGGCTGCACACTGGCCGGGGCTGCCCAATGGACGGGGCTGCCCAATGGACGGGGCTGCCCAATGGACGGGGCTGCCCACTGGACGGGGCTGCCCATTGGACGGGGGTGCCCAATGGACGGGGCTGCCCAATGGACGGGGCTGCCCAATGGACGGGGCTGCCCAATGGACGGGGCTGCCCACTGGACGGGGCTGCCCACTGGACGGGGCTGCCCAATGGACGGGGCTGCCCAATGGACGGGGCTGCCCAATGGACGGGGCTGCCCAATGGACGGGGCTGCCCACTGGCCGGGGCTGCCCAATGGACGGGGCTGCCCAATGGACGGGGCTGCCCAATGGACGGGGGTGCCCAATGGACGGGGCTGCCCAATGGACGGGGCTGCCCAATGGACGGGGGTGCCCACTGGCCGGGGCTGCCCACTGGACGGGGCTGCCCACTGGCCGGGGCTGCCCAATGGACGGGGATGCCCACTGGCCGGGGCTGCCCAATGGACGGGGCTGCCCAATAGACGGGGCTGCCCAATGGACGGGGCTGCCCAATGGACAGGGCTGCCCAATGGACGGGGCTGCCCAATGGACGGGGCTGCCCAATGGACGGGGCTGCCCAATGGACGGGGGTGCCCACTGGCCGGGGCTGCCCAATGGACGGGGCTGCCCACTGGCCGGGGCTGCCCACTGGCCGGGGCTGCCCACTGGCCGGGGCTGCCCATTGCAGACTGTGCACAGATCATTGAAAGTTTCTTTTCTTGAAGGTGTCCAGCCACGCTGGTCTTGGGAGTCAGTCCACATTCCTTATAGGTGTGTTCTAGAGGAGTGGCCGGGCTCCTTTGGGTAGGAGGTGGCCCACTTTGGGTAGGTGGTGGCCCACTTTGGGTAGGTGGTGGCCCACTTTGGGTAGGTGGTGGCCCACTTTGGGTAGGAGGTGGCCCACTTTGGGTAGGTGGTGGCCCACTTTGGGTAGGAGGTGGCCCACTTTGGGTAGGAGGTGGCCCACTTTGGGTAGGAGGTGGTCCACTTTGGGTGGGAGGTGGGCTGACTGCCTCCACCCCCACCTTGGAGGTGTGGAGTGGAGGCAGAGCTAGTGAGGACCTTGATGGTGGGTTGGGGTTGGGTGAGTGGCCGCTCCTTGGAGGAATATACCTGCTGACACCACAATAGTGGTGGCTAGTCTTAAGCCTGGGGGCTTCCAGTCATCTCCGCCATTATCACATCATTCGCCTCGCTGTCCCTTCTAATGCTGTGATTCCTGTGCTCATTGGTCAACACGCGCGGCGATCTGCTCGCTCATTGGTCGACACACGTGATGATCTGCTCGCTCATTGGTCGACACGCGGGGGCGATCTGCTCGCTCATTGGTCGACACACGTGATGATCTGCTCGTTCATTGGTCATCACGCGCGCTGATCTGCTCGCTCATTGGTCGACACAGGTGATGATCTGCTCGTTCATTGGTCATCACGCGCGCTGATCTGCTCGCTCATTGGTCGACACACGTGATGATCTGCTCGTTCATTGGTCATCACGCGCGCTGATCTGCTCGCTCATTGGTCGACACAGGTGATGATCTGCTCGTTCATTGGTCATCACGCGCGCTGATCTGCTCGTTCATTGGTCTACACGCGCGCTGATCTGCTCGCTCATTGGTCTACACGCGCGCTGATCTGCTCCCTCATTGGTCTACATACACACCACATGTATGTGGTGTATGTTGGTCACTACATACGCTGTTCTATGGTTCTATAGGTTGTCATACACTGCCCAGTCCGTCCTCCAAAGACCTAAAAGTCCATTCCATCCACCCGCCAAACCCCCCAACTGTTTATGAATGAAAAACGGTTTACACACGACTCACAACTGATGACGTTCGAACACTTCCGGAACAAGTGCTCCACTGACGACTGGTGTTCGAACCACAACGCTGTAAATGCTTCACCCACGTACTACAAATACAAATAAACGCCAACAGAACCTAAACACCTAACCTAACCTATGTCTATATATGCACAATATATTATAATGTTAATTTACATTTGAGAAAATTCCTGGTTTGAATGAACAGCAAGTAAAAATTTATGAATGCGTCTGTGGGGTCGACCGCTGGATGGAATAGACTTGAGTCGAGGACGGGTTGTGAACTTGGGCTCCTTGGTCTCGCATCTCAGCTGTAACTGGTCTAACTAACAACAATCCAGGTAACTGGTGTACTGAACCTATTGGGCTCTGCCATATCTACATTTGCAGCTGTGTATGGAGTCAGCCTCCACCACATCACTGCCTAATGCATTCCACCTGTTAATTACCGTGTGTATCCACCTAGTTCTATTCACCTAGTTGTGCTTGCGGGGGTTGAGCTCTGGCTCTTTGGTCCCGCCTCTCAACACCGACAACACACACACACACCCGTGTGTGTGTGTGTGTGTGCTCTTTGGTATTTACTGAGGATGAACTATGACTCTTGGGTCCCGCCTCACAACTGATAATCGACGAGTGTATAGGTTCCTAATCCTATTGAGCTTTGTCATATCTCCTATCTAAGCTGGTGTTGACCCTGCTTCCAGCACCACGCCTTAGCATACGGGCTCACCATAGCCCGTGCTGCTTGGAACTTCTTGTTCCAGGTAGCGAGTCTTTAACAACAACAACAAACCACGCCTCTGAGCACGCCTTTCTCTACTATCCTGACACTGGAAATATGATTTCTAATGAACAATCCACAAGGGCCGTGACGAGGATTCGAACTTACGTCCGAAAACATCGAGCTATTAGCTCTTGGATCCCGCCTTTCTAACCCCTTTTATTTTTCCTCTATAATGTCAACTACATATATTTCACACACACACACACACACACACACACACACACACACACACACACACACACACACACACACACACACACACACACACACACACGTCCCCAGGAAGCAGCCCGTAGCAGCTCTCTTCTGTCTTAATGGGCTCTATCATATCTACACTTGAAACTGTGTATGGAGTCAGCCTCCACCACATCGCTTCCCAATGCATTCCATTTGTCAACCACTCTGACACTAAAAAAGTTCTTTCTAATATCTCTGTGGCTCATTTGGGCACTCAGTTTCCACCTGTGTCCCCTAGTGCGTGTGCCCCTTGTGTTAAACAGCCTGTCTTTATCCACCCTGTCGATTCCCCTGAGAATCTTGAATGTGGTGATCATGTCCCCCCTAACTCTTCTGTCTTCCAACGAAGTGAGGTTTAATTCCTGCAGTCTCTCCTCGTAGCTCATACCTCTCAGCTCGGGTACTAGTCTGGTGGCAAACCTTTGAACCTTTTCCAGTTTAGTCTTATGCTTGATTAGATAGGGACTCCATGCTGGAGCCGCATACTCCAGGATTGGTCTGACATATGTGGTATATAATGTTCTGAAAGATTCCTTACACAAGTGTGTGTGTGTGTGTGTGTGTGTGTGTGTGTGTGTGTGTGTGTGTGTGTGTGTGTGTGTGTGTGTGTGTGTGTGTGTGTGGTGAGTAAGAACATATGATGTTGAGTTGCTAGCTGTAACTTCTCCCAAAGTTCAAGCCAAACACCAAGTCGTATAAGTGGATAATGGATTAATTTAGTGAATAATCTTGGATAAATGGATATTGCTGAGAGAGTTTCTTGGCTGAGCCTATGAAAGTGGATGTTGGTGAAAGAGTTTTTTGAATAAACGATTGGAAGTGAATAATGAAGAATGGAGCTAGGCGAGTTGATTTGAGAAAGGGGGATAATTGAATGCCTGTAAATTACCTGTAGACGATTTCAAGAGTGCACTTTCCTAATACTTGAGTATTGTCAAGGTTGGAACGACAACGTTTCTGCCCGTCTTAGATTCTCATTCGACTTGATAATGGTCCGAGACGGACCGAAACGTCGTCGTCTGTTCATCTTCTGACGTGTATGGTTCGGCCATCATCTCTTCAGCCTCGTTATTGTGACTCATCGTCTGCTAAGGTGGTAGTGATGAATCAGGTGGGCGATCCTAGAGGAGTGATCGTGGGTAATAATGAGCAAGCCAAGTGGTATAACAGTTGCTGTTGGTGGATGAGATGGGTTGATGCTGGTTCGTGTGAGTTCTGTGGATGCTGGTGTGGCTGAGTTGGATGAGTATGGTGGATGCTGGTGTGTGTGTGTGTGTGATGTATGTAGATAGTGACATGGTACACATGGGTATAACAAGGGTACATGTAGGTACAACAAAGCCGACGACCATTATCTGTACCCCAGGAGGGGGGGTAGGGGGGGTGGGGTGATGGGAAGGGGGAGAAGGGGGGGTGGGGGGGGGAAGAGGGAGAAGGGGAAGGGGGGGGGGGAAGCAGGGAGTGCATTCCAATGGGTATTAATTATGGGAGTGTCGATGCTTACCAGGGGGGGCCACTGATATGGTGTGGAGGTACTCACCGGTTTGTACTCACCTTGTGGGTGCGGAGTCGGGACGTAGCTCCTGGTCCCGGCGCTGCTATAACCATCTCCGTTTAATTTATTCCATTTTCCTCACTACTGATGCTTAAAGAATTTTGGTATTATCTCTGTGACTTTTTTTTATCATATTTCCATTCATGGCTTCTTGTTCTGTTGTTATTTATTGGGAACATTTCGCCTTTTTTCCATTCTGTCAAATCTCCTATTTTATATGCCTAGATCATGTCTCCTATTTCTCACTTCTAGCATCTTTAGGTTTGGTTCTTTCAGTCTATCTTTATGTCCCATCTCTCGTAATTCTGGGAAGAGCCTCGTTGCAAATCTTAAATTTAAATTTATAAAAACTTTAAAAATTTGTGTAAAAAAGTTTGTTTTAGTGCAAAAACATTTTATTTTTTTTAGTTTTTAAATATGAAGATTCTTGTGGCTTCACTTCGGCAGTTAACAGTGATCTTAATGCTTCCTTATTTACTCCTTCCTTACTTCCTTATTTTGGTTACCATCTGGGATATATTAGAAACTTGTAGAGCAGCCTTCACACACCTAGACACCTAAGATGTACTAAGATGTATTGAAGTGCTTGTTGTGCTTGTAAGGTGTGTGTACACACCTAAGATGTACTAAGGTGTACTAAAGTGCTTGGTGTACTTGTAAGGTGTGTGTACACACCTAAGATGTACTAAGATGTACTAAAGTGCTTGGTGTACTTGTAAGGTGTGTGTACACACCTAAGATGTACTAAGATGTACTGAAGTGCTTGGTGTGCTTGTAAGGTGTGTGTACACACCTAAGATGTACTAAGATGTACTGAAGTGCTTGGTGTGCTTGTTAGGTGTGTGTACACACCTAAGATGTACTAAGATGTACTGAAGTGCTTGGTGTGCTTGTAAGGTGTGTACACACCTACTATGTACTCAGGTAGTTGGTGTCCTTGCAGAGTGGACCGTCCAATGTATATCTACAACTCCGTACTTTGTTCAACCAACTCCGGGGTTGAAACTACTGCGCATTTTCGGGACTGTTGGAGTTGAATGGTGTATTTACTATTTGTATTTCCTATTTGTGTCTGCAGAATCGAGCGATTAGCTCTTGGACCCCGCCTTTCTGACCAATTTATTTTTCCTCTATTATATCTATTACATATATACGCTACTGTGTGTAAAGTATATATCTTAACACACAAACACACACACACACATTCCCAGGAAGCAGCCCGTGACAGCTGTCTAACTCCCTGGTACCTATTTACTGCTAGGTAACAGGGGGCATAGGGTGAAAGAAACTTTGCCCAATGTTTCTCACCGGCGCCCGGGATCGAAGCTTGTGGCTTCCCATTTTCTCGTGGCTTCCCATTTTCTCGTGGCTTCCCATTTTCTCATGGCTTCCCATTTTCTCGTGGCTTCCCATTTTCTCGTGGCTTCCCATTTTCTTGTGGCTTCCCATTTTCTCGTGACTTCCCATTTTCTCGTGGCTTCCCATTTTCTTGTGGCTTCCTATTTTATCATTTTCTCGTGGCTTCCCATTTTCTTGTGGCTTCCCATTTTCTCGTGACTTCCCATTTTCTTGTGACTTTGCATTTTCTTGTGGCTTCCCATTTTCTCGTGACTTCCCATTTTCTTGTGGCTTCCCATTTTCTCGTGGCTTTCCATTTTCTTGTGGCTTCCCATTTTCTCGTGGCTTTCCATTTTCTTGTGGCTTCCCATTTTCTCATTTTCTCGTGGCTTCCCATTTTCTTGTGGCTTCCCATTTTCTCACAGTTCAGCCAACACTGAAGACTTTCTTGAAGGAATTACTCCGAGCTGATTTTAAGCTCCGCCTTCTATTAGGCATTCTGACCACGCCCCTAGGCACCACTGACCAATCACAGAGCCACTTGTGAGAGCCATGGTTCACGAACAGAGGTGAAATGGTTCTCAGGTTAACTAGTGCCACGAGGCCCCTGGTCCTTGAACAGAATTGTTGTAAAGTCACTGAAGGGAACCAGAGGCTGGGCCTAGAGGTCCTAGTCCTGGAGCCAGATTCACGAAGCAGTTACTCAAGCACTTACGAACCTGGGGCCAAGTCCACGAAGCAGTTACGCAAGCACTTACGAACCTGGGGCCAAGTCCACGAAGCAGTTACGCAAGCACTTACGAACCTGGGGCCAAGTCCACGAAGCAGTTACGCAAGCACTTACGAACCTGGGGCTGAGTCCACGAAGCAGTTACGCAAGCACTTACGAACCTGGGGCTAAGTCCACGAAGCAGTTACGCAAGCACTTACGAACCTGGGGCCAGATTCACGAAGCAGTTACGCAAGCACTTACGAACCTGTCCATCTTTTCTCAATCTTTGGCGGCTTTGTTTACAATTATTAAACAGTTAATGAGCTGCGAAGCACCAGGAGGCTGTTTATAACAATAACAACAGTTGATTGGCAAGTTTTCATGCTTGTAAACTGTTTAATAAATGTAACCAAAGCCGTCAAAGATTGAGGAAAGATGTATACGTTCGTAAGTACTTGCGTAACTGCTTCGTGAATCTGGCCCCAGGTTCGTAAATGCTTTCGTAACTGCTTAGTGAATCTGGCCCCAGGTTCGTAGATGCTTGCGTAACTGCTTCGTGAATCTGGCCCCAGGTTCGTAAGTGCTTGCGTAGTTGCTTCGTGAATCTGGCCCCAGGTTCGTAAATGCTTGCGTAACTGTTTAGTGAATCTGGCCCCAGGTTCGTAGATGCTTGCGTAACTGCTTCGTGAATCTGGCCCCAGGTTCGTAAGTGCTTGCGTAGTTGCTTCGTGAATCTGGTCCTTGGTTCGTAAATGCTTGCGTAACTGCTTTGTGAATTTGGCCCCAGGTTCGTAAATGCTTGCGTAACTGCTTCGTGAATCTGGCCCCAGGTTCGTAAATGCTTGCGTAACTGCTTCGTGAATCTGGTCCCAGGCCTCCAGAGAGGTAGAAAAGAAAATGGGTGTGTTGGAGGACGTACTTACCTAACTGTTCAACCCGTCCTCCTAATAGAGCGTCGCATTTTCGACGTACACTCCACCTAAGGCCAAAAATCGTCGTACTAGAAAATGATAGCGAAATTAACATACTGTTCCGTTTTCTGTTTTGGGTCCTCTGGCAGGTTAGGATAAGGGCACTTCCTTGACGTTGGAAAAATCTTAGGAACACGGGCTGAACAATTAGCAAACAGTGTCTACAAGTCCTGTTGTTCCTGTTGCATTATATTTAAAGTACTCTGACGTTCGAATTCATTGTGGAATCTGGTGGCTTGTGGATGGAGGTGGCTTCTACACCTTCTGCTTTCAGTACATTCCATTTTGTTGATCAGACGTACAGGGTACGAGTATTTCCTTACATTTCTTCGGCGCATTTGCGTTTCCAGCTTCCACCTGTGTCCTCTTGTCCTGCTTTATCTCAATTTAAAGTTGCTGGCCACCGTATCTGTTCCCCTCAGTATCTTGCACGTCGGGATCATATCCTTTTTGTTATATCTTCTAGGGTTATGGGATGAAGTTCCATAAGATAATCCTTGTGTGGGCTTGTTAGGGGTGTTAGGGGGTGTGGGAGGGGGGTGTTGGGGGGTGTGGGTGTGTTAGAGGGTGTGGGAGGAGGGAGGGGTGTTGGAGAGTGTGCGAGGGGGTGTTGTTGTGAGGGTATTGGAGGGAGTGTGGATGTCTGGGGCAGCAAGCCTGGCCCACCTGCACAAGAAACAGGCTGCCACCTCGTATCAGACGCTGCCCAATACACTTGAGTAACTCTCACGCTCCGCCCTGGCCAACAGCCCACCCTGGCCAGGCCATTGTGGCCAGCGTGTGAGAGTTAATGGCCTTGTGTGAGAGTAAAGCTGGGGTGAGAGGGCTCAGAGCCTGGCCCCTTGTACCCTATAGCTTGTGTTGGCCCAAGTCACCAAATGTGGCCCCCTAGTTGATGGGCCAAGCATCGGTAGTCACAGCCAGGGACCTGGATGGGGGCCCTCTGAAGGTCAAGGGTGTGTCGAGGCTAAGCTTAACCTATACCCCCCCCCCCACCTCTCCCACAGCAACTGAACCCCATCTCCCCTCCCCCCCCTCTCCCCATAATGGGCTGTGCTGGAGAAGGGGGACCTACGTTCCTAGATAACAGGGCACGAAAGGGTCACCCTGACAGGTGAAGTTGGAAAATTCGTTCTCAAAGTTCGTATCTGGTACAGATTAGAGTGTAGTATGTAAGTACATTGGGATCAAGTACCAAAACACTAGAAGGTGAAGGGACGACGACGTTTCGGTCCGTCATGGACTTTTCTCAAGTCGATTGTGCCCATTCTCAATACCAAAACACAAGAAGGTGAAGGGACGACGACGTTTCGGTCCGTCCTGGACTTTTCTCAAGTCGATCGTCCCCATTCACAATCGACTTGAGAATGGTCCAGGACGGACCGAAACGTCGTCGTCCCTTCACCTTCTAGTGTGTGGTCTGGTCAACATACTCTAGCCACGTTATTGTGACTCATCGCCTGCATCAAGTACCAATTTTACACCTACCAAGCAAAAGAATGTTGTTGCTGTTAAAGATTCCTGGAACAACAGTTCCAGGTAGCACGGGCTATGGTGAGCCCGTAGGAAACAGAAGAAGGATAATTTAGTCGATGTAGTACATTATAGTACATGTAGGAACGTGGTTATGTAGTGTCAAGGCTGCCTCCCAGGCCGGGTTTGGGGAGATCTCCCAGAACGCCATCCTGCCAACAGCCTGGTTGATCAGTCCAGCAACCAGGAGGCCTGGTCGACGACCGGGCCTCGGGGACGCTAAGCCCCGGAAGCACCTCAAGGTAACCTCAAGGTAACCTGCTACCATCCAGCTAGGGCCAGATTCACAAAGCAGTTACGCAAACACTTACGAACCTGGGGGCCAGATTCACGCAGCAGTTACGCAAACACTTACGAACCTGGGGGCCAGATTCACGAAGCAGTTACTCAAGCATTTACGAACCTGGGGCCAGATTCAGGAAGCAGTTACGCAAGCACTTACGAACCTGGGTGCCAGATTCACGGAGCAGTTACGCAAGCACTTACGGACCTGGGGCCAGATTCACGAAGCAGTTACGCAAGCACTTACGAACCTGGGGCCAGATTCAAGAAGCAGTTACGCAAGCACTTACGAACCTATACATCTTTTCTCAATCTTTGGCGGCTTTGTTTACAATTATTAAACAGTTAATGAGCTCCGAAGCACCAGGAGGCTGTTTATAACAATAACAACAGTTGATTGGCAAGTTTTCATGCTTGTAAACGGTTTAATAAATGTAACCAAAGCCGCCAAAGATTGAGGAAAGATGTACACGTTCGTAAGTGCTTGCGTAATTGCTTCGTGAATCTGTCCCCAGGTTCGTAAGTGCTTGCGTAACTACTTCGTGAATCTGTCCCCAAGTTCGTAAGTGCTTGCGTAACTGCTTCGCGAATTTGGCCCACAGGTTCGTAAGTGCTTGCGTAAATGCTTCGTGAATTTGGCCCCCAGGTTCGTAAGTGCTTGCGCAACTGCTTCGTGAATCTGGCCCCTGCTTAGGGCATAGGGTTGCTACAACATGTAGGGGCTGCAATCGCCCACGTTGCACCGATTGACATAGTTCACAACGGCAATGAAGCTCAAACTCCTCTTTTGCAATGAAGAGTAGGCTCTATAGGGGCTGTGTATCCCCCCCCCCTCCCTATGCAGGCTGCCTTAATGTCGCAGTCCGTCCTCCTAACGTCTTCCCAATGTCAGGAAAACGGTCAATTTAAAGTGGTCTCTCTCCTAACCTGCCAGAGGACCCAAAACAGAAAACGGGACAGTACGTTACTTTCGCCAGCCGCTTCCATGTTCTAGCACGGCGATTTTTGGCCGTATGTAAGGCATACGGACGATAAGCGACGTTCTTTGCATGAGGGCAGGTTGAGTAGCCCAACCTCACCCCTTCCCACTTATTCCATGACGACTAGTGTTCCTGTTTACCGTCCCATCATCTCTGTTCACCTCATCTTGAGGTGATCTTGAGATGATTTCGGTTCTTAGTGTCCTCGCGGCCCGGGCCTCCACCCCCAGGAAGCGACCCGTGACAGCTGACTAACTCCCAGGTACCTATTTACTGCTAGATAACAGGGGGTATCAGGGGTGAAAGAAACTCTGCCCATTGTTTCTCGTTGGCACCCGGGATCGTACCCGGGACCACAGGATCACGTGCCCAGTGTTCTGTCCGCTCAGCCACCGGCTCCCTATTGCCAGCATCGCCAGGTAAAACCTGACCTTGACAGCGATGTCGGCTAAATTCATTTGGATGGCCGACAAGAAACGCCGACTATAAAGCTAACATTGAACACTTCGGCTGGCAGCGATGCTGATTACTGCTTCAGAGGCTTCGCTATCTCCAGGCTTCGCTATCTCCAGGCTTCGCTATCTCCAGGCTTCGCTATCTCCAGGCTTCGCTATCTCCAGGCTTCGCTATCTCCAGGCTTCGCTATCTCCAGGCTTCGCTATCTCCAGGCTTCGCTATCTCCAGGCTTCGCTATCTCCAGGCTTCGCTATCTCCAGGCTTCGCTATCTCCTCCAGGCTTCGCTATCTCCAGGCTTCGCTATCTCCAGGCTTCGCTATCTCCAGGCTTCGCTATCTCCAAGCTTCGCTATCTCCTGGCTTCGCTATCTCCTCTAGACTTCGCTATCTCCAGGTTTCGCCAAATCACCAAGGAAATGTGTTTTTGTCTTAAATAGCGCCACAAGTGTTTCCAATACACACGATATATATATATAATGTATATAATGTATAATGTGTGTATAATGTTTAATGTGTATAATGTATAATGTGTTTATAATGTGTATAATGTATGCCGCAAAATGTAGTATCTGGGCCGCTTCAAGGACTGCTAGGCGACCAACTAGCGAGGCTTTCTGAGTGATGGAGTCACTATGTCATCTGAGTGCCCAATCACATAAGCTGAAATGAAGAATATGTCTGATGGGCAGGTAAACATGAGCGGCGACTCGTTCACAACCTCTCCTCTTACATAGAACGTCGTATTTCGCCCGTATGCGTTACATACGGCCAAAAAATTGTCATACTAAAAAGTGGAAGCGGCTGGCGGAAGTGACATACTGTCCCGTTTTCTGTTTTGGGTCCTCTGGTAGGTTAGGAGAGACCATTTTAAATTGACTGTTTTCTCGACGTTTTGGAAAGACCTTATAGGAGGATGGACTGAGTTCAGCGACGCGATCTACAGCCTCTTTCAACATGCAAACAGCTGCAGTCTCAACTTGAGCGACACACACCGAAACTACGACGTTGGTACAACGTTCGAACAAGTTTTCAACACCTCCTAACCAGTTATAACAACCAATATAGCAAGTTGTAACAGCGTTCTAATACGTCATAAGCACGTTAAGCCAAGATGTAACAACTTTATTACAAGTTGTAACAAGCGGAAAATTGAGACAGTTTTCGGTTTGTGTTTCCAAGGCATGGACCATTCTCAAGTCGATTGTGAGAATGGTCCAGGACGGACCGAAACGTCGTCGTCCCTTCACCTTCTAGTGTGTGGTCTGGTCAACATACTCAGTCCCGTTATTGTGACTCCTCGCCTGCATGTAGATCAAATCTAGATCAAGAATGAAAGCACCCAATGAAGGAAGAAAGAAAAAGAAGATTGCCGCAAGAATGAAGATGGTAATGTGCACTGCGGCGCCTCTACAAGGACCCCAGGCTCCTCTCCAGTCATTAGTCAAGAGGCTGGGTCAAGGGTCCTTGCCTCTCAATACTAAAGAGTTCTCTCACAAGTCATACTTTGTCACTACCCACATACCACTCGCTCCCTGGGGTACGTTTGTGTTGTGTGTGTGTGTTGTGTGTGTGTGTGTGTGTGTGTGTGTGTGTGTGTGTGTGTGTGTGTGTGTGTATTTACTATGTGTGTCTGTAGATTCGAGCTACTAGCTCTTGGACCCCGCCTTTCTAACCAATTTTATTTCTCCTCTATTAAGTCTACTACATATATTTAAACACACACACACAAACACACACATCTCCAGGAAGCAGTCCGTGGCAGTTGTCTGGCTCCCAGGTACCTATTTACTGCTAGGTGAACATAGGTGTGAAAGAACTGCCCATTTGTTTCCGCCTTTGCCGGAATCGAACCCGGCCTTAGGACTGCGGCCCCAGAACGCTGTGTACTCAGCTTCGAGAGTGTGTGTGTGTGTTTGTGTGTGTTGTGTGTGTGTGTGGTGTGGTGTGTGTGTGTGTGTGTTGTGTGTGTGTGTGTGTGTGTGTGTGTGAGGTGCCAATTACAGTTCACCACAAATGGGGAACACATTAAATAATTGGAATAAATAAAATTGTGCAAATATTTGCAGGAGGGCGTGGCTGTGAGGCCCATTTTAACAATATGACTAAACCGGATTGGCGGTGTGAAGCCCTAGCGTAACTATCAAACGAAGTGGAGTGCGTGTGTGTGCGTGCGGGCGTGTGTGTGTGTGTGTTTGTGTGTGTGTGTGTGTGTGTGTGTGTGTGTGTGTGTGTGTGTGTGTGTGTGTGTGTGTGTGTGGTCATGTACATATGTTAATATTCATTTGTGTACGCGTGTGTCCACTCGAGTGACCAATAGCCGCCCAGCCCCTTCTCATCTAGCTAAGGAGTAGTGACCAATCACCGCCCACACCACCACCTTGCGAGCTAGAAGAGTGACCATAGAGCCGCCCACCACCACCCTGCGAGCTAGAGAAGTGACCAATAGCCGCCCACCACCACCCTGCGAGCTAGAGAAGTGACCAATAGCCGCCACCACCACCCTGCGAGCCAGAGAAGTGACCAATCACCTCCCTGCGAGCTAGAGAATTACCCAATCACCGCCCAAAC
>WNGS01160430.1:8635410-8643495 GCA_020271785.1 Procambarus virginalis | reverse complement strand
CCTCGGTAGCTCAAGAGCTTCAGTGCTGGTTGTACCGAGATTTAGGAGACTATACCCAGCCTCGAAGACCCACCCAGGTCTACCAGGACCAAGGAGCAGAATCTGGCTCTTATCACAACTGAGGGCAGCATCATGATCAGAGATCAATCAAAATTTGGTTAAAAGCAAACAGAAGAGAATTAGTGCAATAAAACAAATAACTGCTTGTAGCAAATTAGTGATTCCTGAGGTAAACATGGCAAATGATTGCTGTTGCTTAGTAACTCCCTTATCTGTGATGCTCCTAATCACTACCAGATAGCAGCCCAGGTCAACACGGGTCTCGACTAATCTACTACCTCACTCATTCCATTGGTCACTTCTGAATGCACCTCTCTGACTGGGCCCCATCTTGTACTACTCACTTTTAGCTAAACTGTACTTCCTATCTCTGGAAGCTACACTGTGCTTCCTATCTCTGGAAGATACACTGTGCTTCCTATCTCAGGAAGCTACACTGTGCTTCCTATCTCTGGAAGCTACCCTGCTTCCTATTTCTGAAGCTACACTGTGCTTCCTATCTCTGGAAGCTACACTGTGCTTCCTATGTCTGGAAGCTACACAGTACTTCCTATCTCTGGAAACTACACTGTGCTTCCTATCTCTGGAAGCTACACTGTGCTTCCTATCTCTGGAAGATACACTGTGCTTCTATCTCTGGAAGATACACTGTGCTTCCTATTTCTGGAAGCTACACTGTGCTTCTTATCTCAGGAATGCTATTTTCACATTAGGCCATTGCTTATTATTCCCTTTATACTTCACAAGTGGGTTGTATGCTATCGAGTCATTTGGTTGTCTGCTAGTCATGGAAATGGTTCTTCCTCAATTGGCCGGCTTTGGCTTTTTGGTCTGCCACCCCTCATAAGAGCTTATGAGGCTCAATCTGTGTCACCCTGAGCTGTATCCTAAACTATTAATGGGTACATTAGACTTTGGCTCTGGCTTGTTTTCCAGCTCTCACCACGCAACCCGTTCTCGCACTTGCTTAGTGTCAATATTGGCTTATTTAATAAGTGCATATGTGACATACTAATTGATTGTGAATATTTTAGTTTGCCTTGAAAAGCTTCATAGAAAACACCGACCTCACCTAACCTTCTTAGTATGTTAAGATAAGCATCTTATTGCTTCTTAATTACAATTATTACTTAACCCATACCGTTGATATAATTACAATTATTACTTAACCTATACCGTTGATAGGTTAAGTAATAATTGTAAATAAGAAGCAATAAGATGCTTATCTTAACATACTAAGAAGGTTAGGTGAGGTCGGTGTTTTCTATGAAGCTTTTCAAGGCAAACTAAAATATTCACAATCAATTAGTATGTCACATATGCACTTATTAAATAAGCCAATATTGACTGTAAGCAAGTGCGAGAACGGGTTGCACCACATCAGTCAGGGGTGATGGGCTTCTTGCCTGTGACAGGCGAACATTACACTGTGGAAGCTTGAGGCATTCTAGATGGTATTTTTGCTTAACCATCTTTTGTGAGGCTGTGCTCGCCATCTCCATTTGAATTGCGCCTCTGTGTTCTATTGTCTCAATGGGAGTTTTTCTGTGGGGAGCCCCATTGGCTCCCTGAAGCTATTAAATTGACATGTGCCATACTAGTTTGGTGCCATCAGTCTTGAGAATTCTAGTGCCTACCAGAGACCAAAGCCAGAACCTGGTCCCCTCAGAGAGGTGCAGGGAGCAATGGCCATTATGAGCATTCAACATTTAGAATATGTCATGTCTGCCATCGACCGTACAGGGCACCCAAAAAGATAGCCGAACCAATACAAACACCAAACTGGTAAAAATTGTAACCTACATCTGAACAGAGCCAAAGAACTCCTCCAAAAATCCAACAAACAAACACATCATCCTCCAACTAGTGCACTCGCTCGTTAGTGCCCCTTCCTCCCTGAAAGGGGAAAAGGAGGAGCCTGCTCAGACGAGCTGGCAGCCGACCACCTTAGTTCGTTGACTGATGTGCCTGGTGTCAGCAAGTCTCCTGTGGCCTTCTTTTATTGACTGGCTTTCTGTTTGTGGCTTTACCAGCTTTGTGTGGTGTGGTGGCTGGGTGTTCTCTGGTACACTGGGCTGCATGCACCTAGGGCTACCTTTCCTAGGTGCCAGGTAAGTACTGTACTTTCCTTACGTGTCACGGTTCTCTTCCCTGGGGCGTTCAGGTCTCACTCCTGTTTGAGGGCTTCATTGCTTGGTGTTGTTTTGTGCTTGGCCCAAGAAGGACCCAAAGAGTTCGTCGGGGGTCTTGGGCTTCCCATCTTGCCCCCAGGTAGGGAGGAAGTTTTTGCTGGATGCGGCGCAGACTGCATACATACTGGGAGCCGGTCGGCTGAGCGGACAGCACGCTGGACTTGTGATCCTGTGGTCCTGGGTTCGATCCCAGGCGCCGGCGAGAAACATTGGGCAGAGTTTCTTTCACCCTATGCCCCTGTTACCTGGCAGTAAAATAGGTACCTGGGGGTTAGTCAGCTGTCACAGGCTGCTTCCTGGGGGTGGAGGCCTGGTCGAGGACCGGGCCACAGGGACACTAAAAAAGCCCCGAAATCATCTCAAGATAACCTCTCAAGATACAGTGGCAGCTGACGATTCTCCCTGAGGACTGGTTGGTTTGTGTGCATCTTTGGGGGCTTTTTTGTTATTTGTTTTGGGCATATTCGCTAAATTTTGGCGGAAGATGTCTGCCTAGCTTCCCATTAGGTCAGCCTAGGTTGTGTTGGTGGTCCTGCTCTGTTGCCCCAAGGTTTCACAGTGACTTTCGGTTGTCAGTTTGCCTGCAAGAGACAGGGTTTTCTGCTTAGTTAGCCCCAGTGCCTGGACTTCCCATAGGGCTAACATACCCTATGGGGCCCCTGGAAATCCCCATTGAGTTTAGGGATATCTTGGATGTGACTTTGAGCCCTGTCTTGCTTTGTGCGATGCTGAAGGTTGTTTGTTGCCACTGCCTCGCTGTGATGATCACCCATCTTGCCTCCGTCATGTTGCCTGTTGGGTCGGTGACACCTCTGACCCTGAGTCTTGTGGGATTCACTTGTATGGTTCACTCTGCTCCTACCCTCCTGCTTCCGGCTCCAAAACGTTTGAGGGTTTCGGGTTTGGGGCTCGGGTAGCTTCGGGGATTGCCCCTTTTGATTCTGGGACAGAGGTTGAGCACGATTCCCCTCCAAGTCTTCACAGTCTGCCCAGCAAGTTTCTTGCTTTGAAGTATTTTCCTGGGACTCTGCCTTTTCTTCAAGGGTGGTGGGCAGGGATAAGGGTTCTGACCTGGAGCCTGTGTCAGGGATTCCCGGGGCTAGGGAGGGAGTCCGCCAGTTGCCCAAGCTTGGGCCTTTGTGCCTTCTGGGCTGGGGTTGTTGCAGTGGGGGTGGGAGGGGTTTGTCTCCTGCTTCCCTTCTGCTTTGGTATATATCATGTTTTCTGGCATAAATTACACTCCCTCATGTCAGGTACAATGGTACCTCCACTTATGAATTTAATCCGTTTCCAGAGACGGGTTGTAAGACAAAAAAAAAAAATCCTCAGCTGTCTCTTGTTGCCACTACTTGTGAAGGGCTAAGAGTTCTATGGTGGCCAGTTCTTCTGTGTGTTCCTTCACCAACTCACAACACACAACACTCACAACACTGTGAATGCCACTTCTTTTTCTAAATTTCCAAAAAATCCTCTGCTCACTTTAAACTCTTTCGCATCTGCATCACTTGTTCCAGGGGGGTTTCTTTATAAGATCTTCATGCAATAGTCTTGCATTTTCACAAATGATGACCTCTGAAAACCTCTCACTCACTATCTCCTTGTTTTGTATCCAAATTAATAATAACTTTCCAACATCCTCAAGTGTTTGTGTTCTATGTTTCATGAATATTGAGATGCCTTTTGCCACTTTACCACTTTACTTTGCCACTAAAGTGGATGCCACTTTAGCACTCATGATGTCCTTTTTTCTTAGCAAGTATGGTGGATATCGTTGACATTGATTTGTTGTACTGCCTAGCTAGATCAACAACCCGCACACCATCTTCATGTTTACGAATGATCTCTTGTTTTCCTCTATGGTCATCCTCACATGTGATTTCTTAGGTTGAACCTTACCACTGACTGTCTTGGGACCCATGGCATGATATATAATAATTACTTTTATATTCAAAAAACAAAAAAGCACAAAAACAATGAAATTCTACAAGTGAGATCGCCGCTAAGCAGGTGGCTCTGAGAAACTGAGGCGTGGTCATCCATGCCACCAGGAACCACGCAGTCGATCAACCCATACGTGTATCAACATAGTCGCTAGTCTTTGTGACCAGCACTCACCAGGCCGGCCAAGGTCGTTGGGCTCCGTCCTTCCGTTGGGCTCGCAGTACGGTACGAGTCTGCACCTGTGTGGCTGGCGTTGCGGTGGATTTGGCTTCCTCGAGGCTCTGATCTGGCTCCATTGCTTTGTACTCGCAAAGTGCATGAACCACGGGTGCAGGATTGCACCCGTGGTTCATTGTCTCAACCGTATGGGGTCTCTGCGGTCCGTGGCATTTTGAGGCTGGTCACTTTGAGTTGCTCTTCTGCTGAGTTCTCTGGGTTTTGCTCTCCGTGCCGTTCATTTTCAAGGAGTGTCCAACGTCCTGGCAGACAGGCTAGCCTTTGGGATGTCGGATGTATGGGCGCCCGAAGGTGGACTTTTTCGCGTTGGCTTCGTCTCGGCGCCTCCTAATATATATGGCACTGTTTCCCGACTGCAAAGCCTTCATGGTAGACGCTTTCCAGCAGGGCTGGTCGAGGTGGGGGGTTTCTGCACCAGTTGTTGCTTTGGGTTCTGGCTTGGCTTGAATCCTATCAGGGAAGGGTGCTTCTCCTGGCCCCATGTGGCCAACTCAGCCTTGATTTCTGGCGCTGCTTGCTCGGTGTCCGAACCCGGGAGACTTTTCGTGGCTCCAACTATGTCAGCAGGTCGAGCTAGTGGGGTACCTTGCTGGTTCGACTTTCTCTTTCGCTCTTCGCATCTGGTTTTTCTGGCACGGGTGTATCGCCACTTGTATGGTGATCGGGTGGTTTTCCTTATGGTGTCCTACCTGCCGTCTTCGTCTCGGTGACAGTATGAAATCTCCCGGCGGTCTTTCCACCAGTTTTTTCTCTTAGGAGGGTGTTGTCAGTGTTTATACAGGTTGTCTTGTCATTTCTTTCTTGGCTCTTTTTGGGACCGGCATCTCATGCCGAGTACTATCGCTTCTTCTTGTGCGGCATGGGCAGAGCCGCTTCAGCTTGCATTTGGGGTGGATGTCACTTCTGCACCGTTCCGCAAGCTCTCCCACACATTTTCCACCTCCGACCTGCTCATGAACCACTTGTGCCGTCTTGGTCTTTGGACCGGGTTGTCTCTTGTCTTTCCTCTCCTAGGTTTGTTGTGGCCCTTATGGTTCGGGATTTTTTTTTTTTTTTAAGTTTTGTTTTTGTTGGCTTTGACCTCTAGGGGGTCAGGTTGGAGAGCTTCATGCTCTTCTCCGACGCTGGGGGTTCAACTCTTGGCCCTGGGGGTCGTTTTATTCGTTTGCAACCTTCTCCTTTCTTTTATGGTGAAGAATGAGACGTCTGTCCTCTGGAGGGGTTTGTGAGGTGTTGATGCCTGATTGGTTCGCCGGGAATGCATCATGTTTTGTGCCCAGTGGTGGCTTTACATCACTACCTGTGGGTCACTTCTTCTGTAACAGTGGACGCACTCTGGGTTGATCCAATTTCCCTGGTTCCCTGTTCCCAAGGCTCGCAGCTCTCAGGTTGTCTGCAGGGCTATCAAATCTAGCCAATCTGCAGTCTACCCTTGTGCCTATGTTGTGAGGCAATATGCTGCTCTTGCTGCTGTTTTAGGGATATGTCTTGGGTTGACATTCAGGCCCAGAGTTTTGGATCTCAAACAGGGTCCTGGCTGGCAGATATCCTGTGAATGTTCCTTGCCCTCTCCAGCCTTGTGTGGCCTTAGGAGGTTTGTCACGGTCTGAAGTCTCATCTTCGTCTTGAGACCTACGGTGCTGCTGCCTACCAGGTATGTTCCTAGTTTTACTTATCTGTGGGTAGTAGGCTTCAGGAAGCCGACGGGGGCTCGCACCAGAAAACCAGCGTTGAATATAATGAAAAGCAATTTCGTGGCGAGGCCCAGAGACTCCCCTGACACCCCTCCCTCACTCTGGTCGGCAGTTTTTCATCATTCTACAAACTGAGGTGGTGGGCTGCTGCCCCCCCCCCCTCTTCCCCACTTTCAGGGGGGATGTGCTAACAAGTGGGTGCACTAGTTGGTGGACAATTTGCTTGTTTGTTTTGGGGGTTAGTTCTTTGGCTCTGTTCAGACGTAGGTTGCAATTTTTACCAGTTGCAGGTTTGTATTGGTTTGCCTATCTTTCTGGGTGCCCTCCCTGGTCGATTGCAGACATGACATTCTAAATGTAAAATGCTCATAATGGCCATTGCTCCCTGTACCTCTCTGAGGGGACCAAGGTCTGGCTCTGGTCTCCGGTAGGCACTAGAACTCCCGAGACTGATGGCACCAAACTATTATGGCACATGTCAGTTTAATAGCTTCAGGGAGCCTCCGGGGCACGCCCAGAAAATGGCATTTCATTACATTCAATGCTGGTTTTTTCATTCCATTTCCCTGATGGAGTCAGTTCTTCAAGACATCCTTACTTCTGGCTTCTCAGGTTTAGTTCTTATTGCAGTTCATGTTGAAGGCATGTTGAAGTTTCTTGTGAATGGTATCTTTCTGATCTACATGACATTGTTTCCAGATTGTGAGAGGGGGTTTATGTTGGGGACATTTTTGCATAGAGTAGAGTTGGTTGTTTTACACTTTCCCTTTTTTATGCTGGACAGGCTGGATACTTTCCCTTCCCAAGTCTCCACCTCTCCCAGAGGATTTGTGCTGGCAGGCTGGAGACCTTCCCTTCCTAAGTCTCCACACCTCTCAGAGGATTGGTGCTGGCTAGGCTGGAGACCTTCCCTTCCCAGGTTTCTGCCTCTCCCAGAGGATTGGTGGCATGACTTCCTGCATAGTTAGTCATGTGCATAGCTGATGTTATTGTATCTTGGGCCCCTCCTATATTGCCTTCTTCTTCCACAGGTAAGCTCCGTTCACTTTCACTGTTTTACTTGTGTTTCTTTTCTGCGGAAAACCAAGCTCGCGAAGCTTCCAAGGAATTCCTCTCAGAAAATTGTGTTGAATATGATGAAAGACCCTGTCTGGTGGCCCCCTTGAAGCACTCCAGCCCCATCTGTTGCCTTCCTACTCTTGGGGTGTCGGGAGGGTGTTTGGTTTAGCAGCTCATGAGATAGTAGTGTAGCAGAAACCATTAGTGACCTGGGGCCGACCTGGCACCATTAGTAGATGGACACTATCTGCTGATGGGTAAGCACAGCCCAGTTAGGCTATTCCCCTGCACCAATCATCATTTGCCTTCACCTCACAGTTACTAATTTCTTTCAAGTAGTTGTTTGTTTTTGTTGCAACAATCCTTTCTGGCTGGGCTTTCTCAATTTTTTTTTTTATGGGGGTTGATCTCTGATCCCCAAGCTCCCTCTCAACTTTTTTTTTTTTTATCTGATCCCCAAGCTCCCTTTCAACTTTTTTTGTTTTTGTTTTTTTTGGTTGATCTGTGATGGCCAAGCTCCATCACAAGTGGTAGAGAGCCAGACTCTGAGCCTGGCTCCATGTGGGTATGGAAGTGTCTGAGCATCCAGTGCAAGTTCCTAAGACTTAGCAGCACCAGAACTGAAGCTACTGAGGGACAGCCAGAAAAGTGTTTCAATAGATTTAATACTTGATTTTTGTTAACTGTATTTTTCAGTTTAGGTCAAATGTTTTACTTTATTCAAAATATGAGCATGTCTGTGATTGTGTAAATGTATGTGACCATTATCAAAATTTGTGTGTACACATGGGAATGTGTACAATTCAGTGAGTTTTCCTAATCTACCTGATATTGATATTATTGTTTCAGCCTTCACCATCACCTATGTTTAAGATACACATTATTTAGTCAAGACTTTCTAT
>WNGS01160430.1:8622910-8630410 GCA_020271785.1 Procambarus virginalis | reverse complement strand
CCACGTAGTAAGCAATATCGGGTAGTTCTTTTTCCATTGATGTCACTTAATTTGAGCTACATTCATGACTGAAGTGCAACTTGTTAGTTGGGAACGTATCCTTCACCTGATATCTCTGTTCACCTAGCAGTAAATAGGTACCCAAGAGTTAAACAACAGTTGTGTGATGCATCATGGAAAAGGTCAATGGTTGTCCTAGGGTTGACTTTGATAAACCTTCAGCAATACTATTTGTCGGTGACACAGCCTCCATTTGCTCAAATGATAACCCACATAAAATCAATGAAATAATAAGTTTTCTTCATAAATTACTGTGCATTTATAATTGTGTAAGTTTACATAAAATTACAGTACAGTAATTACATAAGGGACTGTAACAGTATCAGCATAGTATGGCAACATTTAGATTAGAAGGTATATAATTGGTGATTTATACAGACATCTTCATACTTCTGTCACTTTATGGTCATCCCCTTGTGTACAAAGATTCCGCAAAGCTTTTGGGGTTAGTCTTTGACACTCGTTTGTCTTGGTCGCCCCATGTCTCTTGTCACCGAGTTGAATGCTCTAAGGTCCTTAACCTACTTAAGGTATTTGTCTCATACTTCTTGGGGAGCGGATAGGCACACGTTCCTCTATTTGCACTCCTCTCTCATCCTGTCTAAACTCGATTACGGTTGCCCTGCATACTCTTTTGCTTCTCCTTCTACTTTTTGCCATCTTGATCTATTTATGGTTATAAATAGGAGCTGCCTCGTATGGGCCAATAGGCCTTCTGCAGTTACCTTTGTTCTTATGTTCTTATGATCCTTTGCACCATACTGAGTTGCGCCTCAACTCTGGTGGCTTTCGTTCAACTCCTACCCTCAGCTTGTATGCTGACACTGGTTTCCTATCTCTCCAGGACCGCTGTGATCGCTACTGTCTACGCTATCTTGCACGATCCTTACAGTATCCTCACTCTCGCCTCTGTCGTGCTTTGACTTTTACCCTTCCTGTAGTTCCTGTTCCTCTTCACCATCTTGCTCTTTCTGTCCGTTTGTCTCGCTTACAAGATTCTCTTTCGATTCATATTACCAATGTTTCTCCTCATATTATTCCATCCTTGCCCCCCCCCCCCATGGAGGGTCCCCTTCCCAATTTGGGGGTTTGAGGTGGTCCTTGGCTCGTTGGGGCTAGTCGCTTCAGGTGACTCGTCTGCTGGGTTATCAGGGTTTGGCTCTCCTGGATGTTAAAGTTCGGGGGTGGTGTCCAACATCCTGGCAGGCAGCCTGTCTCTGTTCATTCCCCTGTGCACGGAATGGACAGCCGACTCCTTCAGTTGGCTCTGCGGGACGTACAGGCTTCCGAAGGTGGACCTCTTCACTTTGGCGTGGTCGAGGCGTCTCCCGGTATATGTGGCACCCTTCCATGACTGCAAGGTTGTCGGCGCCAATGCCTTCCGGCAGGACAAGTCATGGTGGGGTTAACCTGTACCTCTTCCCTTAGTTCCGCTGTTACTCCAGGTCCTAGCTTGCTTGGAGACTTACCAAGGGAAAGTAGTCTTTCTAGCTCCTTGGTGGTCGGCCCAACCTTAGTCTCAGGAGCTGCGTACCTTGAGGTTACCTTCAGATGTTTTTGGGGCTTAGCGACCCTGCGGCCCGGTCGTCGCCCAGGCCTCCTCGTTGCTGGACTGGTCAACCACACTGTTGGACGTGGCTGCTCACAGCCTGACGTATGAGTCAAAGCCTGGTTGATCACATATCCTTTGGAGGTGTTTGTCAAGTTCTCTCTTGAACACTGTGTGGGGTTGGTCAGTTATGCCCCTTACGTGTAGTGGAAGCGTGTTGAACAGTCTCGGGCCTCTGATGTTGACAGAGTTCTGTCTCAGAGTACCTGTTGCACCTCTGCTTTTCAATGTGGTTATTCTGCACATCCTGCCATGCCTTCTGGTCTCATGTGATGTTATTTTTGTGTGCAGATTTGGGACCAGCCCCTCTACAATTTTCCATGTGTAAATTATTATGTATCTCTCCCACCTGCACTCAAGAGAATACAGATTTAGGCTCTTTAGTTGGTCCCAATTGTTTAGATGTTTTACTGAGTGGATTCTAGCAGTAAAGGATCTCTGCATGCTCTTCAGGTCAGCACATTGAAAACCCCTTTTACGTCACCTGTCGCTGGGTTCATGTCTCGCTCCAAGACCGGCCCACACCCCATACCCAAGACTTTCCAATCTATTTGACCCAAAAAATTGCTTATGCTATTGAAATCAGCTTTTCGAAAATCAGGCACTTTAACCGAATTTTCTCCTACAGATCTATTCCATTCAATGCTAAATCTGATTTCTTTATGATCACTGTTCCCTAGCTCACTCCCTATTTCGATGTCCTTAATTGTGTTTCCCTGTTAGTTAACACTAAATCTAAAATATTATTTCCCCGCATTGGTTCCTTAATGTGTTGCGTAAGAAAGCAATTGTCAATTAATTCTAGAAAATCTTCTGCTTCACTATTCCCTGTTTTGTTCAACCAGTTTATTCCACTAAAATTAAAGTCACCCACGACATAAATACTGTTAGATCTAGATGCACTAGATATTTCATCCCATAAATGCTTTGCTTCCATTCTGTCTGAATTTGGTGGCCTATATATAACCCCTATTATAATATTATTTGCTTTTTCGTTTAATTCTATCCAAATAGTTTCTGTATGTGGCTCAGTTTTGATTCCCTCTTTGAGACTACATTTCAAATTGTCCCTAACATATATGGCTACTCCCCCTCCTCGTCTAATATGTCTATATGTGTGAAATAGTTTAAATCCATTTATTTGATATTCAGCTAATAGTTCTCTATTTTCTATGTACGTATTATGTTCTATGTTCTCTGTACTCCCTCTATTTCAGCAATCTCTCCTGCTCTGAAGGGAGAAGTGAGTACTAAGCAGTACCCAAGACAGGACAGCACAAGAGATTTATAATAATAATAATAATAATAATAATAATAATAATAATAATAATAATAATATTTTATTTAGTTAAAGTACATACATAGATGCAGATTTACAAACATTCTAATTGATTTATAGATAGAGCTAGTACATACAATACCTAAAGCCACTAGTATGCATAGCATTTCGGGCAAGGTGAGGTGGGGGAAAAAACATTTAGACTAAAACTTAATAGTAATTGAGCTTAAAGTATTTGAAGTATTGAAGTATTTCCCATCACAACTATTGTGATGGGATCCCTGGATTTGAAAGTTCTCGTAATCCATCCAATCTGTTTTTCGGCTGACGCAATATTTACTTGGTTTTGCTTCCTAAACGTTAGGTCATCAGACATCATTATTCCCAAATCCTTTACATGCTGCTTTCCTACTATGGGCAAATCTGATTGTGTTTTGTACCCTGTATTATGTTTAAGGTCCTCATTTTTTCCGTACTGTACCTGAGTATCTGGAATTGATTACTGTTAAACATCATGTTATTTTCTGCTGCCCAGTCAAAAATCCTGCTTTACAAAACAGCTCATATTTTTAGAAATGGTAACCGGCTGTTCAGGTGTTGTATGCATGGACTTTGCTAAAGCTCTTGATGAGGTACCACATGAAAGACTAGCAAGGAAATTACAGGCACATGGAATAAATGGTAGAATACTAGAATGGATAAAACAATGGTTAAAATAAAACAAAGGCTCGTGGTAAATGGGAATGAATCTGACTGGAGAAATGTGGTAAAGTAAGTGGGGTACCACAAGGGTCCATCTTGGGGCCAAACCTTTTTGTCATATACATCAATAACAAATGAGAACATTACAAACATAATCATCAAATCTGCAGATTGGCACTACAGTATATATGGTAAAACGGGAAGTGAAAATTATATTGAGGCCTTACAAAGAGATCTATACAAACCACAAATGGCTGGGAGACTGGCAAGTGCTTTTTAATATTGAAACAGTCACCATGGCACAGTGGTAAAACACTCACCTTTGGCCAGGGTTGGTATCCTGGCCTGGAAGGATTGTCCGGGCACCAATCCTTAACTGTAGGGTCTGTTCATCCAGCACTGAATGGCTACCTACTTGGTAAATGATTTGGCGGGTCGTATTCCAGGTAAAATTAGTGTTCCGGACAGGTCCTTAATACTATGTGTGCTAGTGGCTTTACAAGAATGTAAGAACTAGTTTATAATCGAAAATGCAAGACCTTGCACGTGGGGGATAACACTCCACATCACAACTGCAAAATTAATAAAATTACCTTGCTGCAGAATGATGAAGTCTGGACCTAGTAATAGTGAAGTGAAACTGTAACTTCAAGGAAAAGAAGGTATCTATTCAACTGCATAAATCTCTGGTGCATCCCCACTTGGATTATTGTATTCAAACATGGAAATCTCATCTTCAGACAGACATAGCTGCTTTAGAGGTAATTTTTCAGCCATAGAGTTATAAACCCATGGAACTGCCTACCCGCCAAAGCCGTAAATGTGAAGACATTCTTCTGTTTAAAATTAAGCTTCCAACTTCCTGTCCTTATTGCAGCCACTAGAGATGGTGCCCCTCGGGGCTTCTCTCTGTTGAAGCCATTAGAGATGGTGGCCCTCAGGGCTTCTCCGTTGAACTCACTAGAGATGGTGCCCCTCAGGGCTTCTCTCAAATGTTCAAATGTTTATTCAGATAAAGTACATACATACAAGGGGTGATACAAATATTGTTGAATTTATAGATAGAGCTAGTACATACAATGCCTAAAGCCACTATTACTCAAAGCATTGAAGCCACTAGAGATATTGGTCCTCAGAGCTTCTTCTCTCTGTTGAAGCCACTAGAGATGGTGGTCCTCAGGGCTCCTTCTCTCTGTTGAAGCCACTAGAGATGGTGGCCCTTGGGGCTTCTCTCTGTTGAAGCCAGAGATGGTGGTCCTCAGGGCTTCTTCTCTCTGTTGAAGCCACTAGAGATGGTGGCCCTCAGGGCTTTTTCTCTCTTTCAAATCAAAAAATTCAAATTCAAATGTTTATTCAGGTAAAGTACATACATAGAAGAGGTGATACAAAAATTGATAGATTTATAGATAGAGCTAGTACAAACAATGCCTAAAGCCACTATTACGCAAAGCGTTTCGGGCAGGAAAAACATTAAAGACAAAAACTTAATACTAATTGAGATTTAAGTATACAAAGTGTTGAGAAAAAATAAAAAAAAGGGGGAACATGGCAGAAAAACAGCAAAAATACAATTAGGTCGACAAACAGCATTGTTTAAAAATAACAGAAATGGGTTGACAATATCTTTTGAAGCCACTGAAGATGGTGGCCCTCAGGGCTTCTTCTCTCTGTTGAAGCCACTAGAGGTGGTGCCCCTCAGGGCTTCTCTCAATTGAAACCACTAGAAATGGTGGCCCTCAGGGCTTTTTCTCTCCGTTGAAGCCACTCGAGATGGTGGTCCTCAGGGCTTCTCTCCATTGAAGCCAATAGAGATGGTGGCCCTCAGGACTTCTCTCCATTGAAGCCCCTAGAGATGGTGGCCCCTCAGGGCTTCTTCTCTGCGTGGAGGCCACTAGAAATGGTGGCCCTCAGGGCTTCTTCTCTCCGTGGAGGCCGCTAGAGATGGTGGTCCTCAAGGCTTCTTCTGTCCGTTGAAGCCACTAGAGATGGTGGCCCTGAAGGCTTCTTCTCTCCGTGGAGGCCACTAGAGATGGTGGCCCTGAAGGCTTCTCTCCGTGGAGGCCACTAGAGATGGTGGCCCTGAAGGCTTCTTCTCTCCGTGGAGGCCACTAGAGATGGTGGCCCTGAAGGCTTCTCTCCGTGGAGGCCACTAGAGATGGTGGCCCTGAAGGCTTCTTCTCTCCGTGGAGGCCACTAGAGATGGTGGCCCTCAGGGCTTCTTCTCTCCGTTGAAGCCACTAGAGATGGTGGCCCTCAGGGCTTCTTCTCTCCGTGGAGGCCACTAGAGATGGTGGCCCTCAGGGCTTCTTCTCTCCGTGGAGGCCACTAGAGATGGTGGCCCTGAAGGCTTCTTCTCTCCGTTGAAGCCACTAGAGATGGTGGCCCTCAGGGCTTCTTCTCTCCGTGGAGGCCACTAGAGATGGTGGCCCTCAGGGCTTCTTCTCTCCGTTGAAGCCACTAGAGATGGTGGCCCTCAGGGCTTCTTCTCTCCGTGGAGGCCACTAGAGATGGTGGCCCTCAGGGCTTCTTCTCTCCGTGGAGGCCACTAGAGATGGTGGCCCTCAGGGCTTCTTCTCTCCGTGGAGGCCACTAGAGATGGTGGCCCTCAGGGCTTCTTCTCTCCGTGAAGGCCACTAGAGATGGTGGTCCTCAGGGCTTCTCCTCACCGCGAAGGCCACTAGAGATGGTGGCCCCGAGGTACATTCCAGTAAAGTAGAAGGGGTGGTGGGGGGCCGGACGAGAATGGGATGGTCCCCCCTCGCCGCCGCACCATTTTCTATGAAGCGCGACGCCTCAGACGCCAAAACAATATGGCGGTCAGTGTTTGTTGTTTTTATAGCTAGGAAATTTTTATGGCAGTTAGGAGGAGGTGGCGCGTGCCTAGACTGAAGACAGGAGGCTCCTCGGGTGAGTAAGGTGCCCCCATGGGCGCCATGGGGGAGTAATGAGGCGTGGGAGGGGAGTGTCCCTGGCGCAGAGTGCTGTAATGGGTGGGAGTCAGGCGGAGCGGGAAACTATAACTGTGCCAGTCAAGTGGTCCGGAGATGGTCCCTCTTGGTGGCACCCCTTGGTGCTCCCTGGTGCTCCCTGGTGCTCCGTGGTGCTCCCTGGCACCCTGTGGCTCCCTGGGGTGTTCCTCGGCGCCCCCTGGCACATTGACACGTGCCAGGGGGCAGTGTCCTGGTGATGGTCCACGGGTGTCCCTCACCCCTGGTGTCCCTCACGCCTGGTGTCCCTCACCCCTGGTGTCCCTCACCCCTGGTGTCCCTCACCCCTGGTGTCCCTCACCCCTGGTGTCCCTCACCCCTGGTGTCCCTCACCCCTGGTGTCCCTCACCCCTGGTGTCCCTCACCCCTGGTGTCCCTCACCCCTGGTGTCCCTCACCCCTGGTGTCCCTCACCCCTGGTGTCCCTCACCCCTGGTGTCCCTCACCCCTGCTGTCCCTCACCCCTGGTGTCCCTCACCCCTGGTGTCCCTCACCCCTGGTGTCCCTCACCCCTGGTGTCCCTCACCCCTGGTGTCCCTCACCCCTGGTGTCCCTCACCCCTGCTGTCCCTCACCCCTGGTGTCCCTCACCCCTGGTGTCCCTCACCCCTGGTGTCCCTCACCCCTGGTGTCCCTCACCCCTGGTGTCCCTCACCCCTGGTGTCCCTCACCCCTGGTGTCCCTCACCCCTGGTGTCCCTCACCCTGGTGTCCCTCACCCCTGCTGTCCCTCACCCTGGTGTCCCTCACCCCTGGTGTCCCTCACCCCTGGTGTCCCTCACCCCTGGTGTCCCTCACCCCTGCTGTCCCTCACCCCTGGTGTCCCTCACCCCTGGTGTCCCTCACCCCTGGTGTCCCTCACCCCT
>WNGS01160430.1:8577038-8615263 GCA_020271785.1 Procambarus virginalis | reverse complement strand
GGTCTCGTCTTGAGGTAGAAAGATAAGTTCAGACTAGAGGAGAGAGATGAGAGACAGAGAAACAGAAAGAGAGAGAGGCAGAGACGAGAGATGGAGAGAGAGAGAGAGAGAGAGAAAGAGGAGAGAGAGAGAATAGAGAGAAAGGAAAGAGAGAGAGAGAGATACTAAATTTATCATTAAACATTCCATAAAGTCATTATGATAATTTAATAATGTCATTGGTTCCCAGCCGACACTACCGCCCCCCGCCCCCCCCAAGAACTGGTAGATACCACCATGTGGTTTTACTGGTAGATCGAAGCAAGCGGTGTAAAGGGTAGATAGCATGAAGTAGACACATGGTGTAGATAAGAGGAAGCAGATGTTTAGTGACATAAAATGAAGTAGAAATATTGAAGTAGATTAAGAGGAAGGGATGTTGTTGAGGTAGATAAGAGAAAGTAGATGAAGTAGACGGGGCCCAAGACTTTTCTACACCTCTCCCCCTACACATCAGAGGCATAACTACGAGGCCTCTCACAGTGTCCAAGAGAGAGACCACGACTCCTGTACCTCTTGGTCAATCATAGGTTTCCATTATCTATGAAATAGGCCTATAGGTAATTATAGAGCATGGACTTCTCGGTGCTCCTGGTGATATTGAGGGTCATTCTTGGCCTTCATTGGCCTATATTACCCCCCAAAAAAACATCTTGGGAAAGACAGCCATGTTCCTAGAGCCGGTGAGAGCGGGGGAATATCATTTAAAAGTAAAATTCAGTAGTGTACAAGTTTAAATTTTGCCCCGAAGGTTGAGTTTTATTGGGCACGTCCACTGTCTCCGCTGCTCAGGATTTGCGTCGCTGTAGAGAACAAACGACGTTATAGAGAACATTTCGCGAACACTGGAGAGAGAGAGAGAACACATTGAGTTGTTACACGATATCAGTGCTATCAGCTCCACCATCAAGAACACCAACGCAGACGTCAGTAAGCTCAAGAGAATTGATGTCTTCAAGGTGCTTAAGCTACCTAACACCGTCAAGTTTGTCCGTGTGTCTGTCTAAAGCCTTGTCCCTGGCGATGTTGCTAGGTGTCTCCCGGCACACCTTCTCCTGTCTAAGCTGCCCCGTCTGGAGTGACAGGACTCCCTGTCCCCCCCTCCCCCCTCCTTCCCAAGATGTGCTGTTGCTGTCTGGTGCGTATCGTGTTTTGAACCCGTCTATGGACAGGTGTAGACGGGGCTGCTATTGGACAGTGGGTTGTATGACAATAAGGGACTAGATATTGCTAGCATGGCGGATGTTTGATACCTGTATGGCAATGCTGGACTTGTATGACAGTACTCAAGTGATTCAAATACATTGTAATTGTATTTCAGTCACCAGAGTTACAGAGTTTAGAACGCGGGATGTATTTTTGAATTTAGGTTCAAGTTGGACCACGGAACTGTTTTTTGCTTTTTTTTTCAAGTTAAGAAATACAGGAACAGAATAAACTAAGAGGAGGAGACGAGGTTTTTTGTTGTTATAGATTCAGCTACTCGGAACAGTTCCAAGTAGCACGGGCTATGGTGAACCCTAAATTGAGACGAGGTGTTGTATTAGAGATGAGTGACCCACTCACCCACCCTCTCACCCATCTTAAACCTCATCTTACGTTTGTTTGGGTGAAGTGAATTGCATTTCCCCCCCCCCCCCTGTGGGGGTGGGAGAACGTGGGGATGCAAGAGAATAGGGCTGTTGGAGGCAGCCCAAGAAGCCCCATTGCCTCAGCGGCTTGTCAGGGGGGACAGGAAGCCTCTATACGTAGACCTATCAATGTCCCACTTGACCGAAGACTGACCTTCGCTAGGAATCCAAACCACACCAGTTGCGTAAATCCCTGGTACCTATTTCCCGCTGGTGAACAGGAGCCTCAGATGAAAGAAAACGTGCCCAACTGGCCTCTGTTCTACCCGGGATTCGAACCCAGGACCCTCGGTTGGTAGCTGACGAAGTAACCCACTGTGCTACGCGGTAAAATTGACAGGGTGGGGAGGGGTGGGGTGAGTGTTAGTGATAGCCGGGACAGGTCTTAGAGAGGATGCAGGTGTTAGAGAGAGAGTGCAAATGTATTCCTTCATCCTGACGAAGCCAGGCCCTGGAAACACAAACCGAAACTGTGTCTATTTTCCGCTTGTTACAAATTGTAATAAAGTTGTTACATCTTGGCTTAACGTGTTTATGACGTATTAGAACGTTGTTACAACTGGCTATATTGGTTGTTATAACTGGTTAGGAGGTGTTAAAACTCTGAAAACACCTGTCACCCAGAAATCACAATTGCGTGATGCCTCAATGAACAAAGAGGTAAAGGCGAAGTGGGAGACCGGCCTATTGACATAGCTCGAGTGCATGGGGGGGAGTTGTGTAAAACCCTGGTTTTGTGTCTCGGAGAGGCTGCAGGATCCAGTAAGTTCAATAGAACTTCGGTTTCAACTCCTTTTGACCATGTCGTAGCTCAGTCGATTAAAGCAGTGTCTGGGATGCTCTCGAACGCAAGTTCGAATCCTCGCCACGACCCTTGTCGATTTGGTCACCAGTCACCCCTCCAATAGAGAGATAACAACTACCCAAAACCCCTGTTATCTCCAGGAAATCCCCCCCCCCTCCTCCTCCCTTGGCCTTTCCTGAGACGATAACAAGGTCCTTCAAGATGGACTGCCTAAGCCCCTCTGGCAGTGTATAGCTGTCCACTCCTTAATTAACAGCTTAGGCTGGTATGGTGTTTTATCTGTATTTCATGTACCTCTCCCGGAGCTCTGAAAGCTATTAACTCAACGGCTAATGACTGATAACTAACCAGTATTCTCAGGTAACCCAAGATAGCAGGGTCTGGTGGGCGTGGCTTTGGTGGGTCTGGGCCAGTAAACTCGTCCGTGGTTGGTCAAGCCAGGTACTGGTGGGCTTACTATTGGCTTAGAAAGGTTAGGGGAAAGTGCGAAGACGATACGACTCTATAGCACTTGGAAAGGATATGAGGACAAGGACGCAGAATATAAGGACAAGGACGCGGGATATGAGGACAAAGACGCAGAATATAAGGACAAGGACGCAGAATATAAGGACAAGGACGCAGAATATCAGGACAAGGACGCAGAATATGAGGACAAGGACGCAGAATATAAGGACAAGGACGCAGAATATAAGGACAAGGACGCAGAATATAAGGACAAGGACGCAGAATATCAGGACAAGGACACAGGATATGAGGACAAGGACACAGGATATGAGGACAAGGACGCAGAATATAAGGACAAGGACGCAGAATATCAGGACAAGGACACAGGATATGAGGACAAGGACGCAGAATATAAGGACAAGGATGCAGGATATCAGGACAAGCCAGTGACATCCTCTTCAATCCTAATGACTTCAGACATTAAAATCTGAGCGATGTCTATGGCCACCCGGTGGAGAATTTTATGTTTCGTTCGCTCTTAATAATTTTAGGTAATATCACTCATCCTGTGTATGAGGTTCTTATCTATGCTATTCACACGTTTTCTTGTGTTATCGCTAACTTCTGTGGTTCCCTAAGGAGGATGTTGTAGATCATGGTTATCTTGAGGTTATCTTGAGATGATTTCGGGGCTTTAGTGTCCCCGCAGCCCGGTCCTCGACCGGGCCTCCACCCCCAGGAAGCAGCCCGTGACAGCTGACTAACACCCAGGTACCTATTTTACTGCTAGGTAACAGGGGCATAGGGTGAAAAAAAAACTCTGCCCATTGTTTCTCGCCGGCGCCTGGGATCGAACCCAGGACCACAGGATCACAGTCCAGCGTGCTGTTCGCTCGGCCGACCGGCTCCCTTTGTAGGCGTATAGCTGCTCTGGGGACTACAACCGTAGCCCCCTATGTAGTCCTCAGGTTGTTATCGTAGTCATTTGTGATATGTTATCAGACTTAACATTTACAAAAGTCTTCATCTTTTATTTAACGGTGGAAAATAACTGGATAATTTGGACTAAATTGCAACAGTAGTAGCCCTGAACTGATGTCCACAACTGCGGCTGTATATGTGACAATTGTCTCAGCCTGTACATGTGGCAATAGTTACAAGGCCTGCATATGTGGCCACAGCTATGGCCTGCATATGTGGCGCCACACACACACACACATGAGGTACGAACAACACAAGCACATGACAACATATCTCCACTAACATATGCGTACATGTGCGGGCGGCCGGGCCCTCCTTGGCTGTATCTGTGGACACGAAACTGTCTACACCCCATGGAGAGCCTAGCCAAGTGAGTCCCACGTCCCCCCCCCCTTCCCCAGGGCCTCCCCCCATTCTATCTATCCCAAGTTCACAAATCCCCCGGGATCCCAATGGGACGCCACGACCCTCCACCGGAATTCTAGAAACGACACTAACCCCCGAAATCATCTCAAGATAACCTCAAGATTTCTGGTATACCGTAAACCCCTTCATGAGATATCAAGAGCCCCCCCTCACAGAAATCCCCCCTCTCGTTTGGATTACAATGGGTAGATATAATGTTGACCAGACCACACACTAGAAACTGAAGGGACGACGACGTTTCGGTCCGTCCTGGACCATTCTCAAGATATAATATTTAACTATCCCTCAAGAACACGACAAGAACCCATTCAGAATACCTTACTCCTACAAGAATACCCCCCAAGAATACCCTCAAGAACTCAACCAGAATATCATCGCAACTCAGAGCGCGCAAGAGGTCTTGACTGGGGTCGAACCTTAGAGACACATCTAAGACTGCTCCACTGAGCCAACCTCTCAATATATCCCAGACTGAGGTTGCTGGAAAGGCCTCCTAAATCTACAAATAAATTCCAAAGGTGTATGATAGAGCCTCCAGATGTACCATAGAGTCTTCAGACGTACCATAGAGCCTCCAGACGTACCATAGAGCCCCCAGACGTACCATAGAGCCCCTAGACATACCATAGAGCCCCCAGACGTACCATAGAGCCTCCAGACGTACCATAGAGCCTTCAGACATACCATAGAGCCTTCAGACGTACCATAGAGCCTCAGACGTACCATAGAGCCTCCAGACGTACCACAGAGCCTCCAGACGTACCATAGAGCCTCCAGACGTACCATAGAGCCTCCAGACGTACCATAGAGCCTCCAGACGTACCATAGAGCCTCCAGACGTACTATAGAGCCTCCAGACGTACCATAGAGCCTCCAGACGTACCATAGAGCCTCCAGACGTACCATAGAGCCTTCAGACGTACCATAGAGCCCCCAGACGTACCATAGAGCCTCCAGACATACCATAGAGCCTCCAGACGTACCATAGAGCCTCCAGACATACCATAGAGCCTCCAGACGTACCATAGAGCCTCCAGACATACCATAGAGCCTCCAGACGTACCATAGAGCCTCCAGACATACCATAGAGCCTCCAGACGTACCATAGAGCCTCCAGACATACCATAGAGCCTCCAGACGTACCATAGAGCCCTAGACATACATAGAGCCCCCAGACGTACCATAGAGCCTCCAGACATACCATAGAGCCTTCAGACGTACCATAGAGCCCCTAGACATACCATAGAGCCCCCAGACGTACCATAGAGCCTCCAGACATACCATAGAGCCCCTAGACATACCATAGAGCCTCCAGACATACCATAGAGCCCCAGACGTACCATAGAGCCTCCAGATGTACCATAGAGCCCCCAGACGTACCATAGAGCTCCCAGACGTCCCAGAGCGCTGCCTAGAGCTACCATATATCCCATAGAGCCGCAGCGTGATAGCAACGAGTCATAGAGCCCCGGTGCCGGGCTCCCGCCGGGTCCAGCACTCTATATCCTCTTGGCAATATTACGAACATCAATATTCCTGTCTTGGCAAGCGAAGGTTAGAGGGAGTGTGTGAAGGACTTGAGTGCATGTGTGAGTGACAGAGAAACGGATCGAGTTTTGAACACACACACACACCCGCAAGCACAACTAGGTGAGTACAACTAGGTGAGTACACACACACACACACACACACACACACACACACACACACACACACACACACACACACACACACACCCGCAAGCACAACTAGGTGAGTACAACTAGGTGAGTACACACACACACACACACACACACACACACACACACACAACACACACACACACACACCCACACACACACACACACACACACACACGCGCGCACACACACACACACACACACACACACACACACACACACACCACACACACACACCAACACACACACACACACACACACACGCTTGTAAACATTCAAATATGTGTATATTTGTTGAGCAGCAAGTGGTGATTCTTCAGACTAGCTACACTAGCAGACCCCCAGCCAGCCAGTCAGTCACTAGCCAGCCACTACCCAGCCAGCCACCAGCCAGCTACCAGCTAGCACCAGCCAGCCACTAGCCAGCCACCCACTAGCCAGCCAGCCACTAGCCACAAGCCAGCCAGCCACCAGCCAGCTACCAGCTAGCCACCAGCCAGCCACTAGCCAGCCACTAGCCAGCCAGCCACCAGCCAGCTACCAGCTAGCCACCAGCCAGCCACTAGCCAGCCACTAGCCAGCCACCCACTAGCCAGCCAGCCACTACCACAAGCCAGCCAGCCACCACCAGCCAGTACCAGCTAGCCACAAGCCAACCACTAGCCAGCATCACTAGCCAGCCTCCGCGCCAGCCGCAGTGGGAGCTTCATACTCACATTATGCCCCGCATTGCTCCATGTCTCAACACAGATTGGTTAAACACGTATTAATGTTTAACGTATTATTGTCTGCCACCTCGACTGTGGCCGACCTGAGGACCGCGGCAACAATATCTCTCATCCCCCGCCTCGTGTCAGGCCAAGAATGCCATTGTGTTTATTTCGTAGAAAGAAATTGAATTGAATCGTAAGGTTACAGTGGTTATAAACCTTCTTGGGAACACGTCACAGTTGATCCGAGAAATATGAGTTTAATACCTCCATGTAATGCCTATAGGAAGATCTCGTATGCATAAGAACGTCAGTAGCGGCGTACGTAGACGGGCTCACCATAGACCGTGCTACATGGACATTTCGTTCTGTGTAGCTAAATCTAACACAACAACAACAACAGCGGCGTACTCTACCCTAGCAAAAGTTCGAACATCATTCAGGAACCTGAATAAGGAGGCATTTGGGTCGCTGTATACTACCTACGTGAGACAAGTTTTAAAGTATGCTGCCCCATTGTGAAACCTCCTTATAAAAAACACGCAAGAACTACAAAAAAATGAAGCGTTTGCATCGGCGTTCATTCCAGAATTGCAAGGGATGGGATACGAAGGAAGACTGAAAGAACTAAACCTTACGATGCTAAAAAAATGGAGGGAGACATGATAGATACATATAAAATACTTAACAGGGGAATTGACAGAATGATAATGACATACAAGATCCTAAAGGAATTGAAAAAATTAATATATAAACTGATGAAAATAAGGAAGAATAGTTCTAGAAGACAAGATTGGAAACTGGAAACAAAGATAAGGGAGAAGAATGTCTGAAGGAACATGTGATAAGGAAAATAAATAAGAAACCAGCCGAGGCAAGCAGAGGGTGTTAGAAGAACATAAGAACAAAGGTAACGGCAGAAGGCCTATTGGCCCATACGAGGCAGCTCCTATTTATAACCAGCCAATCCCACTCATATACATGTCCAACCCGCGCTTGAAACAATCGAGGGACCCCACCACGTTATCGCATCACGTATGTGTTCTCGTTGCAAGGTTTCAATGGCTGTTCTCGAATCTGTATGTATGATAACATGTTGTCGGTGTTCAGCAAGAGCATGTTCGAAAGCCTTTTGAATGACTTCATGTAACGTTGAACATTTAAGACAAACCAAGCCATTGAACTACCGTTGGCTGAAAGGCGGAGTTTGGGAGCAGATGCACCATCTTGAGAGAACATAGAGGTGAGGGGAGGGTAGGGAAGGAGGGCAAGGCAGGAGGGCAAGGGATCCCTCCCACTTGACAGCCACCTGCCAAGAGGCAGGTGATTTCCATCCATTAATCTACGGCATTTCAAGTTCATCACCCCGCCGCATGCCCCCGTCTCCTCCCTCTACTTCCCAGACATTAATCAAGTGCCTCACACTGATGCCTGTCTTACCCTCCCCCTCCCTTAATCTTGCCCTCCCTCAACCCCTGCCCTCCCTCAACCCTGCCTTCAATAGTACACAGCCAATAGTATAAGACTCTAGGAGGGTGATTTGACAGTTAATTACATCAGACAGTGAAACAAGCGGGATGGAACAGTAATGATATACCATCATACTAAGTGCCCAAAGGGGATTACAATTAATTCTCAAAGATCTTTGTGATTAACGTGAATTGATTTAGCATTTTAGGATACACTATCCTAAAATATATGTCAATGGTATCTGGGCAGAGATTAAGTACTCACAATTACAGCCGAGGAAATATCCAAGATCAGAGATTGGAGGAGGCGTCCCACCTTTCTGCATACCTTTCTCTCTCTCCAAGGGCCCCATTCCCTCTCTCCAAAGGCCCACTCCGTCTCTCCAAAGGCCCACTCCGTCTCTCCAAAGCCCCACTCCGGCTCTCCAAAAGCCCACTCCCTTTCTCCAAGGGACCCACTCCCTCCCTCCCTCTCTTCCTCTCTTTCAACTCACTTCTGCCTCCAAACAACACAAGAACCCTGAACCGTTGGCCAGTGGGCGGTTCCATTCTCCTTGACACTTAGGCCTTTGCAACCCATTAGCAGGCACTGTTTCTAGGCACCCCACACCCCCCGTCTTGGGGAAGGTGGGTGGGGGGGATATGTGATGTTCCTGGCTTCCCCTGTTCTCTCTGGGGACCTCTGAGACCCTGCTCCTTCCCTTGTCCAGCGTCCTGGCACTCCTGGCACTGTTTCCACAGCTGTTGCTGGCGCTCTGGAGATGCCCACTTCGCAGGTAGTTAATATTTGAGCAATGCCCTTACAAATGAAGAACACAAACTATAACATTTTAAGAACTCAAGAAAACTGAAGAGAACACTTCGATTGGAACAACTCTTGACTTTTCTCTTGACTATGACTTTTCTTATGTCATAACAGCTTGTTCCCTAAGATGGGAAGGGGGGAGTCCTGCAAGGAGAGGGATGGGGGGTGCTGGGATTAAGAAGATGGGGGGGGGGAGCATGGGGAGGGGTTCCATCAGGCTATGATGGAATATCCTTGGCAGCTCCGGCCTGCTCTCTGAAGGTTCCTTGGGCATGAAAAATGAACACAAGAGATTATCAGTCACTGGCGTGGCTAATGTTGATTCTCTCTCTCTCTCTCCCTTTGATTGAAATTGCCGGGTGGTGATTGATATAAAAAGATATATATTATATTAAATAGGTCTGTAATTTGGTCAATGGAAAGTTAAGTATATACGTGTATATGGACTGCTGGCAGTGAGGTGTGGTAGGCGGTCTTTTCGTACTGGTCTGAGAGTTGGACTGGCGAAAAGGAGGTGATTCTTCATTAACATTCCTAGAGTTTTATTTCTGGGTATGTCCTTTTTTTTTTCTTAAGTGGGAATGGAATGGGAATGGAATGATCAGGGGAAACGCCAAGCCATTACGACTATGTAGCACTTGGAGGGGGTCAGGATAAGGATTTGGGATGGGACCAAGGAAAGGAAAAGACTTTAAGAAAGGAAAAAGAAGGAAAAAAAAGACTTTATTTTGGGAGTATCCTTCCCACACTACTCTCTCCCCTCCTCTCCCCCCCCCCCCCCTTCCATTCCTCTTCCCTCATCTCACACTATTTCCGTTCACCCCGCTATCTTTCTTTCCTTCCACACCCTTTCCTCCTCTCNGCATCAGTCAATGTACATGGAGTTCTAGGCATACTGGGGACCAATGAGCCAGAACCTGGCCCCCTCAGAGAGGCGCGAGGAGCAATGGCTTATAGACACACCTTATGTATAATTTAAAAGTACTCTATGTCTGCCAGCGTGCTGAATCGGGCACCCAGAAAGATAAGCGCCCCCAAATACCCCCATTCTGGTTAAGAATTGCTACCAAAGCCGAACAATTGGATAAAACTCCCCATGGAGAAAAAACGAGCAAACCACAACGTCATCTCGTTACCAACATGCCGCCGTCTGTGCAACTCTCCCCTCCCCGGGAGGGGGAAGGGAAAGCCCCAGACCTCCGCTGGCTACCCAAACCTGCCAGTTCTTGGCTGATGTTGGTAGGCTTCAGTTGTGTACCTCCAGCTCCGGACTTCTTCTTTGATTCTTGCTAAATTTTAACGGTGTGCAAGCTGGAGTATATTCACAAATACTGGGGCTGCATGCACTTAGTGTCCCCCTTCCCTAAACTCCCTGTAAGTACTGCCCTTGGGGCGTGGGGCCTCCCTCCACAAGTCGCCTTGAGGGGCTACCTCCATTGTGTCATTTACTGCTCAGTACTTGTGCGCCCATGGAGTCAACTGGGTGGGTTTCTTGCTCCTCTGTTTGTCTCTGGGTAGGGGGTAGTATTCGTCACTGGTAGGGGCGCAGGGTATTACGCAGCTAGTTGTCACCTCACATAGTGGCCGGCTCTGCATCCTCTGGGTACGCTGTCCTCTTGCGTTTTTATTTTTTATTTTTGTTCCTTTGCTTTGGCGGGGGGGGGGGGGGGGGCGGTCTGCCCTTGGGTTGTTTTATACCCTATATCTATACTTTGGTGGTATCCCCGCTAGGCCTCCGTGCAGTCTTAGAGGTTTGTTTGGTAGTTCTGGGAGCCGGTTAGTAGTACCCTGCCTTGGCTTCCCTTAGTGGAGATTGAAAAGCTACGGAGCTCTTGAGCTCTCTGGGTGAGACCCAGAGGCTCCCTGGCATCCCCCCCTCCCTCCAGTCGGCGGTTTCTTTTTGCGTGTTTTTGACATCCAGCCTAAGAACTGGCAGGCTTGGGTAGCCGGCAGAAGGTCTGGGGCTCCCTCATTCCCCCTCCTAGGGAGGAGGGAATTGCGCAGACAGTGGCGTGTTGGTAATGAGATGACATCATGCTCGTTTGCTCGTTTTTTCTTCATAGAGAGTTCTATCCAATTGTTCGGCTTTGATAGCAATTCTTAACCAGATTGGGAGGGTGTTTTGGGGTGCCTATCTTTCTGGGTGCCCGACCCTGTCTATGGCAGACATAGAGTACTTCTAAATTATATATAAGGTGTCTCTATAGGACATTGCTCCTCGCGCCTCTCTGAGGGGGGCCAAGTTCTGGCTCGTTGCTCCCTGGTAGGCCTAGAACTCCATGTACATTGACTGATGCCCAAAGCTAATACTCCGCCCAGATAGCTCCGGGGAGCCTCTGGGTCTCACCCAGAAAATGGTGCTTCATTTCATTAAATGCTTTTTTTTTACAGTAAACTATATTGAATCCTATAATAATAACAAATAAAAATTAAGATCATATGCTTTTCTGATAGCATAACAACACTAAATGAACAAATTGTGGTATTTAATATTTTGATGCTCATTAGAAATCTGAAATTTTCAATAGTTAACATAAGTTATTTTATAATTATTTTTAATTTTCTTGTTTTTCAAGTTATGTTGATGATTATTTAGACAAAGTTGGAGCATGTGCCTAATAGATTAAGTACAAAAAATTTGAAAGCATCTGAGCAAGGTGCAAAATTTCATTTCCCGGCCCCTTAAGTTTGTTTTAGCTTCATTTATTTTAAAAGAATTCCTTACTAGTCGGTATACTACTATCTAAAAGCTAAGAACGTACTAATTCTGACTATTGACGATCATCACAATAGATACTATCTAAACAGGAGGAGGAGTTGCGATAACCGCATTAACTCATGAATCACATATGACGATAACTGCATTACCCTGTGAATCAATTCATGACAATGACTGCTGCCTAAAGGTTAAATTATGACATAGGGTGGTAGCAGCTGCATTAACCAACCTGTGAAAGATTTCTACTTTAACCCAGTCAAAGATATTACACACAATGGCATATGCAATCAAACATTAGCAGATATATAATCAATCTGACTGAAGTTAATTTATTCTTGTACATATATATAGTCAAATCTATCAACTGTATCGTTTTATTATTTAATATATTGATTTTAGAGTTCTATGATAATCTAAATGTATAAATCTTCTAAGCCCACAATTTAACACTTTTGGCTGTCGTGACGGATATTGCGTCCATAAATAACTCGACGGGTGTCTGGCGGTGACACATTAGGCGTCTAAAATTAAAATATTTGTTAAAATTCCATTTTTTCCCGATCATTATGGAACGTGTTTTTATAATGTTCAACAACGTCTTCCCATTTTCTGAGATGGCCCATGTGGCATCACGACACCGCCTGCCTCATGGTAGGTCCGTTGTTATCGTGTCTACTCTCGTGACCGCTGCGGCCTCACCTCGCATCCAACACTTGTGCCCGTTCCAGCTATTTTTCCTCGGCTATATTTGTTACTGCCTTTATACACTGTACGTATACACTCTACATTGATCTTGAAAGTGCCAAAAGTGACAGTGATGTAGATAGTGAGGTGGTTGAAACCGAAACAGCAGGTGAGGATGAAATTGAAAGTGATGGGAGTGGTGATGATGATGATCTTGATACCGCCACACGTGCAGGGCCTGCTATTAGAACTCGCACAGTGCATACCGCTCGTACCCAACATACCCGTCCACACACCAGTTCTGGTGAAGCCTGGTCTACTGACAACACTGCACCAATTGTAGACAGTTTTACTGGAACACCAGGCTTGACTGTACCAGTACCAAGCACTCCCTTGTACTGGAACACCAGGCTTGACTGTACCAGTACCAAGCACTCCCTTGGGATTTTTACGGTTATTTATTTATTACTCGAGATTTGTTGAAATTTATGATATATGAAACAAATGTTTATGCATCACAAAGCATGTCCAATGCGTCTTAACAACACAAACAATAAGTGGGATGAAGTGAGTGTAAAAGAGCTTGCCATATATTTGGGAGTGACAATGTTGTTGGGCATTGTGAAGATGCCAGTGATGAAAATGTACTGACAAACAGGTAAATTGTGGCATGTACCTTCTTTCAATATTTTATGGCTGTGCGACGATATGAATTGATTGCAAAGTATTTTCATAATCATAACAATAATGCCATTCCCAAAGACAATCAAGATAGATTAATAAAGGTTAAAACATTCATGGAATGTCTCACACACAAATGCAAAACAATATGTACTGTATTCCTCAGAAAAATCTGTGTTTGTATGAAGGTACAATGTCATGGAGTTTTCAAGGTTTATCATCCAAATAAGCCTGATAAGTTTGGAGTAAAGCTGTACATGCTGGCTGAATAGTATACTGGTTACATCTATGATTTTGAAGTTTATGCAGGAATTGGGAAGACAACAATTCAAATGGTTATGGGCATGATTGAACCACTGAAGAACAAAGGTTATCATTTATATATGGATAACTACTATAACTCGGCTCAACTGAGTGAAAAGCTACTCTACTGCTTTATATTTATATCCCAAATAGCTAATATGTACAATTTCATTCCACAGAGTATAAATCCACCCTCATTTATTTTGCCTCTTTCCAAACCTTAGTGTTTTACTATTGTTTCTCGGCTGACAAAGAACACTCTCCTAAAACTCTAGCCATTTGGTTTTGCTATACTGTATGTATGGCTTTAGGGGAATTACAGTGTCTTATGATATGAGGACATGAAGCTGGGATGTGAGGACATGGAGCTGGGATATAAGGACATGGAGCTGGGATATGAGGACATGGAGCTGGGATATGAGGACATGGAGCTGGGATATAAGGACATGGAGCTGGGATATGAGGACATGGAGCTGGGATATGAGGACATGGAGCTGGGATATGAGGACATGGAGCTGGGATATGAGGACATGGAGCTGGGATATAAGGACATGGAGCTGGGATATGAGGACATGGAGCTGGGATATGAGGACATGGAGCTGGGATATGAGGACATGGAGCTGGGATATAAGGACATGGAGCTGGGATATAAGGACATGGAGCTGGGATATGAGGACATGGAGCTGGGATATAAGGACATGGAGCTGGGATATGAGGACATGGAGCTGGGAAATGAGGAGAAAGAGCTGGGATTTGAGGACTAGGATCAGAGACATGATGGAGTGAAGGAATGGTGCCCAGAAACCTGGACCACTAGGGACTTGTTGGCATAGAGACAGCCTAGCTTCTTTAGGCAAATTGAAAATTAACAAAAATCCATTGAATAGCATTTGCATTCCTCATGTAATGAGCAAAGTGTATCTAAACCTAAGGCAGCCAGACTACTTTATTCATCTAAACATTTTTAGTGTGTGCAGTTGTGTATCTAAGGTAAGGTAATGTGTGAATAGCTTCCTAAACACTTGCCACATTGATCTCTATATACTCCAGAAATCTTCACAAAAAATGTATAATTGTGGGAGAAAATTTGTTCAGTTTTAGAGACTAGTTTTAGTTTCATTGTGGTGAAATATGGTGCTTGTAATATTTTTACCTGGTTAATTTAGTAATTACACACACACACAAATACATAATTGTGCCATATATATTTCCACAGTTCGGCCAATGCTAAAAAGTGGGAGATCGAGTTAAATTCATTAAAAACTACAAATGCCCGGTTAACATCAGCACTACAAGAATCTACAGCTAATGTTGAAGAATGGAAGAAGCAACTACAGACATACAAGGAAGAGAATAATCGCATGAAGACACGTATTCACGAATTAGATGCTGGAGGTCGAAGTAAGTAAATGTTATTAAAAATTTTATAATTACCCGTAATTAGAAAATTAATTATAAAATAATTAATTAATTAGAAATATTTTTAAATTATAATTTTAATTAAAAAAATCATTATGTACTCTCTTTATTATCTTTCTTTGTATGCTCTGTAAAAAAGGTGGAACTGGTGCATTTTAAACCAATGTGAGTGTAGATCAATAGAAGATAGTACAGTATTGATATATCACAAGTTCAGTTGTACTCAACATCATTTTCAGTTCCTCTATATCAATAATAAGACGCTCCCTCTGCAAGCACACATTGCTGTATTTAAGGGGCCTAATGCCAAAAAATACAAGTTGTTCAATTTCAATCAAATTTTATTTGCTAGTTGTATATGAAAAGGGGTTCAACTGGTCCAAGTCTCAGCATCGTAGCATAAATAGGAAGGGAGAAAAAATAAAAAATCTATTCAACAAATTTTCAAAATGGCTGGACAAACACAAGTGTCAACTAAAATCTTTTCTATGACACTCAGCTACCACATTAGCATATAATAAAGGATTTTCATTAGCAATTTTATAAAAAAAATTGTATAGTGCAATAATATAATTTTTCAAAGTTTCCCCCTAAAAAATATGCAACAAACTGATGTTTATAAATATTTATAAAATCAATAAATGCACATAGGAATAAAGTGTTTAATGGGGATTGTAGAAGCACAAACTCTACATAAATGTGTAATTTTCATGAAAATTGATTAATAAATGAGAGAGTCCATGCCCCATGAAGTTGTAAATTACTTGACTAAAATAAGTTTAAAGTTTAGCCACCTGTGGTTGAGGTTGACGCAGACCCTTGCAGAGAGGCATGCGGTGAGTATATATTTGTGTATGTACTGTGAAAGGTTAGGGGTAATAGAGGGCAAGTAATAGGAATAAGAACATAAGAACTAAGGTAACTGCAGAAGGCCTATTGGCCTATATGAGGCAGCTCCTATTTATACCCACCCAATAAGAAGGGGGATAGCAAGGAATACGAAGGGGATAGTAATAGGAATAGCGAGGGATCATAAGAGAAAACAAGGGAAAGAAAAAGAAAGAAGGAAAGAGAAAGAAAGCTAAATGGAAGGGTAAGCCTTATGTTAGGTCACGTTTGTTAGACGACGAAACGTCGTCGTCCCTTCACTTTCTAGTGAGTGGTTTGGTTAACAATGAGTGTATTATTTATGCATAAGAAGTTATTTTCTACGTTATTACGAAAAAATTTATGTTTAGAGCATATGGCGCAATACCCTTCAGAGCACCTGAGCCGTGGGTCACCAAATTCTGTACAATTATGGCTGCAAATTTACCGTAGATACGTAAGTTTTCATCATAAAAATAATTGGTTTGCACCACGGTGTTGCCACAATTACATAATATTTTTAACAAATATTTCAGTATTTTACGATTTTTCCGAATTTTTTCATCGTTAGGCCCACTTTAACATTGCAGCCCACCAGTTCATTTCCGACCGTTAAGGTTGCTGGCATCTTGAGTTGCACTTGGCAACCCCTAAAAAGTTCATACGCGTGCCAACGTTTCTCAGTTAGTTTTGGAGTTATAACTATGAATTAGATGTCAAAATGTTTGCAATGAATGTGCTAAAATATAGATACCATACCAAATGTGTTTTTATAATATATTGTGCGTGACGGTGATAAATGTGTGAATTTAATGAAAATTTCAACATTGCTTTTCCAACATTAAAATACAAAATGTGGAAATGGTGCACATTATCAGTCTATATCAGTAAAAAAAAAAAAAACATAACTTTCATACTTTAGTCCAGTAATATGCAATTTTTTTTTTTAAATATTCACAAGCACAGCAGTTATTGTTTTGAATAGTAAGTAGTTGGCCAGTGTGATCTCCGGATGGTCCCCTTCATGCACTATGCTCCAAAAAATAAAAAGTAAAAAAAAATTAATGAAAAAGGGGTGATTTTCAATAATTTTGAAATGGATGATATGTTGTAGCTTCACCAAGTGTTTAATATCAGAATACGGATGAATCGTTTCAGCATCATCAGAATGGTTACGTTTAATTACTATTCATACCTAACGCCACACCTGTTGCTTCTTTATGTTTTAGCTTCTGTATTCATACTGTTCCCCTCTTTATGGATATATATCATTTGGATGATATCCTGCTCTCTTGTGACACTTAAAACTTGTAATGCTTTCCTTTTTACATCTTACGTTGATTATATCCATCTGATTCTTGGTTCTAATCACCCGTATATCTTTAATTAACCTGTCCTAATTATTCATTTTGTATACATATTTCTCATAAGGTTTTCATTCACTCATATTCATTTCTTTTGCACTAAGTATTGATACGCAGGACCTTTTATGATAATCATTCTCTGTTGTCATCATATAGTACCTTGCACTTTGCATCGATAGTATCTACTTCTTTCTTTTATCATCACAGTTTTTTACTCTTCTCAACCACAGTGTCTACTTCTTCACTATATCTGTATCTGATAGTAGATAGTATCTACTATCAGATAGTGATGATAGTAGATAGTAGATAGTGATGATAGTAGATAGTATCTACTATCATCACTGTTTCTATGGAGAGCCCCTTCGGCTCCCCAGAGCTATACCAGGCTGATGTGTATATATTAGACCGTGGCAACAGTCTATCGAAGGAGTTCTAAGCCTACCGGGGACCACGAGCCAGAACCTGCCCCCTCAAGAGAGGCGCGAGGAGCAATGGCCTAAAGACACCCCCCCATGTAATTGGAAGCAGTCTTTGTCTGCCATCTACCAGGTCAGGCACTCAGAAAGGTAGGAATTTCAAAACAAACTACTGTTGATCAAATAAATTGCAAACCGAAATTCGAACTAGCAACAGAACACCCCAATGAAAACCAAGGAAACAAGTATGATGTCACCATAAATGCCGCACATCAGTCTGCACAACCCCTCCCTCCTCCCTGGGAGGGGGACGGGGGGTCCAAGACCTCCACGCCGGCAACTCTCCTCAGTTCAAGAGGTTGTTGTGTTGGTGACGGTTGATCGCTCTGGCTCCACTCTTTGCGCAGTGCTGCAGTGCGATGTTGTTGCTGTGTTTTGGTGGTGTGTGCGCCAGACATAACACAAGAGTACTGGGGCTGCATGCACCTAGGGCCGCCTTCCCTAGGTGAAGGTACTGCCTTCTGTAAGGTAGGTGAAGGTACTGCTCTGTAAGTACTGCCTTTGCAGCCTCAGGCTTTTCGCCGGTACAGTATCTGCGCGCCACGGCCTCCGTGGTAGGGGACACGCTTTGGGTGGACCCGGTTTCCCTTCTTCCCTGTTCCAAGGTGCGGTTCTCTCACATTGTCCGCAGGATTATTCGGTCCAGCCAGCCTGTGGTCTATCCCAGTGCCCACGACGTTCATAAGCTCGCAGCTTTGGCTGCTGTTTTTGGGAATATGTCCTGGGCTGACATTCGGGCACCGGGCTTATGGAGGTCGAACAGGTTTCTGGCTGTACAGTATCTCATTTATGTTCCTAGGCCTTCTTGGGCATGTGTAGCCTTGAACTAAGGAGAGTTGCTGGCATGGAGGTCTGGGATCCCCCCGTCCCTCTCATTGGGAGGGGGAGGGGTTGCGCAGACGGATGTGCGGCGTTTGTGGTGACGTCGTACTTGTTTCCTTGGTTTTGATTGGGGAGTTCTGTTGCTAGTTTAGCTTTGGGTTTACAATTTATTTGATCAGCAGTAGTTTGTTTTGGAATTTCTACTTTTCTGAGTGCCTGACCTGGTAGATGGCAGACAAAGACTGCTTCCAGTTACACGGGGGGTGTCTTTAGGCCATTGCTCCTCGTGCCTCTCTTGAGGGGGCCAGGTTCTGGCTCTGGTCCCCGGTAGGCCCAGAACTCCTTCGATTGACTGTTGCCACGGTCTAATATATACACATCAGCCTGGTATAGCTCTGGGAGCCTCCGGGTCTCACCCATAAAATGGCGTTTCATTACATTAAACGCTGGATTTTGTACACTTCTCAACCACACAGATAATTCATCTCAGTTTACCAGCTTTAAAATCACTGCACACATATCTATTCTTGAAGATTGTAGGCACCATTTGCTCTTTAAAAACATGTCTTTCAGAAACCTTGCTCTTCAAAAAACTTACGTCTCAGGAAATTTGCTTCTTTTTTCCTCAGATTTTTCTTATAATGTGTATTTTATCCATTGTTTTAAAAACATAGTTAATTTTTATTAAATTAATGTTCCATTAGTTGGTAGAGGTGAATCGGAAGAACTTGTCAAGGAGATGGCATGTCTACAAGCAAGGTTGGAAAGCCTTGAGGAACAGATAAGGTCTAGGGAGGCGACAATCGACGAATTAGAAAATCAGCTTCAGCATGCCCGAGCTGATGACCAACGGGAGAAAATACAGGTGAACACAATCTTTCTGTTTGTAAGCACTATGTTTGACTGTGATGGAAATGTGCATGTTTATAGTATGTAATATTTGTTGCATTTTATGTTATTTACGTAAAAACAGGTTTCATTTCTGTACAATTAACCCTTGGCCAGTGGCTACGGAGAAATGGTCATACCCCCTCCTATGTGCAAAAAAAAATAAACAAATTCCCCAAAATTCTTTTTCATGCTAGAATTATTAATTTGTATGCAAATTTAAGAATTTAAGTAAAACATGAAAATAAGTGAATATTTATCATTTCACGAGGTGGAGGTGCTCTTGAAGGTTGTAATTACCTAAGTGTAGTTACAGGATGAGAGCTACACTCGTTGTGTCCCGTCTACCCAGCACTCTTTGTCATATAACGCTTTGAAACTACTAACGGTCTTGGCCTCCACCACCTTCTCCCCTAATTTGTTCCAACCGTCTACCACTCTGTTTGCGAAAGTGAATTTTCTTATATTTCTTCGGCATCTTTGTTTAGTTAGTTTCAATCTATGACCTCTTGTTCTTAAAGTTCCAGGTCTCAGGAAATCTTCCCTATCAATTTTATCAATTCCTGTTACTATTTTGTATGTAGTGATCATATCACCTCTTTTTCTTTTGTCTTCTAGTTTTGGCATATTTAATGCCTCTAACCTCTCCTCGTAGCTCTTGCCCTTCAGTTCTGGGAGCCACTTAGTAGCATGTCTTTGCACCTTTTCCAGTTTGTTGATGTGCTTCTTAAGATATGGGCACCACACAACCGCTGCATATTCTAGCTTTGGCCTAACAAAAGTCGTGAACAATTTCTTTAGTATATCGCCATCCATGTATTTAAACGCAATTCTGAAGTTGGAAAGCGTGGCATAGGCTCCTCGCACAATATTCTTTATGTGGTCCTCAGGTGATAGTTTTCTATCTAGAACCACCCCTAGATCTCTTTCTTTATCAGAATTCTTTAAAGATTTCTCACATAATATATAGGTTGTGTGGGGTCTATGTTCTCCTATTCCACATTCCATAACATGGCATTTATTAACATTAAATTCCATTTGCCAAGTGGCGCTCCATGTACTTATTTTGTCCAGGTCTTCTTGAAGGGCATGACAATCATCTAAGTTTCTTATCCTTCCTATTATCTTAGCATCATCAGCAAACATGTTCATATAATTCTGTATACCAACTGGTAGATCATTTATGTAGACAATAAACATCACTGGTGCAAGAACTGAACCCTGTGGTACTCCACTTGTGACATTTCTCCAGTCCGATACATTGCCTCTGATCACTGCCCTCATTTTTCTATCAGTCAGAAAATTTTTCATCCATGTTAGAAGCTTACCTGTCACCCCTCCAATATTTTCCAGTTTCCAGAACAACCTCTTATGTGGAACTCTGTCGAAAGCCTTTTTTAGGTCCAGATAGATGCAGTCAACCCAACCATCTCTTTCCTGTAATATCTCTGTTGCTCGATCATAGAAACTGAGTAAATTCGATACACAGGATCTTCCAGATCGAAAACCATACTGTCTGTCTGATATTATATCATTTCTCTCCAGGTGTTCTACCCATTTAGTTTTAATTATTTTTTCCAATATTTTGACTATTACACTTGTCAATGATACCGGTCTATAGTTAAGGGGGTCTTCCCTGCTTCCACTTTTGTAGATTGGAACTATGTTAGCCTTTTTCCACACATCAGCTACAACTCCTGTAAACAGGGATGCCTGAAAAATCAGTTGAAGAGGAATGCTGAGCTCAGGTGCACATTCTCTCAGAACCCATGGCGAAACTCCATCTGGACCAACTGCTTTGTTCTTATTTAGCTCCTTGAGCATTTTTTCCACTTCGTCTCTAGACACCTCTATGTGCTCTATGTTGTTCTCTGGAATTCTTATTGTATCTGGTTCCCTGAAGATTTCATTTTGTACAAACACACTTTGGAACTTTTCGTTTAATGTTTCACACATTTCCTTTTCATTTTCCGTGAATCTACTTCCCATTTTCAACCTCTGAATATTATCCTTTACCTGCAATTTGTTGTTTATGAATTTATAGAATAGACCTGGTTCTGTTTTACATTTGTCTGCAATCCCTTTTTCAAAATTTCTTTCTGCCTCTCTCCTCACTGCCGTGTAGTTGTTTCTCGCATCTTTGTATCGCTGGTATGTTTGGGGTTTGGCCTCTTCCTGTATTGATTCCATTTTTGTGACTTTTGGTCTCTGGCCCTCTTGCACTTTCTGTTGAACCAATCCTGTTTCCTAGTTCTGCTTCTCTGTTTTGGTATAAATTTTTTTTGTTCCTTTATCATATATTTCACAAAACTTGACATACATCTCATTCACTTCCTTGCCTAGCAACAAGTCTGTCCAATTATACTCACTAAAAAATTTTCTAAGGTTGCCATAATGTCCTCTCCTAAAATCAGGTTTTGCAATTGCATCGACTGTCATATTTTTTTCCAGATTAAATCGCATTGCATACTTTATTCCCAAAAAGACGTGGTCACTTTTACCCAAGGGAGGAAGGTACTGAATGTCAAATATTTCTTCCTCCTTCCTGGTAAATATCAAATCTAGCATGGAGGGAACGTCCCCTTCCCTCATCCTCGTAGCTTGTTTAACATGTTGATACAAGAATGTTTCCAGGATGAGGTCTACAAATTTACAGGTCCAGAAATCTTCTGTTTTAGCTTCATATGCCTCCCAGTCTATGGATTTCAAGTTGAAGTCGCCGACTATCAACAGCCGTGAACTATCGTTATCCGCTCTTGCTATGATCTCTCTCATTATTGTTATAAGACCTTCTCGTTTACTCTCTAGCTCTCTATTTACTATCTAAGTGTAAGTGTGTGTGTGTATGTATGTATGTATGTATATATGTATGTATGTGTATACATATATATGTATAATAAAAAGTGAATCATTTTTAATGAAACATAATAAAAATTGTATTATCTTTGCAGCGTCTTTCTGAAGAAAATGAGCAGTTACGCATGGAGACTGCACGTGCTCAATCTCAACTAGATGTAGCTATGTCAACACAAGATTCTCAAAGAGGTGTGGTTGAGAGCGTCAACATGCAATTAGGTGAACGTATTAAAGACCTTCTGGCTCTTCACCACGAATTGAATCACCTACTTACTACCTGAGGCGGGTCGGGTCGGGGGCTGCCACCCCACCCGCAGCAACGCTCCAGTGCTGGCCAGAGAAAGACGATTCGCCTTCAGGCTGTCTGGCATGTCTAGTGAGCGCGGGGAATTATGGCCGCTTCTGACCTGGAATCACGCTACACTTTTTACTTCCCCTTCTATAATCCCAATGTATTATTTTTTGCATTTTTTGTAAATAATACTCTGTCATTCCTCACACCGCTAGCCCAGCTTCTTTTATCTTGTCTTTTGTCAAGTCTTGAAAGAAGACAAGTTACTGTGAGGCTCTAGGAACTGTTTGATTAATATTTTCCCTTTGTATTCAAATTTCATCAAGATTACCAATTCATTTATTGTTTTTAATAATGCAGCTTATTTTCTTTATCTTAATCTTCTTGGCAGCTAATTCATATGTTGCACTTACTATAGGATTTGTAGCTCTGTGATTTATAAAAACTGTAACGGATACAAATTTTATTTAAGCTCTATTTCTAAAAGTTGATCTCATTTCCTCATTTATGTGCTCTGCAAAATTAATGTATGTAGCAAAATGACCAACATAGGCACACGAAAAGCTTAATCTTCCTTATTCCTTTTGTCATTAGTGGAATCAAGTTGGCCACGGTTGTTATTGTATTTGGAAATTATACACTGGCACTTTATTTACGATTTTAATGTTCACCATCGTCGGCATTCTACCACTGCTCTGGTAGTTTGATGGCGGTATATATGCATACTACTGTATTTTCATTCATGGTTATTATAAGATATTTGAGTGGGTGTGCATAATATTCTCTGTCTTATCTACCAGAGAGTACTGGAGTGCATATGCATACTATTTTAATTTTATTAAAGGTCATTCTTTAGCCAGTTAACTACTAGGCTTTTGTGGTATCTCCTCATTGTCCCCATCTTATTTTATTGATATTATCCGTCATAAGACTTGGCTCATCAAAAGGTAGCATTTTGTCATATTCTTGATGATGTACATTTAACTTTTTAGTGAATGGAGCAATAGTAATCTTGTTCAGTTGTATTTTATTAATTTATACATTATTTAATGACTTATTTTATATGGAAATAGTATATTTATGCATTATCAAAACTATGACAAAATTACTTTACATTTGGATTTGGATCATTAATTTTGAAGTAGTATTTTTTATAGATTATTTCAAATTAATTAAGAGTTGTAGTTAGGATATATTGTTCCATAATATTGGTTAATACCTGCAGGAATTACTAGAAGGGGTGAGGAGGGGGGCAAGGTAAGGTTATTATCAGGAGCAAACACCAAGTCAGTACCATTATATGGGAGGGGACGAGGTGATGGCAACTACCCATATATGAGGTACATAGAAGCTCAACAGAGTTGGTAATCAATACGTGATAACTTAAAGGTAATTTTCTTGATTATTAAATAGTTCTTGCATTCTGAATGTTTCACTCAGTTTTTCTTTATTGGCATTTTCTAGTATTTTGAAAGTGAAATAGTTGTGTTATTTAAAGGATTGAACCTTTTGTCCTTGAATATAGGCACAATGCCATATTTGTCACTTTACATTACCAGTGGTTAGGAGAGCTCTTCAGCACATTCCTTCAGGAATAGGAGATATTTTATTTCCTGTTGCTTCATTATTTTGTTTATATCTTAGTGATATCTTATTTACTTCTCAAGTTACTTCATTGTTTACAATTTCTCTCTATTATATGTTTGAGTTTACCTCATTAAAGTAGTGTAATTACCTAAATGTAGTTACAGGATGAGTGTGATGCTCGTGGTGTCCCGGCTTTCTAGTAATCTTTGTCAGATGATGCTTTGATGATTTTGGCATCCACCATCTTCTCACCTCACTTGTGTGTATATAGTTATGTGTAGGGTGAGGGTGTGTATATACATGTGTATGTGTGCGTGAATGCACATTCTAACCTGCTTGTGTATATGGGGAGCGAGATCATGCTCTAGAGTCCTGCCTCCTCAATATTGTGAATATTTTATATAATAATACTACATGGAAACATTGTTCAACACTTTTACAAGATATTTGTGTGCCAAACAGTATCAGTTGACAATGATTTCTTAATTTCTTAGGCCAAGAGTAAAGCAAATCTGAGATTATGAGAATTTATCTTAAAAGTAAACTTGGAGACTGGAAGCTGTAGAGACTGGATGGTGGTGATGCTATATGGTGCAAGATACTAGACATTCTAGTTGGACGTAGGTATAAATGTGCTAATTGAATATTCCACTCAAGTTTGCTACTTGTATACCTGTGGTACTTAAACATAATTTCACTGCAGAAAATAAGTCACAATAACGTGGCTAAAAAATGGTCCAGCCCACAGGTATGAAGTTAAACGAAAATGACAAAATTTTGGTCCATGCTGCACCCTTATCAAGTTGTGACCTGGATAGTGACCTGGACTTGATAAGGGTCCAGGTCAGGCCAAAACATTGTCACTGTCATATCATTTCATACGTGTAGGTTAGGTTATTTGTAAATTTTACTGCAATGATGGCAGTTTTGGGAAGTAGTTATGCATTATATTTAGGGAAAGGGGGGGGGGATTGGTTAGTAACTTAATAGTTCACTTGTTAAATTACCTTAAGTTTGGTGCTTACTTGCCTTAAGATTCATATAATGTGCGCTCCTGATTTAATGATCTTTTGCAGCAGCGTTGACATTTATCAGACTGATAACGGTCACTGTAAAATACCGTATAGTTAGATTATTTTGACAAATTTGTTAATTTCTTAATGATTAATATTGCTTTAGATTTGATAAATAGTTTACATTAGTATCTTGTAATGTACTGTATTACTTGGTAGTTACCAGACATAACATGGCATATTTAGTATCAGTACACTACATATATGAACTATTTACGGGTAGGGGCCGATTTTTTTTTTAAGTTCTGAAACCAAATAGCTTTAAATTTGGTATAATTTTTCCATTAGAATTTGATCAAATTTTGTGTTATGTTTTGGGTTATGCAGCATAGTGGTGATGTGGCACTGGATGGAACATAGTGTCATACTCTTCACTAATGCATGGGGGCCATTTTTATACAGTATCTTAATAATACCTGATGCCAGTGTCAAGAATTTTCAAGTAGAGACAATACTTTTGTACAGTAATGATTTTGTAATGGAGATAGAAAATTGTAAATGGATATAGCACTTATGTAAAGGACATAGGACAATCATAGGTAAGATAGGACCTTTACAGCAGATATTGAACTCAATATACATTGTTGTCATGTAGCTGCAGATACAAAAATTTGAGGTGGGAATAATACTTTTGTAATGGAGGTGTGGTCTTTGTAGCCGAGAACTTTCATAGTGGCAGTAGGAGTGTTTTGAAGTGTCGATAGGAATGCTGTTGCAGAGATATTTTTGTAACAGACTTCACTTTTGTAGCTACGATAGAGCTTTTGTAATGATGTTGATAGGACTTTTGTAATGAAAATAAGACTTTTATAATAATTGACCTTTTTAATGACAATAAGACAAAAAGACATGCACCTGCATATAAATGAAACTGGTATACATGTGTCATTTACACTAATTCATCCAGCTTCAAGAGTAAGTGCATTAGTGCACCCTAATATAACTGTATATATATATATACTGTATGCCAGGCACAATAACCAAGAGGCAGTGCTCAAGAACTAGGTCTCGCTTTCCATAGATACTGTACATGTAAGCACACACACACACACGGAATGTATTCCAAGGGGCAGTCATGTGTGTGAAACCGCTCAAAATGTTCAAAATATTATATCAAAATAAAATCTTAGAAGGAAGATGAGGTGCCACAAGCATACAACTAGTCATGAAACTACAAATATGTAATTATATATAAACACTTAACTGAAATACACAGAAATAAAATACCTCTTGTGACATGTTTACTGGGGTTATGAGGTTGATAGTAGACACACAACTTTTATAGTAAAGATAGCTAATATTATAGTTTGTGGAAACAATATAGTTGTCATTATAAAGTATGTATTTTTTTTAATTAGAGCATGTAGAAGTTTACTGGTAATCTCCTTCTCAAGCGTATGGATTATTTTTTGTTTTAGTTTTTTTTTTACTTTAATGTTTGGTAAGAAGTTGGTATAAGAGAGTACTAGAAGGGGTACCACCTCTGGTGCAAGTGTAGGGACCCATAGCCTCGGAGAAGAAAATAAAGAGTACTCAGAGAAGACCTTGTGGATCCTCACTGAACACTTTGATATTTTCTTCTCCTACCACCCCTATTCTTTTGGTATGTACTTGTACTGTAGCTAGGCGATAAGTGAAATACAATATATTTGTAAAAATTCACACAGTATTATTAGTGCCGTAGTTATAGGGTACATGGTATAGAATAGTGAGCCCCTTCCTTGGTAAACTGCTAATATGGTGAATATAATTACATGCTTTCCTTTATGAGGAGATTGTATTTCATTATGCTAAATACAGGTCATTTTTAAAGAACAGTAAGATACTGTTTTAAATAAATGGATTTTGTTAGTAATTACAATACTAAAAATAAATATTATCATAAAGACGTAGACACAAAGAGTTGGTAATGATGGTGAACATTAAAATGTAAATATATAGAGTTATAGTAATTAAATATCAATAGGAATATTATTAATTAAATAATGGTAATATCTTATCACAACCTTAATAACAGGATAAAAAATGCACACTTATGTGTTTTATATAAAGATTTGAACTACACCAAGTCTTTTGCAGTCTCCTGAGTGCATTATAAAGGTCTGAGTATATGGTTTGGACAAGACTTAAATCTCAAAGACTGATTAGTCGTGATGTAACAATGAATCAGTCGTTGTGGTGTAACAACTAATCAGTTGTTGTGGTGTAACAACTAATCAGTTGTTGTGATGTAACAACTAATCAGTTGTTGTGATGTAACAACTAATCAGTCGTTGTGGTGTAACAACTAATCAGTCGTTGTGGTGTAACAACTAATCAGTTGTTGTGATGTAACAACTAATCAGTTGTTGTGATGTAACAACTAATCAGTCGTTGTGGTGTAACAACTAATCAGTTGTTGTGGTGTAACAACTAATCAGTTGTTGTGATGTAACAACTAATCAGTTGTTGTGATGTAACAACTAATCAGTCGTTGTGGTGTAACAACTAATCAGTCGTTGTGATGTAACAACTAATCAGTTGTTGTGATGTAACAACTAATCAGTTGTTGTGATGTAACAACTAATCAGTTGTTGTGATGTAACAAATAATCAGTTGTTGTGATGTAACAAATAATCAGTTGTTGTGATGTAACAAATAATCAGTTGTTGTGACGTAACAACTAATCAGTTGTTGTGATGTAAGTCTTGTGCAAACCATACTCTCAGACCTTGGTAATACACTCAGGAGAGTGCAAAAGACTTGGTGTAGTTCAAATCTTTACATAAAATACATAAATAATGTACCGTACATAATTGTGAGTCTTTTATCCAATATGAATATTAATAACCCAATTCACACATCAAAAGAAAGTAATGATGTTTGAGTCCATTGTGAACCCTTAGTAAGATACCACTTGGTAAGGGGTCCAAGTTAGACCAAAATGTCATCACTCATTTCTTTCATATGTGTGAGTTGGATTCTTAATTTTCCTCCGCATTATTGGGACTTATTCTCTGCAATAAAAATATTGGTCATCTTGCCAGATATGACTTGTAGAATCTGGTGATGGCTTTTCCAGTCTTCTCTCTCTATATATCTCAGATGAATCATAATCTTTAGCTTCCTTGCGCACGAGGCAACATATCTTCTTTATCGCACTCTCTTGTAAACACAGATGAGAAGTATTCTGAATAATAACCAAAGTATTCAATAATGTGGTTATTATCAAGTATTGTTTTGAACTATCATTGATGGATAGGCATCTGCTCCAGTGCCACTTTGTAATGTAGCATTAAATGTCCTTACATATTTCTTGAGAAATTACTGGAATTTTTACAGCAGTGCACATCATTACAGAATTTGCAAAGTCTAAACATAGTTTGACATTGGTCATTCCAAGACAGCGTTATATATCTTTATATATTTACCGAGAAAGTACTAACATTCTCACTGCAACAGTGCGCATCATTACAGAATATCTACACTTGTCCAAATATATATGTTTAGGCTGGGAGATCCCACTGTTCATTTGTGATATTTAGACCACACTTTATTAAGAGTAAGGCCTATCTGTTTATAACCACCAGCAGTATTAATTAAACCATTTATCAAGAGTATTGAGTTAAAATACATTTTGTATTAGAAATGGACAGTTTGATAAAATACTAAAGCCATACAGTGGATTCCCACATCCCTAAACTTTTGAGGCACACGCAGTACTGACTGAACCATTAGTCCAGTCAGTAGTGAGTGTGCCTGTGGAGTGAACTCTTCATGCACACGCAGTACTGACTGAACCATTAGTCCAGTCAGTAGTGAGTGTGCCTGTGGAGTGAACTCTTCATGCACACGCAGTACTGACTGAACCATTAGTCCAGTCAGTAGTGGGTGTGCCTGTGGAGTGAACTCTTCATGCACACGCAGTACTGACTGAACCATTAGTCCAGTCAGTAGTGGGTGTGCCTGTGGAGTGAACTCTTCATGCACACGCAGTACTGACTGAACCATTAGTCCAATCAGTAGTGGGTGTGCCTGTCGAGCTATCGGATGCAGGATCGATCCCATCAGGTGGCTTCAGTATTTTCTCTCGGAAATATCACGCTCTTGTTATTTCGTTGGCAATATACAGAGCTGCACAAGTGGTGAGATGGTCTTCATTGAAGATCCTGATTGTTCTATCAACCCAATTCTTTAATACAGTAATAAAGGACATTAATCAAAGTCTGTATAGGATATATAATTTTTAATTTACTTTGTTATATGATGTTGCCTTGTAACATCTGTGCAAAGTAAGTATATAATATTTTTTAAATATTGAAGACTTAAAGGTGCTTACATTGTGGGAGTGGATATTATTTAGAGTTATTACACGAAGATATTTCATTCAAACGTTTGTTTATTCTGTAAGTGGACTGTAATAATGGTACACATTGTGCGTGACTGCACAATGTTGCTATTTACTCTTTTTGTTGAGACTGAAATAAATAAACGTCATTATCATTTGATTAATTTATTGTGAGAAATTAGTACAGTAATGCAGTATTTAACACTACTCTCAGTTCTCATGTGTTGTATGATCCGTGGTGAATGTTGCCATCATACTGATGAGTGTGTCCATCACCTTGAATGTTGCCATCACCACTGATGAGTGTGTCCATCACCATGAATGTTGCCATCACCACTGATGAGTGTGTCCATCACCACTGATGAGTGTGTCCATCACCTTGAATGTTGCCATCACCACTGATGAGTGTGTCCATCACCACTGATGAGTGTCCATCACCACTGATGAGTGTGTCCATCACCACTGATGAGTGTGTCCATCACCACTGATGAGTGTGTCCATCACCACTGATGAGTGTCCATCACCACTGATGAGTGTGTCCATCACCACTGATGAGTGTGTCCATCACCACTGATGAGTGTGTCCATCACCACTGATGAGGGTGTCCACCACTGATGAGTGTGTCCATCACCACTGATGAGGGTGTCCATCACCACTGATGAGTGTCCATCACCACTGATGAGTGTGTCCATCACCACTGATGAGTGTGTCCATCACCACTGATGAGTGTGTCCATCACCACTGATGAGTGTGTCCATCACCATGAATGTTGCCATCACCACTGATGAGTGTGTCCATCACCACTGATGAGTGTGTCCACCACTGATGAGTGTCCATCACCACTGATGAGTGTGTCCATCACCACTGATGAGTGTGTCCATCACCACTGATGAGTGTCCATCACCACTGATGAGTGTGTCCATCACCACTGATGAGTGTGTCCATCACCACTGATGAGTGTGTCCATCACCACTGATGAGTGTGTCCATCACCATGAATGTTGCCATCACCACTGATGAGTGTGTCCATCACCATGAATGTTGCCATCACCACTGATGAGTGTGTCCATCACCACTGATGAGTGTGTCCATCACCACTGATGAGTGTCCATCACCACTGATGAGTGTCCATCACCACTGATGAGTGTCCATCACCACTGATGAGTGTGTCCATCACCACTGATGAGTGTGTCCATCACCACTGATGAGTGTGTCCATCACCACTGGTGAGTGTGTCCATCACCACTGATTGTGTCCATCACCATGAATGTTGCCATCACCACTGATGAGTGTGTCCATCACTGATGAGTGTCCATCACCACTGATGAGTGTCCATCACCACTGATGAGTGTGTCCATCACTGATGAGTGTGTCCATCACTGATGAGTGTGTCCATCACCACTGATGAGTGTGTCCATCACCACTGGTGAGTGTCCATCACCACTGATGAGTGTGTCCATCACCACTGATGAGTGTGTCCATCACCACTGGTGAGTGTCCATCACCACTGATGAGTGTCCATCACCACTGATGAGTGTCCATCACCACTGATGAGTGTGTCCATCACTGATGAGTGTGTCCATCACCACTGATGAGTGTGTCCATCACCACTGGTGAGTGTCCATCACCACTGATGAGTGTGTCCATCACCACTGATGAGTGTGTCCATCACCACTGGTGAGTGTCCATCACCACTGATGAGTGTGTCCATCACCACTGATGAGTGTGTCCATCACCACTGATGAGTGTGTCCATCACTGATGAGTGTCCATCACCACTGATGAGTGTGTCCATCACCACTGATGAGTGTGTCCATCACCACTGATGAGTGTGTCCATCACCACTGATGAGTGTGTCCATCACCACTGATGAGTGTCCATCATCACTGGTGAGTGTCCATCACCACTGATGAGTGTCCATCATCACTGGTGAGTGTCCATCACCACTGATGAGTGTCCATCATCACTGGTGAGTGTCCATCACCACTGATGAGTGTCCATCATCACTGGTGAGTGTCCATCACCACTGATGAGTGTCCATCATCACTGGTGAGTGTCCATCACCACTGATGAGTGTCCATCATCACTGGTGAGTGTCCATCACCACTGATGAGTGTCCATCATCACTGGTGAGTGTCCATCACCACTGATGAGTGTGTCCATCACCACTGGTGAGTGTCCATCACCACTGATGAGTGTGTCCATCACCACTGATGAGTGTCCATCACCACTGATGAGTGTGTCCATCACCACTGATGAGTGTCCATCACCACTGGTGAGTGTGTCCATCACCACTGATGAGTGTCCATCACCACTGATGAGTGTGTCCATCACCACTGGTGAGTGTGTCCATCACCACTGATGAGTGTCCATCACCACTGATGAGTGTCCATCACCACTGGTGAGTGTGTCCATCACTGATGAGTGTCCATCACCACTGATGAGTGTCCATCACCACTGATGAGTGTCCATCACCACTGATGAGTGTCCATCACCACTGATGAGTGTGTCCATCACCACTGATGAGTGTGTCCATCACCACTGATGAGTGTGTCCATCACCACTGGTGAGTGTGTCCATCACCACTGATGAGTGTCCATCACCACTGATGAGTGTCCATCACCACTGGTGAGTGTGTCCATCACCACTGATGAGTGTGTCCATCACCACTGATGAGTGTGTCCATCACCATGAATGTTGCCATCACCACTGATGAGTGTGGCCATCACCATGAATGTTGCCATCACCACTGATGAGTGTGTCCATCACCATGAATGTTGCCATCACCACTGATGAGTGTGGCCATCACCACTGATGAGTGTGTCCATCACCACTGATGAGTGTGGCCATCACCATGAATGTTGCCATCACCACTGATGAGTGTGTCCATCACCACTGGTGAGTGTGTCCATCACCACTGATGAGTGTCCATCACCACTGATGAGTGTGTCCATCACCACTGATGAGTGTGTCCATCACCACTGATGAGTGTCCATCACCACTGATGAGTGTGTCCATCACCACTGGTGAGTGTCCATCACCACTGATGAGTGTGTCCATCACCACTGATGAGTGTGTCCATCACCACTGGTGAGTGTGTCCATCACCACTGATGAGGGTGTCCATCACCACTGATGAGTGTGTCCATCACCACTGGTGAGTGTGTCCATCACCACTGGTGAGTGTGTCCATCACCACTGATGAGTGTCCATCACCACTGATGAGTGTGTCCATCACCACTGATGAGTGTCCATCACCACTGGTGAGTGTCCATCACCACTGATGAGTGTGTCCATCACCACTGGTGAGTGTGTCCATCACCACTGATGAGTGTCCATCACCACTGATGAGTGTCCATCACCACTGATGAGTGTCCATCACCACTGGTGAGTGTGTCCATCACCACTGATGAGTGTGTCCATCACCACTGATGAGTGTGTCCATCACCACTGGTGAGTGTCCATCACCACTGATGAGTGTGTCCATCACCACTGGTGAGTGTGTCCATCACCACTGATGAGTGTCCATCACCACTGATGAGTGTCCATCACCACTGATGAGTGTCCATCACCACTGATGAGTGTCCATCACCACTGATGAGTGTGTCCATCACCACTGATGAGTGTGTCCATCACCACTGATGAGTGTGTCCATCACCACTGATGAGTGTGTCCATCACCATGAATGTTGCCATCACCACTGATGAGTGTGTCCATCACCACTGGTGAGTGTCCATCACCACTGATGAGTGTGTCCATCACCACTGATGAGTGTGTCCATCACCACTGATGAGTGTGTCCATCACCACTGATGAGTGTGTCCATCACCACTGATGAGTGTGTCCATCACCATGAATGTTGCCATCACCACTGATGAGTGTGTCCATCACCACTGATGAGTGTCCATCATGAATGTTGCCATCACCACTGATGAGTGTCCATCACCACTGATGAGTGTGTCCATCACCACTGATGAGTGTGTCCATCACCATGAATGTTGCCATCACCACTGATGAGTGTGTCCATCACCACTGATGAGTGTCCATCACCACTGATGAGTGTGTCCATCACCACTGATGAGTGTGTCCATCACCACTGATGAGTGTGGCCATCACCATGAATGTTGCCATCACTACTGATGAGTGTGTCCATCACCACTGATGAGTGTGGCCATCACCATGAATGTTGCCATCACTACTGATGAGTGTGTCCATCACCACTGGTGAGTGTGGCCATCACCACTGATGAGTGTGGCCATCACCATGAATGTTGCCATCACTACTGATGAGTGTGTCCATCACCACTGATGAGTGTGTCCATCACCACTGATGAGTGTGTCCATCACCACTGATGAGTGTGGCCATCACCATTGATGAGTGTCCATCACCATGAATGTTGCTATCACTACTGGTAAGTATGTATTCACCTACTTGTACTCACTTAGTTGTGCTTGTGGGGATTGAGCTTTGGCTCTTTGGTCAACTGGTGTACAGGTTCCCGAGCCTACTGGGATCTATTATATCTACATTATAAACTATGTATGGAGTCAGCCTCCACCACATTACTGTCTACTGCATTCCACCTGTTAACTACTCTGACACTGAAAGTTCTTTCTAACGTCCCTGTGTCTCATTTGGGTACTCAGTCTCCACCTGTACCCCATTGTTTGCGTACCACCTGTGTTAAGCTGTTTATCCTTGACTACCCTGTCAATTCCTCTGAGGATTTTGTAGGTAGTGGTCATGTCTCCCCTTACTCTCTGTCTTCCAGTGTTGCGAGATGCATTTCCCGCAGCATTGATTATGATTGCTCGTAACTCATGCCTCTTAGTTCTGGGACTAACCTAGTGGCATACCTCTGAACTTTTTCAAGCTTCGTGTTTTGCTCGACAAGGTACAGGCTCCATGTTGGGGGCGCATACTCCAGGATTGGCCTTATATGTGCTGTGTACAAGGTTCTGAATGATTCTTTACACAGGTTCCTGAAAACAGTTCTGATGTTAGCCAGCCTTGCATAGGCTGCTGATGTAATTCTTTTTATGGGGGCTTCAGGAGACAGGTTTGGTGTGATATCAACTCCTAGATCTTTCTCTCTGTCCATTTCGTGAAGGACTTCATTTCCCATTCTGTATCCTGTGTCTGGCCCCCTATTTCTGCCACCTAGTGTGTCCATCACAATGAATTAGGAATGTTTCCATTAGCACTGATCAGCATGTTCATCACCTTGAATGATGAACCTTGCCATTACCTCAGTTGAATGTCTCCTTCACGTGAATGATGAATCTTTCTACAAATTCTGATGAATGTTACCATGAGCACTGATGAGAATATTCATCTGTGAATGATGAATGTTATAATGAACACTGATGAGTGTGGTCATCACCATGAATGATGAATGTTACCATGAGCACTAATGAGTGTGTTCATCACCATGAATGATGAATGTTACCATGAGCACTGATGAGTGTGTCCATCACCATGACTGATGATTGCTTCTTAACACTTTCGTGATGCAGTATGGCGTCAAAAATTTATTAGACGAATGTGCGGGAATGACGCAGTATGGCATCAAAAAGTGTAAAATTTTCTAAAATTTATGTTTTCATCAAATTTTGAGGGGACAGGTTTTAAAATTGGCACCAACGTCTTCCCATTTTCTGTGATGGCCCATGTGGCACTGAGGCAGCGCGACCCAGGAGGCATTTGTAAGCTGGATATGGGCATGTAACAGGTGGGCCAATGGGTGTACGCTCAGGGGTAACACATGGCCTGCTTTGGCTCAGCTGGGGGTGGAGCGTGCCGCAGTTTTGGACATTATGTGCATATACTCCTGGAGGGAATTGTATGGTGAACACAGTAATACCAAAATGAAAGACCTAGGACAAGAATTGAGGTGACCAAAGCGAAAAGAGTATACAAATTGTATTGCTTTGTGTGCTCGCAGGCAACACGCGACCAATTTCTCGGTTTGTTACGGGTGGTATGTTCAGATTTTTTACTTTATATGCATATATTCCTGTAGGGAATCTATTGCGAACACATTGATACCAAAATGAAAAACCTAGGACGAGAATTAAGGCGACAAAATTGAAAAGAGTATTCACTTTTCAGTATTACAGCGCACTCCCTTGGAATGCCCGGCCCACCTTGGGGTAGACGTGTGCTTGCTCGCCCACAGCGGGAAAGTGTTAACATTTGCTTTATACATAAGTATGAGCAGCAGCCTTCATCACATAGTTGACAGAATTTGGTGATCAGTATTACAACAAGTCTAGTGAGCAAGTAAGAAAGACTTGTGTTGTGCTGCAAAAAGCCTTCTCTATTTGTTCACCTGACCTGCGTGGGTGTGTTTCTGACACAGGTCTTCAAGTGCACCAGCGGCTACACCCACGGCTGCCCACGCCACAGTCTCGGTAACAATACATTAATACACTAAGTATTAATCAAGCCTACATATAATACTCACATATGTACATAATGTATACATCTTATGTGTTTAATGTATACATTTTATGTGTATAATGTATATATTTTATTGTGTGTATAATATATACATTTTATTGTGTACATAATGAATACATTTTGTCATGTATATAATGCACACATTTTCTGAGGTATATAATATATACATTTTGTCAGTTATCTAATGTATACATTTTGACATATATATACCAGTATATATATATATATATATATATATATATATATATATATATATATATATATATATATATATATATATATATATATATATATACATTTTATTATGTATACAATTGAAGTTGCAACAATTTGATGATGATGTGTAGGGGACAGGATGCTTGCATCTGTACGCACACTGGAGTGACTAATGCAGGATGTGTTTACTCGTGTTATCAGTGTCCTGTATGCCTCTTTCTCGGGTTTCTATAATGCATCAGTTTCTAGTGCGTTTAAAAGTAGACATCTTTTATGTCTTGCCTCACGTTGGCTGCTCACTCTGCTATTCTTGATTGAATATCACAAATTTCCTACTCTGTACTATGTTAGATTGCTTACAACCTAATATGCCTCTTATTGATAGCATTATGTATTCAAATAACAAAAGTTATGGTTAGGTTTCTATTACTTGAACTATATAATGTCTTCCTCTAAAACCATATATTGTTCTGAAATATATGATTTCACTGTTGCAAGAAATATCTATTTCATTTTTATTTAATTAGTGAAAGATATTTATTTGTATTTGTCATCCAGATTCCTATGAGCTCCCTGTCCCACTACCCAGTCTTGCTCCACCCCACAGAACCCATCACTACACCACCCATCTCTGCTCCGCCCCACACCACCCATCTCTGCTCCACCCCACACCACACATCTCTGCTCCACCCCACACCACCCATCACCACACCACCCATCTCTGCTCCACCCCACACCACCCATCTCTGCTCCACCCCACACCACCCATCTCTGCTCCACCCCCACACCACCCATCTCTGCTCCACCCCACACCACCCATCTCTGCTCTACCCCACACCACCCATCTCTGCTCTACCCCACACCACCCATCTCTGCTCTACCCCACACCACCCAACTCTGCTCTACCCCACACCACCCATCTCTGCTCCACCCCACACCACCCATCTCTGCTCTACCCCACACCACCCATCTCTGCTCTACCCCACACCACCCATCTCTGCTCTACCCCACACCACCCATCTCTGCTCTACCCCACACCACCCATCTCTGCTCCACCCCACACCACCCATCTCTGCTCTACCCCACACCACCCATCTCTGCTCTACCCCACACCACCCATCTCTGCTCTACCCCACACCACACATATCTGCTCCACCCCACACCACCCATCTCTGCTCTACCCCACACCACCCATCTCTGCTCCACCCCACACCACCCATCTCTGCTCTACCCCACACCACCCATCTCTGCTCTACCCCACACCACCCATCTCTGCTCTACCCCACACCACCATCTCTGCTCCACCCCACACCACCCATCCCACACTGCCCATTTCTCCCTAATCCCCCCACACCACCCATTTTACTTCACACCACCCAGCTCTCCTTGACCCCCACACCACCCAGCTCTCCTTGACCCCACACCACCCAGCTCTCCTTGACCCCACACCACCCAGCTCTGCCTGCCCCACACCACCAGCTCTGCCCTGCCTCACACCACCCAGCTCTGCCCTGCCCCACACCACCCAGCTCTGCCCCACCTCACACCACCCAGCTCTGCCCTGCCCCACACCACCCAGCTCTGCCCTGCCTCACACCACCCAGCTCTGCCCTGCCCCACACCACCCAGCTCTGCCCTGCCCCACACCACCCAACTCTGCCCTGCCCCACACCACCCAGCTCTGCCCTGCCCCACACCACCCAGCTCTGCCCCGCCTCACACCACCCAGCTCTGCCCTGCCCCCACCACCCAGCTCTGCCCTGCCTCACACCACCCAGCTCTGCCCTGCCCCACTCCACCCAACTCTGCCCTGCCCCACACCACCCAGCTCTGCCCTGCCCCACACCACCCAGCTCTGCCCCGCTCACATCACCCAGCTCTGCCCCGCCTCACACCACCCAGCTCTGCCCTGCCCCACACCACCCAGCTCTGCCCTGCCCCACACCACCCAACTCTGCCCTGCCCCACACCACCCAGCTCTGCCCTGCCCCACACCACCCAGCTCTGCCCCCACCTCTCGACTATCGTGTCTCTTGTTAGCGTGTCTCGGAAGAAGCTGCTCAAGGCCCAATGGAAACCTCTTATGTTTGTAAGGTTAATCATTTTTATTTATATTTTATATATTTGTTTTAAGCAATCATTTTCAATTTTTTCTTTAATTGTCTACATTAATATTGTGTATGTACTTAACAATAAAGGAC
>WNGS01160430.1:8476123-8575090 GCA_020271785.1 Procambarus virginalis | reverse complement strand
CCCCTATTCTTTTGGTATGTACTTGTACTGTAGCTAGGCGATAAGTGAAATACAATATATTTGTAAAAATTCACACAGTATTATTAGTGCCGTAGTTATAGGGTACATGGTATAGAATAGTGAGCCCCTTCCTTGGTAAACTGCTAATATGGTGAATATAATTACATGCTATTCTTTATGAGGAGATTGTATTTCATTATGCTAAATACAGGTATTTTTAAAGAACAGTAAGATACTGTTTTAAATAAATGGATTTTGTTAGTAATTACAATACTAAAAATAAATATTATCATAAAGACCTAGACACAAAGAGTTGGTAATGATGGTGAACATTAAAATGTAAATATATAGAGTTATAGTAATTAAATATCAATAGGAATATTATTAATTAAATAATGGTAATATCTTATCACAGCCTTAATAACAGGATAAAAAATGCACACTTATGTGTTTTATATAAAGATTTGAACTACACCAAGTCTTTTGCAGTCTCCTGAGTGCATTATAAAGGTCTGAGTATATGGTTTGGACAAGACTTAAATCTCAAAGACTGATTAGTCGTGATGTAACAATGAATCAGTCGTTGTGGTGTAACAACTAATCAGTTGTTGTGGTGTAACAACTAATCAGTTGTTGTAATGTAACAAATAATCAGTTGTTGTGATGTAACAACTAATCAGTTGTTGTGATGTAACAACTAATCAGTCGTTGTGATGTAACAAATAATCAGTTGTTGTGATGTAACAAATAATCAGTTGTTGTGATGTAACAACTAATCAGTTGTTGTGATGTAGCAACTAATCAGTCGTTCTGATGTAACAAATAATCAGTTGTTGTGACGTAACAACTAATCAGTTGTTGTGATGTAAGTCTTGTGCAAACCATACTCTCAGACCTTGATAATACACTCAGGAGAGTGCAAAAGACTTGGTGTAGTTCAAATCTTTACATAAAATACATAAATAATGTACCGTACATAATTGTGAGTCTTTTATCCAATATGAATATTAATAACCCAATTCACACATCAAAAGAAAGTAATGATGTTTGAGTCCATTGTGAACCCTTAGTAAGATACCACTTGGTAAGGGGTCCAAGTTAGACCAAAATGTCATCACTCATTTCTTTCATATGTGTGAGTTGGATTCTTAATTTTCCTCCGCATTATTGGGACTTATTCTCTGCAATAAAAATATTGGTCATCTTGCCAGATATGACTTGTAGAATCTGGTGATGGCTTTTCCAGTCTTCTCTCTCTATATATCTCAGATGAATCATAATCTTTAGCTTCCTTGCGCACGAGGCAACATATCTTCTTTATCGCACTCTCTTGTAAACACAGATGAGAAGTATTCTGAATAATAACCAAAGTATTCAATAATGTGGTTATTATCAAGTATTGTTTTGAACTATCATTGATGGATAGGCATCTGCTCCAGTGCCACTTTGTAATGTAGCATTAAATGTCCTTACATATTTCTTGAGAAATTACTGGAATTTTTACAGCAGTGCACATCATTACAGAATTTGCAAAGTCTAAGCATAGTTTGACATTGGTCATTCCAAGACAGCGTTATATATCTTTATATATTTACCGAGAAAGTACTAACATTCTCACTGCAACAGTGCGCATCATTACAGAATATCTACACTTGTCCAAATATATATGTTTAGGCTGGGAGATCCCACTGTTCATTTGTGATATTTAGACCACACTTTATTAAGAGTAAGGCCTATCTGTTTATAACCACCAGCAGTATTAATTAAACCATTTATCAAGAGTATTGAGTTAAAATACATTTTGTATTAGAAATGGACAGTTTGATAAAATACTAAAGCCATACAGTGGATTCCCACATCCCTAAACTTTTGAGGCACACGCAGTACTGACTGAACCATTAGTCCAGTCAGTAGTGAGTGTGCCTGTGGAGTGAACTCTTGATGCACACGCAGTACTGACTGAACCATTAGTCCAGTCAGTAGTGAGTGTGCCTGTGGAGTGAACTCTTGATGCACACGCAGTACTGACTGAACCATTAGTCCAGTCAGTAGTGAGTGTGCCTGTGGAGTGAACTCTTGATGCACACACAGTACTGACTGAACCATTAGTCCAGTCAGTAGTGAGTGTGCCTGTGGAGTGAACTCTTGATGCACACGCAGTACTGACTGAACCATTAGTCCAATCAGTAGTGGGTGTGCCTGTCGAGCTATCGGATGCAGGATCGATCCCATCAGGTGGCTTCAGTATTTTCTCTCGGAAATATCACGCTCTTGTTATTTCGTTGGCAATATACAGAGCTGCACAAGTGGTGAGATGGTCTTCATTGAAGATCCTGATTGTTCTATCAACCCAATTCTTTAATACAGTAATAAAGGACATTAATCAAAGTCTGTATAGGATATATAATTTTTAATTTACTTTGTTATATGATGTTGCCATGTAACATCTGTGCAAAGTAAGTATATAATATTTTTTTTAAATATTGAAGACTTACAGGTGCTTACATTGTGGGAGTGGATATTATTTAGAGTTATTACACGAAGATATTTCATTCAAACGTTTGTTTATTCTGTAAGTGGACTGTAATAATGGTACACATTGTGCGTGACTGCACAATGTTGCTATTTACTCTTTTTGTTGAGACTGAAATAAATAAACGTCATTATCATTTGATTAATTTATTGTGAGAAATTAGTACAGTAATGCAGTATTTAACACTACTCTCAGTTCTCATGTGTTGTATGATCAGTGGTGAATGTTGCCATCATACTGATGAGTGTGTCCATCACCTTGAATGTTGCCATCACCACTGATGAGTGTGTCCATCACCATGAATGTTGCCATCACCACTGATGAGTGTGTCCATCACCACTGATGAGTGTGTCCATCACCACTGATGAGTGTGTCCATCACCACTGATGAGTGTGTCCATCACCTTGAATGTTGCCATCACCACTGATGAGTGTGTCCATCACCACTGATGAGTGTCCATCACCACTGATGAGTGTGTCCATCACCACTGATGAGTGTGTCCATCACCACTGATGAGTGTGTCCATCACCACTGATGAGTGTGTCCATCACCACTGATGAGTGTGTCCATCACCACTGATGAGTGTGTCCATCACCACTGATGAGTGTCCATCACCACTGATGAGTGTGTCCATCACTGATGAGTGTGTCCATCACCACTGATGAGTGTGTCCATCACCATGAATGTTGCCATCACCACTGATGAGTGTGTCCATCACCACTGATGAGGGTGTCCATCACCACTGATGAGTGTCCATCACTGATGAGTGTGTCCATCACCACTGATGAGTGTGTCCATCACCACTGATGAGTGTGTCCATCACCATGAATGTTGCCATCACCACTGTTGAGTGTGTCCATCACCACTGATGAGTGTGTCCACCACTGATGAGTGTGTCCATCACCACTGGTGAGTGTGTCCATCACCACTGATGAGTGTGTCCATCACCACTGATGAGTGTGTCCATCACCACTGATGAGTGTCCATCACTACTGATGAGTGTGTCCATCACCACTGATGAGTGTGTCCATCACCATGAATGTTGTCATCACCACTGGTGAGTGTGTCCATCACTGATGAGTGTGTCCATCACCATGAATGTTGCCATCACTACTGATGAGTGTGTCCATCACCACTGATGAGTGTGTCCATCACCATGAATGTTGCCATCACCACTGATGAGAGTGTCCATCACCACTGGTGAGTGTGTCCATCACCACTGATGAGTGTGTCCATCACCACTGATGAGTGTGTCCACCACTGATGAGTGTCCATCACCACTGATGAGTGTGTCCATCACCACTGATGAGTGTGTCCACCACTGATGAGTGTCCATCACCACTGATGAGTGTGTCCATCACCACTGATGAGTGTGTCCATCACTGATGAGTGTGTCCATCACCATGAATGTTGCCATCACCACTGATGAGTGTGGCCATCACCACTGATGAGTGTGTCCATCACCACTGATGAGTGTGTCCATCACTGATGAGTGTGTCCATCACTGATGAGTGTCCATCACCATGAATGTTGCCATCACCACTGATGAGTGTGGCCATCACTGATGAGTGTCCATCACCATGAATGTTGCCATCACCACTGATGAGTGTGTCCATCACCATGAATGTTGCCATCACCACTGATGAGTGTGTCCATCACTGATGAGTGTCCATCACCATGAATGTTGCCATCACCACTGATGAGTGTGTCCATCACTGATGAGTGTCCATCACCATGAATGTTGCCATCACCACTGATGAGTGTGGCCATCACCACTGATGAGTGTGTCCATCACCACTGATGAGGGTGTCCACCACTGATGAGTGTCCATCACCATGAATGTTGCCATCACCACTGATGAGTGTGTCCATCACTGATGAGTGTGTCCACCACTGATGAGTGTGTCCATCACCACTGGTGTGTCCATCACCGCTGATGAGTGTGTCCATCACCACTGATGAGTGTGTCCATCACCACTGATGAGTGTGTCCATCACCACTGATGAGTGTGTCCATCACCACTGATGAGTGTGTCCATCACCACTGATGAGTGTGTCCATCACCACTGATGAGTGTGTCCATCACCACTGATGAGTGTGTCCATCACCACTGATGAGGGTGTCCATCACCACTGATGAGTGTCCATCACCACTGATGAGTGTGTCCATCACCATGAATGTTGCCATCACCACTGATGAGTGTGTCCATCACCACTGATGAGTGTGTCCATCACCATGAATGTTGCCATCACCACTGATGAGTGTGTCCATCACCACTGATGAGTGTGTCCATCACCACTGATGAGTGTGTCCATCACCACTGATGAGTGTGTCCATCACCACTGATGAGTGTGTCCATCACCACTGATGAGTGTGTCCATCACCACTGATGAGTGTGTCCATCACCACTGATGAGTGTGTATTCACTTAGTTGTATTTTACGGGGGTTGAGCTTTGCTCTTTCGGCCCGCCTCTCAACTGTCAATCAACTGTTTACTAACTACACTAACTACTTTTTTTTTTTTTTTTTTTTCACACCACACACACACACACACCCAGGAAGCAGCCCGTGACAGCTGACTAACTCCCAGGTACCTATTTACTGCTAGGTAACACGGGCATTCAGGGTGAAAGAAACTTTGCCCATTTGTTTCTGCCGGGTGCGGGAATCGAACCCGCGCCACAGAATTACGAATCCTGTTCGCTATCCACCAGGCTACCTGGCCCCTCCATCACCACTGATGAGTGTCCATCACCATGAATGTTGCCATCACCACTGATGAGTGTGTCCATCACCACTGATGAGTGTGTCCATCACCATGAATGTTGCCATCACCACTGATGAGTGTGTCCATCACCACTGATGAGTGTCCATCACTGATGAGTGTGTCCATCACCACTGATGAGTGTCCATCACTGATGAGTGTGTCCATCACCATGAATGTTGCCATCACCACTGATGAGTGTGGCCATCACCACTGATGAGTGTGGCCATCACCACTGATGAGTGTGTCCATCACCATGAATGTTGCCATCACCACTGATGAGTGTCCATCACCACTGATGAGTGTGTCCATCACCACTTATGAGTGTCCATCACCACTGATGAGTGTGTCCATCACCACTGATGAGTGTCCATCACCACTGATGAATGTGTCCATCACCACTGATGAGTGTCCATCACCACTGATGAGTGTCCATCACCACTGATGAGTGTCCATCACCACTGATGAGTGTGTCCATCACCACTGATGAGTGTCCATCACCACTGATGAGTGTGTCCATCACCATGAATGTTGCCATCACCACTGATGAGTGTGTCCATCACCACTGATGAGCGTGTCCATCACCACTGATGAGTGTGTCCATCACCATGAATGTTGCCATCACCACTGATGAGTGTGTCCATCACCATGAATGTGTCCATCACCACTGATGAGTGTGTCCATCACCACTGATGAGTGTGTCCATCACCATGAATGTTGCCATCACCACTGATGAGTGTGTCCATCACCATGAATGTTGCCATCACCACTGATGAGTGTGTCCATCACCACTGATGAGTGTGTCCATCACTGATGAGTGTGTCCATCACCACTGATGAGTGTGTCCATCACCACTGATGAGTGTCCATCACCACTGATAAGTGTGTCCATCACCACTGGTGAGTGTGTCCATCACCACTGATGAGTGTGTCCATCACCACTGATGAGTGTGTCCATCACTGATGAGTGTGTCCATCACTGATGAGTGTGTCCATCACTGATGAGTGTGTCCATCACTGATGAGTGTGTCCATCACCACTGATGAGTGTGTCCATCACCACTGATGAGTGTGTCCATCACCACTGATGAGTGTGTCCATCACCACTGATGAGTGTGTCCATCACCACTGATGAGTGTCCATCACCACTGATGAGTGTGTCCATCACTGATGAGTGTGTCCATCACCACTGATGAGTGTCCATCACCACTGATGAGTGTCCATCACCACTGATGAGTGTGTCCATCACCACTGATGAGTGTCCATCACCACTGATGAATGTGTCCATCACCACTGATGAGTGTCCATCACCACTGATGAGTGTGTCCATCACCACTGGTGAGTGTGTCCATCACCACTGATGAGTGTGTCCATCACCATGAATGTTGCCATCACCACTGATGAGTGTGTCCATCACCACTGATGAGTGTCCATCACCACTGATGAGTGTGTCCATCACCATGAATGTTGCCATCACCACTGATGAGTGTGTCCATCACCACTGATGAGTGTGTCCATCACCACTGATGAGTGTGTCCATCACCACTGATGAGTGTGTCCATCACCACTGATGAGTGTGTCCATCACCACTGATGAGTGTGTCCATCACCACTGATGAGTGTGTCCATCACCACTGATGAGTGTCCATCACCATGAATGTTGCCATCACTGATGAGTGTCCATCACCACTGATGAGTGCCATCACTGATGAGTCCATCACCACTGATGAGTGTGTCCATCACCCGGAATGTTGCCATCACCACTGATGAGTGTGTCCATCACCAGAATGGTGTCCATCACCACTGATGAGTGTGTCCACCCTGATGAGTGTGTCCATCACATGAGTTTGTCCATCACCACTGATGAGTGTCCATCACTGATGAGTGTGTCCATCACCACTGAATGTTGTCCATCACCACTGATGAGTGTGTCCATCACCACTGATGAGTGTGTCCATCACCACTGATGTTGCCATCACCATGATGAGTGTCCATCACCACTGATGAGTGTGTCCACCCTGATGTTTGCCATCACCACTGATGAGTGTGTCCATCACCACTGATGAGTGTCCATCACCACTGATGAGTGTGTCCATCACCACTGATGAGTGTGTCCATCACCACTGAGTGTGTCCATCACCACTGATGAGTGTGTCCATCACCACTGATGAGTGTCCATCACCACTGATGAGTGTGTCCATCACCACTGATGAGTGTGTCCATCACCACTGATGAGTGTGGCCATCACCATGAATGTTGCCATCACTACTGATGAGTGTGTCCATCACCACTGATGAGTGTGGCCATCACCATGAATGTTGCCATCACTACTGATGAGTGTGTCCATCACCACTGGTGAGTGTGGCCATCACCACTGATGAGTGTGGCCATCACCATGAATGTTGCCATCACTACTGATGAGTGTGTCCATCACCACTGATGAGTGTGTCCATCACCACTGATGAGTGTGTCCATCACCACTGATGAGTGTGGCCATCACCATTGATGAGTGTCCATCACCATGAATGTTGCTATCACTACTGGTAAGTATGTATTCACCTACTGTACTCACTTAGTTGTGCTTGTGGGGATTGAGCTTTGGCTCTTTGGTCAACTGGTGTACAGGTTCCCGAGCCTACTGGGATCTATTATATCTACATTATAAACTATGTATGGAGTCAGCCTCCACCACATTACTGTCTACTGCATTCCACCTGTTAACTACTCTGACACTGAAAGTTCTTTCTAACGTCCCTGTGTCTCATTTGGGTACTCAGTCTCCACCTGTACCCCATTGTTTGCGTACCACCTGTGTTAAGCTGTTTATCCTTGACTACCCTGTCAATTCCTCTGAGGATTTTGTAGGTAGTGGTCATGTCTCCCCTTACTCTCTGTCTTCCAGTGTTGCGAGATGCATTTCCCGCAGCATTGATTATGATTGCTCGTAACTCATGCCTCTTAGTTCTGGGACTAACCTAGTGGCATACCTCTGAACTTTTTCAAGCTTCGTGTTTTGCTCGACAAGGTACAGGCTCCATGTTGGGGGCGCATACTCCAGGATTGGCCTTATATGTGCTGTGTACAAGGTTCTGAATGATTCTTTACACAGGTTCCTGAAAACAGTTCTGATGTTAGCCAGCCTTGCATAGGCTGCTGATGTAATTCTTTTTATGGGGGCTTCAGGAGACAGGTTTGGTGTGATATCAACTCCTAGATCTTTCTCTCTGTCCATTTCGTGAAGGACTTCATTTCCCATTCTGTATCCTGTGTCTGGCCCCCTATTTCTGCCACCTAGTGTGTCCATCACAATGAATTAGGAATGTTTCCATTAGCACTGATCAGCATGTTCATCACCTTGAATGATGAACCTTGCCATTACCTCAGTTGAATGTCTCCTTCCGTGAATGATGAATCTTCTACAAATTCTGATGAATGTTACCATGAGCACTGATGAGAATATTCATCTGTGAATGATGAATGTTATAATGAACACTGATGAGTGTGGTCATCACCATGAATGATGAATGTTACCATGAGCACTAATGAGTGTGTTCATCACCATGAATGATGAATGTTACCATGAGCACTGATGAGTGTGTCCATCACCATGACTGATGATTGCTTCTTAACACTTTCGTGATGCAGTATGGCGTCAAAAATTTATTAGACGAATGTGCGGGAATGACGCCGTATGGCATCAAAAAGTGTAAATTTTCTAAAATTTATGTTTTCATCAAATTTTGAGGGGACAGGTTTAAAATTGGCACAAACGTCTTCCCATTTTCTGTGATGGCCCATGTGGCACTGAGGCAGCGCGACCCAGGAGGCATTTGTAAGCTGGATATGGGCATGTAACAGGTGGGCCAATGGGTGTACGCTCAGGGGTAACACATGGCCTGCTTTTGGCTCAGCTGGGGGTGGAGCGTGCCGCAGTTTTGGACATTATGTGCATATACTCCTGGAGGGAATTGTATGGTGAACACAGTAATACCAAAATGAAAGACCTAGGACAAGAATTGAGGTGACCAAAGCGAAAAGAGTATACAAATTGTATTGCTTTGTGTGCTCGCAGGCAACACGCGACCAATTTCTCGGTTTGTTACGGGTGGTATGTTCAGATTTTTTACTTTATATGCATATATTCCTGTAGGGAATTCTATTGCGAACACATTGATACCAAAATGAAAAACCTAGGACGAGAATTAAGGCGACAAAATTGAAAAGAGTATTCACTTTTCAGTATTACAGCGCACTCCCTTGGAATGCCCGGCCCACCTTGGGGTAGACGTGTGCTTGCTCGCCCACAGCGGGAAAGTGTTAACATTTGCTTTATACATAAGTATGAGCAGCAGCCTTCATCACATAGTTGACAGAATTTGGTGATCAGTATTACAACAAGTCTAGTGAGCAAGTAAGAAAGACTTGTGTTGTGCTGCAAAAAGCCTTCTCTATTTGTTCACCTGACCTGCGTGGGTGTGTTTCTGACACAGGTCTTCAAGTGCACCAGCGCTACACCCACGGCTGCCCACGCCACAGTCTCGGTAACAATACATTAATACACTAAGTATTAATCAAGCCTACATATAATACTCACATATGTACATAATGTATACATCTTATGTGTTTAATGTATACATTTTATGTGTATAATGTATATATTTTATTGTGTGTATAATATATACATTTTATTGTGTACATAATGAATACATTTTGTCATGTATATATGCACACATTTTCTGAGGTATATAATATATACATTTTGTCAGTTATCTAATGTATACATTTTGACATATATACCAGTATATATATATATATATATATATATATATATATATATATATATATATATATATATATATATATATATATATATATATATATATACACATTTTATTATGTATACAATTGAAGTTGCAACAATTTGATGATGATGTGTAGGGGACAGGATGCTTGCATCTGTACGCACACTGGAGTGACTAATGCAGGATGTGTTTACTCGTGTTATCAGTGTCCTGTATGCCTCTTTCTCGGGTTTCTATAATGCATCAGTTTCTAGTGCGTTTAAAAGTAGACATCTTTTATGTCTTGCCTCACGTTGGCTGCTCACTCTGCTATTCTTGATTGAATATCACAAATTTCCTACTCTGTACTATGTTAGATTGCTTACAACCTAATATGCCTCTTATTGATAGCATTATGTATTCAAATAACAAAAGTTATGGNATATTCCCTACAGGAGTATATGCATATAAGTCTAAAGCCCGGCGAACCACCTGCAACAAACCAAGTAATAGTAATAGGCCACGAGTTACCCGCTGGCGCACAAAAGCAATAAAATGTGTATACTCTTTTCACTGTGGTCACCTCAATTCTTGTCCTAGGTGTTTGATTTTGGTATCAATGTATTCGCAATAGAAATCCCTACAGGAGTATATGCATATAATATCCCAAACCGTGGCATGCCCCACCCGCAGCCAAGTTGAATGCATCCCATGCAGTACCTGTGAGCGAGGGAAGGCAGGAGCGGTCAGTAGCATGGGACAATAACAATGGGCCTACCTCATGGGTCGTGATGGGTTGGTGCCACATGGCCCATCTCGGAAAATGGGAAGACGTTGGTGCTAATTTTGAAACCAGTCCGCAAAAAAATTGAATGAAAACCAGACTTTTAGCAAATATTTTAATTGCGGATGCCAAAATGCGTATTGCACATAAATTTGTATAATAAATTGTGGACACCTGGAGGCGTCTAGTGAGGGTGAAGGTGTTAAGCTTATCGAGGTCCCCCCCTCCACCCCAAGGCCAACTATTGACATTCCCCAAGTTGCAACCCACAACAATTCCCTAACTCCCATGTACCTATTTTACTGCCAGATAAACAGAGGCATCTGATAAAATGAAATGTTCCAACCATTTGTGTCATTGCCAGGGATTGAACACAGGTGCGTGGGTTGTGAGGTGAGGACATGCATCACTCTGCTTCACAACCCTCTCATCTACCCTCTCTACTTTGTTAAAGAATGAGATTTAAGAGTAATCATAGAGTAAATTGTCTCCATAAATTCATGAAAAACATAACCATAACTAGCTGAAACCACTGACCAACTTCAGAGTGACTTTTAAGCTTATAGATGGAAAAATGTTCAGAAATGTGTTTATGAAATACTTGACTCAAGTTGGAATGTGCAGCATTGGTCTGGAGACTATACCTCATGAAATCTAGAACTAAAATAGAATAGGTTCAAAATGACTTCTATTTTAATTGTAAAGAATAACAGAATAACAGCTACATGATACTAAAGAATAACAGCTACAAGGAAAGTCACACGGCACTAAACATGGAAGATTGATGAAAAATGGTGATATGATCACCATATACAAGATTATGATATGAATGCTGGTAATTGATAAGGAAACATATTTTATGACTTGCAGCATCCAGAACAAGAAGACCCTAAAAATATTTCTGTTTGCAAGCAGAGTAGTTGGTAAGTGGAATAACTTTGAAGACAAAACAATGAGTACCAACTGTTCTGGTAGCTGTACACAATTAGGAATGTAAAGATGGCACAACACAGACTCTTTCTCCTCTAGTTACAATTACATTTACTCACACATATTCATCACTTATTTCCTTCAGTTTCATATCACTTATACTTTTCAAAACCTGGTTAACATTGTATGTCAGCAAACCTAATCCACTTTACCCATGAGCCCTTGTACCAGTCCCAGTATAAGCATTCACACTTACACCATTCACAACACTTTCACCAACACAGTGACTCTGAATAACAAGGGCCTGATGCAGTTTAATTTTGCTGTGTATTTTCTGCTATTTACAGGTGCATTTTCTGTAACCTCTTTGCTGCTTAATTATTTTATTCTTTCTTAACCCTTTACCTGCTCAGCTGTAAATCTTGATGAATTGTGAATTCAAGGGAAAATAATAAGTTTTTACATTTAGCACAATACAAAGTTTGAGGAGTCATGTAATTTTAGGGTGATTAGAAGCTTTATGTGGAGACCCAATTAAGTATCTTTTCTGAGGAAGCCTCTTGTGGCTACCTGAAGTTGTCAAGCTGAGATGGTCCCATGTCTACTGCATCACATCAGCTGTGGAATTTTGTCCTACTGAGGACCTGTGCCAGAACCTGGCTCCCTCCCTCATACAGATGCAGGAAGCTCCATCACCTCACTGGGAAAAGGCACCCAGAAAGTCAGCAAGCCAGTACAGGCCACTGAAGGTTCAAAGAGATCAGAGCCTCACAACCCACCAAACGAACTTCCCTAACAATGTAAAAAAATTATTGAAAATTTCTTGAAACGTGTGTATGCTTGTTCACTTCACCCTTCCCCCACTCGTTTGGGGAGGGAGGAAGGGCAGGGCTCTCGCTGTCCACTAGCTCAAACTCCCAGTTCCTCCACTGATGCAACGCTTTCCGGGCATCTGTAGTAGAGCCCCAGGATCATCTTTTTGCTGTGGTGGTTCCCTGTGCTTTTCAGCTAAGTGCTTCTCTGGACTTTGTCCTGCATGTTTTGTGTGTTTTGTACACTATGGTGTATGGTGCACCTGGCTTTTAAGAGTTCTTAAAACTGCATATGCTCAGCACTTCCCTGAGTGCTTTTTAGCGCTGCCCTGCACTGACAAAGTTCTCTGCTCCTGTGTGTTTGGGAGTTCACTCTCTTAGAGGTCTTTCCTGCTTGGGATGAGTTACGGGTCTTGTTGTCCCACTGTCTTCACCTGGATGTGCACTGTACATTGGCCGGTGGGGTGCACTAGTGGCTCGCAAGCTTGTGTATACAGTGCACCAAGGTCTGCCTTCACAACCATGAAGACCATGAAGGGAAGAATGTGTTTAAAGGGAATATCCAAAGGCCAACAGAACCTGTTGGGGATTTCCAGAGCCTGAAGCATAAACCAAGCAGGACACCCAGGCAATGGGGGATGCTATGATGCTGGCTTACTTTTAGGTCCAGTGTAGCATCCCCATTGCCTGCAGTGTCCTCCTTGATCTATGCTTCAGGCCCTGGGAAATACTAAACAGGTTCAGTTGGCCATTGGATATTCTCTCTGAACCCGTTCTCACCGTGTGGGAATTTGAGGGTTGATCGTTGTTCATGCCACGGGGCAATGATCGTTCATTCTACCTCTGCCATGCCACCTGTGGATGTCGTGGAGTTGCCTGCCCTGTGTTTAGGGATCTAAAATTGGGGTTGTTGGTGAACTCCATCTTGGCTCTATTTGCATCTCCTATTCTTTCCTGTTTTGGCATGGTTTGCTCTATCTCTAATTTTCCCTTAAACCCTATTTACACTGCTGCTTCTGGCCCCAAAGTGTCCAAAGGTTTTCCAGGTTGGGGTAGGGTTTAGCTTGGGATGTGGCTTGGCTGCCTCCTGGGATAATTCCTTCCGATTCAGGTGCAGAGGTAGTTGAGCCTGCTGGTCCCGCCAAAATTTTGACGTTTTCTTTCCAGCCAACTTCTTCTTGAAACCTCTTCCTTGGACTTCCATTACACTTCTTCATCTTGGCGGTGGGCAAGAATACAGGCTATGCCCCTGGGGCCTTTGTAGTTGGTTCCCAGAGAATAGGGAGAAAATTAAATTGGGGCCCAGGGATTCCTTTGGATCCCATATGGGTCTCTGTTCCTTCACATGGAGGGCACTTGCTTCAAGGGGTGGGGTTTTTGTACCCCCCCCCTTCCTCCTTTAGCGATTTTGATTTGCATGCAGCCTTTTAATTCCCTCCATCTGAGGCTTATGAGGATCTGTTTTAGTGCCTTCTTTCTGACCCAGAGTATGCCTCATTGAGAGACCCTGCCTCTATTGAGTCTGGGTCTCATTTTGTCTTTTGTTTGCATTATGAGGTCCCAGAGTCATCCTAGCTAGTGGGCAATCCTCTGTTTTCCCTCAGGGCTTAGCAGATTTTTTGTTATTCCTACACTCTTCAGTGGTCTGAGGTGGCAACTGCATTTTGGGTGTTTTTGGTGGCCCTTCTATTATGCCACATAATGACTACCTATATGCTGCAGCTCTTTCCTGGGATGTGAGCTTCCTGCAGCTCCATGGCCGGTTGCCTTTGCTGTTGGTGTCTCATGAGGTGGAGTACTTTCGGGCTCCCTCACATCCGACATTGATGGTGCAGTTTCTAGATGCTGTGGTGTTCCATTCTGAGTAGTTCCACATGGACGTTGAGGTGCTCAGCCTTGGGCCTAGTTCAGGTACTTTGGTGTTTGCTACAGTGATGTTGACACCTTTATCCCAGGCTGTATGCACCTGTGTTCTCCACTGCTCACCTCGCATGTCAATGGGCTGCCCTTGCTAAGTCATTGAAATCGGCTTAGGCCCTGGTCCTCTTGTCCGCCTCCCTCTTTTCGTCTTTACTCTTTTCTGAGAATGTGGCTGGGCAGTTTCTCACTTTTGCTGCTGCAGTGTGTCAGCCCCTCTCAGACCTTCTTTGTGCTCGTGGTTTTTGGTTTCATTCCTGGAGGTGGTCTGCTAGGGCTAGGTCTTTTGCTGATGTTGGTTGAGGTAGGCGGGCAGTAGAGCTTGATTCCAGATCGTGTACATTATGGTCAGCATTATTCTGGTGCTTCGTAGAGGGCTGCTGTCTCTCGTGGTTTGTGCCAGCCCATTCTGATTTGGCCCCCTTGATGGGATGTGGGGGTGGCTTGCTCCATTTGCCAGTGCCTTGTCCCATTGTTTGTAGACATTTTGGGTAGTTTCATGCAGCCTGTGGTGGAGTTCGTCAGTCCCTTTCCCCCTTTCTAGGAGTCAGGGCTGTCGGAGCTTTTCTTTCCCGCATCTCTGTCGGGTCATATCGTAGATTTTCTGGTGTGTTCAGAACGATTACACCTTAAGAGGTGTAATCTTAAGAGGTGACTCGTTGTCTTAAGAGGCACCCACCCTCTTCAGTGAGTGCCCCATTTCTTCCCAGTCCTGAAGTTCCAGTGGAGTTCCAGTTTATCCTTGATCTGTTAAACTTGAACCATTTCATCCCTCACCCCACATTCCCAATGACCACTTTGTCCCAGGTTTCCTGCATGTGGAGGTGTGGCTCATTAATGATTACCCTAGACCTCCAGGATGCATACTGGCATGTCCTTATTCATCCGGGGTTCAGGAGTTGGTTAGGTTTCGTCTTGTAGCATCAGGCCTACTGCTCTAAGGTTCTTCCCTTCTGCTTGAATTATGAGGTCTCGGCATGTTCACAAGTTGTCTTGGGTTGTGATGACTCGTCTTCATTTATTGCAGGTTAGTGTTCTTCCCTACCTCGATTACTGACTGGTGTGGACCCCCAGTCAGTTATATGTCTGCTAGCTAGGGATCTGGTTCTTTCCTAACTTGCTGGGTTTGGGTTCCAGGTGACCTAGCTGCAGTCACAGATGGTTCCATCCCACATTTGGACTTGATTGGGACTTGTGTGGGATTATTGGTTGGCATTGCTTTCCCTTCCTCCAGTGGCTTTGCTTCAGCTGCAGCTCTACTGCATTTTGGTGTTGAGGCAGCCTTTGGTGAATTGGTGGTTACTCATGAGGTTGTGCAAGAGCCTGTCTAGCAGGCCCACATGACCTGCTGGACACGGTGTCACTTCAGGGGCTGTTCTGGTGTCTCCAGTTCTACTCCTTTTACCACCTTCATGACCTCTGGTTGGCCTCGCTTGCCCTTTGCTGTATCACCAGCTTCATCTACGGGCTTTTCAGAGTTTGGTTCTCTGGCGCCTACCTCCTCATTCGCTATCTTTATAGGTACTGCAGCTCTGGGTTGGGGCTTCAAGACCATCACTCACTAGGCAGCTCAAGGTTGCTGGTCTCCTCTATGTTTGGCACACAGTGCAGTGTAGGAGTTTGCAGCCATGTGGCATGCCCTGATAAGGATTTGGATTTCTCCAAGTTCTGTGCTCTGGCTCCGTTTGGACTATGCCTAAGTGGTTCACTGTTTGTACTGGGGCCTCTCTTCAGTTCATTGCCCTTTGAAGCTGGACGCTGCTAGTCCCCCATCTGCCGGGTTTCTCTGGGTTTGGCTCTCCACCCAGTTCACTTTCTGGGATTGAACGTGACTGTCCATCAACACGTCCGTGAATGAACTTGACCACAAAATCAACTGTCGAGCCATCTCCTTCCTGTGATTTTGTGTGGAGTTCGAGCACCCCAATATGAATCTCTTTGCATTAGCTTTGACTTGGCATCTTCCTGTCTATAAGGTTCTAATTCCCGATTGTGAGGCTCTTGCAGTGGATGGTTTTTGGCTCTACAAAAGTACAGCAAAATGCTTATAGGCTGTACAGGCTTTTGGGAGTACAGACACCCACAGTGAGGGTTTCTGTACTCATTTCACTCAGTCCTTCTGTTGCTCCAGGTACTGGCCAGGATGAAATTTTACTAGGGAAAGGGTGATTCCTCCTGGCTACATGGTACTGTTTTGTAAACATTCATGCCTATAGTTTCACCATCAGCCTGTTGATGCACAAATTGAGCTCATGGTCTTTGGGCCACATTTTAAATTTATTTTTTCTATGTTTCCAGTGTCCCCTTCGGTCCATAATTTCAGGGCTCATTTTTTTCATGTTGTCCACAGTGTTATCCAGTCTCCTTGATTGCCTGTGACTCCTCCTCCTCCTCCCTCATGTGTCCCTGTCTTCTTCTATATGGGTAATTAGATTTGGGGAGCCACAAGGGGTTGCCCTCAGAAAACCAATGTTGAATGTAGTGAAATGCCACTTTGTAGGTGAACCCCAGGTGGCTCCTTGGTTCCTCCCTTCCCTTCCAGGTCGTCAGTTGGAGGATGTTCGGTGTGCATGTGCTCTGGAACTATGAGCTCGAGCCAGTGGAAGGTGTGAGGCCCAGCCCAAAACTAGTGGGAGAGGTGGGGGGGAATGAGCGCATACTTGTTTTGAGAAATTTGTGATCGTTTCTTTATATTGTTGGGGGATTTGTTTGGCAGGTTGTGAGGCTTCTGTTTATTTGAACCCAGCAGTGGTGTGTGTTGGTGTTCTGATTTTCTGAGTGCCTTTCCCAGCGAGGTGGTGGAGTCTCACCTGCTTCCTGTGCTTCGGTAAGGGGACCAAGTTGTGGCTCTGATTCCTGGTAGGTCGAACTCAACTTCACAACTGACATGATCCAGTTGTTAGGGACCATCTCGGCGAGATAACTTCAGGTAGCCACCAAGGCTCACCCAGAAATTGGCATTTCATTATATTCAACACTAGGTTTATAAATTACTTGTACAGTATATGAATCACATTGGTGTACGGAAGTGTGATTAGCCAATATAATAGCTGGCAAATTTAATACGACACTAGTTAAAGAAAACTTAATGAGAGGATTAATTGATTTTTAAATCGGTTGTTTCTGGGTGAGCCTTAGTAGGTGACTGGTCCTTATGACTCTGGTACGACAAAGACACAAACACTACCTGGTCTGTGGACTTATACAGGGCTACTGGGCACCATGGCTACAACCTGGTCCACTCATCCAGGTGAAGGCAGCCTGAGGAGCACAGATTGATCCAAAGCTGAGAGAAAAATATGCAACTTTTCTTGATAAGAAGTATAAGGTAAGAAAACCAAGCAAATGATAGTTGATCATGGTTAACATCCTCCTGTGACACTTCACCACTTGCCACCAGCAGCTGCCCAGGTCACTTGGAAGTACTGTACTGTGTCGCCGACCTACACCCTCGGTCACGTGCCTGACCTCTTGTGATGCATTGATCTCTGCGGGGACCATTTTCTCCTGTTTCTAGATAAGTAATATTGACAATCCTTGGGACTCTGTCCCACACAGTACCATTCTTTGTGAGTTATTCGTATTAATGCTTCATGTTTGTACTTAAGCCACCTGCCTGTGTGCCCCTACCTATTTATTTTGCTCAAGCTTATTCAAGGTTCTCGTCCTTGACTTCAGTTCACATTTCCTTTCCTCTCGAGGGGTTTAAATGACCTATCCGAAGCTTTACGTTTTGAGTTGTTACCACACACGGATAATGCTTGGGAATTCGTCTGGAAAGCCAGACATGTTGAGTATTTACCCGTGTGCTTATTATATTACCTTGTTTGGTACTTGGCCCAGACTAATGTGTGTGTTGATGCCTTGTGTCTTTGACTGGGTGTGCAGTTTTGCATTGTGATTGTTCCACATCTGTGGTTGTACGTGTTTCTTGGTCCATTAATTGATGCTATTAGGGTTCAAGAGTTGATTCTGATTCTGGGTTTCTAGTAGGCCTGCACTAGTCCAAGTAGTGTTTGTATAGCCCTGTGGTACAAGAACATCAAGTACCAGAGAGCTAATGAGGGCCGCCCAGAAATGGGCATTTCATTACACTCGATGCTTAATTTTGCTGTAAATATATAAATTTTATCTAATGTCAGTCTCTTCTACCTGCGTTTCCGCCTTGTTACCTTGTAACAATACTTGTAGGAATTCTTTGCTAATTCTGTCAATAAATTGTAGTTAAGAATACACATGCAATCACATTAATAAAAATAACAATTTAAACATATAGTTTAGCTGCTGTGGTGTGATCCTTAGTTGCTATATGGGATCTAAGCTTCCAGTATTGATAGAGATTTAACCCTTAGACAGCGATAGCCGGTCATTGCCGGAAAAATGAAAATACTCGCCTATCAGCAAATAACATTAAAAATTTCAAAAAACAGTCTTTCATTATAGAATTATTCATTTGTATGCAAAATGTAAGAAAAACATGAAAATACGTGAATATTTAACATTTCACTGGGTGGAGGCGCTCTAAAAGGTTGTGTGGTGGCTGTGTCTGGCGCCCGTCAACCCCTCGTGCTTGACTTTGTTGACACTTCCTGTGTTATCCTCCGATGTTGCACCACTTGTTTCTCTTTACTGTATTTACAAGAGTATGTGTGGTGTTGAATAACTTGCCAAATCACATAATTCACATAACACATGATAATGTTTCAATTGATTGGTTTACCTGTTATACTCTATTACAACCAGTCTAGAGTAGTGAGAAGGATATGAACATAATGAACAATGGTATTGGGCTCTGGGCAATGACACATGGTCTAATTGGCACCTTATGGGCAAGAGTATAGATTGAAAGAAAGGCGTAAGCCACTAATGGACACCCCACAGATGATAATTGTCATGTGACAATAAATGCATTCATTAGTAAGTAACTAATGAGTAACAGGATTACTAGTGACTAAAGAGCAGGATTTTTTTCAAGAGTCACGGTAAACTCCATTTCTTCCACATAGACAAACTACAGTATATCCTTATTTGCATCATACATGTAAAACCTAGGCAATAATTATATAAATTGAAATATGATGATAACTGCATTGCCCTATGAATCAACATACTACGATAACCCCGCCCATTCTCCAGTTTTAGTAGTACTCATAGTGAGGACCATAGTATATATATCTAAGTACAACGAAATTAGAATGTAGAAATCTGAACTATTGAGTTGGACAAACCGGAAAACTATTTTTTACTTGTGTTGCTTTGACAAACTAAACTAACCTATTCTAATCTCCTGTTACAGCCTCACTTAGCCAGTAATCGGGTTCTTTATTTCTATCACTACATGTGGGGCCATAGTGCCTCTTCTTCATTAATCCCACCCCAAGTCAGTAGTTAGTTATCAAGAATTGGCAGTAGCAAGTAATCATGCAAGGAATTAAGAGGGGTAAACAATACTAATTAACACCTTCACCAATATATGATATTTTTGATATACTGTATACACATATGTACACAGCGAGAATCACTTTTGCAAGGGACACTAATGCAATATATTCAGCAGTGTTCTTCTCTTCCCGGTGAGTCTTCTATATTATACAACATCCACGTTGTATGGTCCTTACTCAAGTGAGTTCACCCTACTCAACACAACATGGGTCAGTCCTACACTGTATCGGCATGGTGTCCAACACCCCCACTTCTTCCCTCCACCAACATACTGGCAGAGGTCTTCAGCAACACGCTGACAGGGGTCGCAAATAACATTTACAGGGGGTCTCTACCAACACCCTGGCAGAAGTCTCTCAATATGCACGAGCAGAACTTCTCAACAGATGGCCAGTACTGTCATTTTGTAACTCCATTGGGCCAATCCCGGGTACGTCGGTCCAACTAATAACACTGCATAGACAAACCACTATCTTCTATCGATGGCGGCCACTTGTTGTCGATGGGACAAGTCAGGAGTTCTGGACTGCTCTGGGGTGAACTCACATCGAGAATGCAGGAGACCCTCTTCATCACTTCTGTGGACATACAAGTCATTAGAAAGACAGAAAGTGCACCAGGATAACATAAGATGACAGCCTTTCATCAGGGAACAGAAATATGATCGGATATACACGATACATGGCGTTGACATCTTAATTTCCCTCACCAGAGGGCAGTGTTGTTGACCTAACATCAAAATTAATTATGATCAGGAGCATTCCACAGATGGCACTGACCTTGCCACACCTCTGCCAACAGATGGTGTTGTCCTCGTCACATCTAAAAGCCTTGGGGTTCTGGTGCACTTTCATAGATGGCGTCGATATCGTCACACCTCCCAAGGCCTAATACATGATATCCGAGGCCTAATATAGTACAGTACATATGTGTGCTATACTAGGCTTAGGAATTTTTAAGGGGCCGGAAATTGACAAAATATTCGAATTATGTGAAAATTACTAATAATGTTAAAAACAAATCTCCAATTTATTGGCTTTGGCGTCGTGAAAGTTTCATCCCAATACTTTCAGAAATTTATTTTAAACAAATTTTTTAAAAAGAAGAACGTTTTGTTGATAAGGAGAACAGCTCCTATTAACTGGAACTGATGAATAATGCAGCAATAGAGAGATGCAACCACCTGTCTGATGCACAATGAAGAAGAACAGTAGTAAGAAGTGTCCACAAAGTGGATATACAGTTGGTGCCTTTATAGCATTAGTGAGTAATACATAATAACACAAATAATAAAGAGTAAGTATGTTATTATGCTCTATTTTGTTATATATCATATAAATACATTGCCTAATGTTAATATCTGTTACTTTTACCAGTGTTCACAATTTTTTTTTTTTTAGGGAAGATTTTTTCTCCTTTGTTTATTATCTGATCTTGTTGTAATCTTTACATCCTGTAGAGTGCATACCCGTCCTTAACTATTTTAAGATAGAATGTAGTTGGTCAACAAATAAATCAGCTACATCTGGCAGAACTTGGGACTTTGAATGTTTTTTTTTTGTGGGGGGGTGATTTTTTTCACGGATTTCAAACTATTTTTTTGTCTCTTTAGGTTGTTTTGATGATTAGGAACCAGATTAGGGCTTTTCACTTATATAGAGTATACATATATATGCCCTAATTATCCCTATATTTTGTTTTTTGGGGGGCTTATTTTTCTTGACTTCATCTCAATACATATTGACCTACACTTTCACATATTCAAGTACGAATGCCAAACAATGTTAATTAAAACTTACAAGTAAATTAATGAATTAGAACAACCATATTTATTGTCGATAACTTCAATTAACTCTAAAACTAGAGTTTCAACTTTGAGTCGGCATAAAAAATCCAGTTTCTGACCGATTCTCACCATTTTACATACAGTGGCACAGCTATCTGTTCTACAATCCTATTTGATTGTTTTTCATAAACCTTAAATGTTGGGAGCTACTAATTTCTTGGTCAATTTGGTGCATATTTCAAATGCCATATTGACAGTTTTTCTGGGGGGGATCCCTTCGGCTCTTTGGAGCCATCTGGGCTGATGCGGAGTATNAATCCTCATACTCAAAGTACACTAGTGACCATATGACTACTTCCTGGAACTGGAGGAATGTGAGTACAAATGATTTCTTGTTATCAGTTTGTGTAATGCTTTCCACAAAAGCATTATGTATAGCCATGTATAACCCACAGAGAATGGGAAGACGTTGGCATGCATTTTTAAAACAAACCCCATAATAATGGACAAAGGGTGACGACATTTTGGTCTGGTGAACATATTTCAATCACGTTATTGTGACTCATCGTCTGCATAATGGACAATAAATGGAATTTTTACAAATATCTTAATTTAGGACGGACCTGCTGTCCTCCGGATAGCTACGTGTATTGATTTTGGGACGTCAGTACCGATAACTGGATGAGATAGTGTTAATATTTCTTCAGGACAATGATTACCAATTATGGTGAGTGTTTATGTAACAAGAAAGTTACAGGTTAATGTTAGTCCTTGATCCCCAGGACATCACACTTGACATAACATTAGCAGTTACTGCTGCCATTCTTGCTCATTCCTGAAGAGGGTCCAAATTTGGTACCAAAATATCCAGTCTGCATTTCTTGTGTACAATATTTTCTATATAGTGGGTAATTATTTCACATTCAGTATATATATTCTGGGAGGGCTTGTATTGGTAACTCCTTGGTGCTATCTACTTAGATAGCTCTACTCAATTCAATCCTTGCTTCTTGCAAGTCTTCGTAAGCCCATCAGGGACCAGAGGCCAAAATCTGACCTCCTTTGTAGAGGCACAAGACATTGTGGTGGTCTTAGATCACCCCTGAGAAAAGGCCATCAGAAAGGTAAGGTGAACCAAAACATACAGACAGTAAGGTAAGCAAGCATAGTAATTGAGACAATGAACCTTTGAGGCAAATGAACCACCCAATCATTAAGCAGTTGTCTCATTAGTTCCACCTGTGCAACACCAAGGAACTCGCACCTTTGTCCCCACTTCTGGGGCCTTGAGCTTGTCATTTTACCTGGTGAACACACGTATGATGTCGTGGTTACACTCCCTCGTGGTGGGACGCTCCTTGTACGCCTGACAGTTGAGTGGACAGAGCTTCGGATTCGTAGTCCTGAGGTTCTGGGTTCGATCCCCGGTGGAGGCGGAGACGTATGGGCAAAGTGCTTCTTTCACCCTGATGCCCCTGTTCACCTAGCAGTAAATAGGTACCTGGGAGTTAGACACCTGCTACGGGCTGCTTCCTGGGAGGTGTGTAACAAAAAGGAGGCCTGGTCGAGGATCAGGCCGTGGGGACTCTAACCCCCAAAATCATCTCAAGATAACCTCAAGATAACCTCCTTCCTGTCATCTTTTTGAGTTCTGGGTATTCAGGTAAGTGTTGGTCGTCCTAGACATTATATTGTCCTGCTGGGGACATTTACTTGTCTATTTGTTCTATATTTTAGTAATTACTTAAGAGTAGTTACCTAAATGTAGTTACAGGATGAAATCTATGCTTGTGGTGTCCCATCTTCCCAGTACTCTTTGTCATATGACACTCTGAAACCTAGGTTTTGCCATCTATAAACCATCTCCCTTAACTTGTTTACCACTCTGTGTGTAAAGGAGCACTTTCTAATATTATTTCAACACCTTTACTTCCTCATGTTGAATCTGTAACCTCTTTTTCTTTAAGTCGCATGTTTCAAAAATCAATTTTGTCAATTCCTTTTACTATTTTGTATGTAGTGATCATATGACCTCTACTCCTTTAATCTTCTAGCTTTGGCATGTTTAACACCTCTAGCTTCTGCTCATAGCTCTTGTTTTTTTGTTTTACTTCCGGAAGCCATTTATAGGTGTCTTTGTACCTCTTCCAATTTATTGATGTGCTTCTTGAGATATGGGCACCATACTACTGCTGCATATTCCAGTTTTGGTCTCACAAAAGTCATGAACAATTTCTTTATTATTTCACTATCCATGTACTGTATTTAAAAGCAAATCTGAAGTTTGAAAGCATATCATAGGCTCCTTGCACAATGTGCTTTATGTGTTCCTCTCGTGACAGTCTACTGTCCACAACCACCCCTAGATCTCTTTCTTTGTTAAGAGTTCTGTAATGTCCTTTAATGTCTTTTCACATAATTTGTAGGTTGTTTGTGGCCTATTTTCTTCTATTCTACGTTCCATACTGTGGCACTTATTCACAGCGGATTACTGTGCCAAGTGTTACTCCATACACTTACTTTGTCCAGGTCATGACACTTGTCTAAGTCTCTTATCTTCTTTAGTAGCTTAGCAGCATCAGCAAACATGTTCACATACATCTGTAATACCCCTGGTAGATCACTTATAAACACAATGAACATTACTGGTACGGTACTTGGACTGAACCCTGTGGTATTCCTTAAGTATACTAGGAGCATCCTCATACCATCACTCTCATTACTGCCCTCTTATTAATGACAAAAAGTTTGTCATCCATACCTACCTACTATAGGTAGGTAGGTATGAATATAGAGTAACAATAACTAGTATGTAACTAGTATCATGTAACTAATAACTCATTAGAGTGTAACATTAACTTTTTGTAACAAAGTAATAAAGTAACAAAGCATCACAATAACAAAGGTTTTCACAGTGGATGATTAGGATTTTACTCTTTTTCTGGGGGAAGCCCTATCGGCTCCCTGGAGCTATCCAGGCTGAATGGATATGTTTAACTTTCTGGCATCAGTCAATGCATGGAGTTCTTCCCTACCTGGGACCATGAGCGAGAACCTGGTCCTCCTCAGAAGAGGCACGAGGAGCAATGGCCTATAGAGACCCCCTTGTGGTTGGGAGCTTTCTATATCTGCCATCGACCGGGATAGGCACCCAGAAAGGTAGGCGCCCCAAAACAAACTCCTATTCTGGTAAAACTATTGCTACCGAAAGCCAAACAAGTTGGCAGAACTCCCCAAACAAAAATTAGCAAATGAGCATGACGTCATCATGTCACCATCGCTGTCTGCGCAACCCAGAGCAACCATGAGTTTGAAGGTTGCTCTGTCCCCTTGTCTCAAGGTGACACTCACCGGTTGTGCCTCCTCCATGCTGCCTGTTGGGTCGTTAATTCTTTTGACCCGGAATCATGCAACGTGACTCAACCGCTCAGTTCCGTTCAGGAGAAGTTCAGCCGGAACTTCTGGGTCTAGCCAGTGGGCTCCCTTTTGTTCCTGCTTTTTCGGCTGCTCCCAAAGGTTTCCGGGGCTGGGGAGGGGTTGACTTGGGAGCCTTGGACCCTGTTGGACCTTCCCTGGGTTTTTCTGCCCTCTGAGCGAGGCTTAGTGTTACAAGGAGAAGGGTTCTCTTTCACTCCCTCCGTGTACGTAGGATTTGGTGTCTACCCCTCCCCGGGTTCGGTTCTGTGATCCAGTGGGTTCCTTGGTTCCGTCCTTCTCCGAAAATCTCCTTCCGGAGATTTTCGGCTTCCTGTGTCCCGTCTTCGGATGTGTGGGAAGCCCTTGCAGCTTACCTCCTGCGCAACCCAGATTATACTTTTGTGATGGATCCGCGTTCTTTCGTGTACGGTTCCATTTGTCCGTACTAGGTTCATTATGAAGTTCCGGAGTCGTCCTGGTTGGCAGACTGTCCTCTTTTCTTGGGGGAGCCCCTTCAGCTCCCTGGAGCTTACTAGGCTGATATGCTAATGTCAGACATTGGCATCAGTCATGTGTATGGAGTTCTGTGGGCCTACCGGGGACCACGAGCCAGAACCTGGCCCACTCAGAGAGACATGGGGAGCAATTGCCTATAGAAACCCCCATGTGGTTGGAAGCATTCTATGTCTGCCATCGACCGGGTCAGGCACCAGAAAGGTAAGCATCCCAAAGCAAACTCCTATTCTGGTAAAAATATTGCTACCAAAAGCCGAGCAAGTGGATAGAACTCCCCTAAAAGAAGAGCAAATGAGTACGACGTCACACGTCGCCGCGCCGTTGTCTGCACAGCTCCCCCCTCCCCGGGAGGGGGAGGGGGAAGGGGGAGCCCCAGACCCCCCCATGCCGGCTATCCACCTGTCAGTTCTCAGGCTGATGCTAGAGGCGGAGGTCGTGTGCTTGGCTCCAGCATTTCCAGCACTGTGCTTTGAGTGTGGTGGTTGTCTTCCAGGGGTGCGAGAGCCAGAAGTTATTCTACAGTACTCGGGCTGCATGCGCCTAGGGTTCTCGTCCCTAGGTGCCCTGTAAGTACTGCCCTTGGAGCTTGGGGTTCCCTTCCACAAGTTCCTCGGGGTCTGCCTCTGGTAAGCCGTATTATTGCTCGGTTTTCGGCTGCCCTTTGGGTGCTTAGGGGTTTTGTTCTCCCTGGTTTACCTTAGGGTAAGAGGCAGCTTGCACTGTTGGGGCGTAGGGTACTGCGCAGCTTGTTTTCACCACTTACAGCGGCCGACTCTGTTCCTTGGGGTATGTTGTCCTTTTGCAGGGTTTTGTTTTTCATTTTGTTTTTGCCTTGTAGAGGGGTCTGCCTTGCTTGCCCCTTGGTGTATGATCTGTTACGATTCTTCTGGTGGTGCCCCCTGCTAGGTCCCTGTGAGTGTACATGTCCCTGGGGTTCAGCTTTAGACAGTTGCTTGGTAGTTTTATGTGCTGGTTAGCAATACCCTATCTGGAATTACCTGGGCATGAGTTTCCATTAAGAGTTCAGGACCCCTGGGAATCCCTTGGGGGCACATGGGTCCGATGGATGTGTCCCCGGAGTTCCCCCTCGCTTCGTGCGAGTTCGCGGGTTACTCGATCCTCTTGACTCAGGATGACCTTCACGGTTTTTGCCTCTGTTACGCTGCCTGTTGGATCAGTGACACCTTTGACATGGTGTCATGCGAGGTCTGTTGCTTGCTCGACTCAGTTTACCCAATCTCAAGATGATGTTCTATGGGTACAGGCGTTGCATGCTCGGTTTGAGTTGTTACAACGAGCTTGGTTGGTTGCTCACCCGGATGCCCCGAGGCTATCCCGTTTTGCTTATAGGGACCCGGACTTGGGGTGGGGGGTCTCTTCGACCTTGGTTGAGTCTGCACCCCCTTGTCTTTCCCCTGATGTGGTACATCCTAGTCCCCCTCCCCCCTGCTTCCGGCCCTGGAGCGTCTGAGGGTTTTGGAATCGGGGCAGGGTTTTGATGGTTTTGAGTCTTGGGCGGTATTGGGGATGCCCCTTCCGGTGTGGCGATGGAGGCATTTGAGTCCACTCCCTGCCGAAGCCTCTGGGTCTGACCAGTGGGCCCTCCCTTCTGTTCGGCTTTCTCGGCTGCACCGGCTTTTTCTTTGGGGGCCGGTGCTCTGAGGGATGACTCGGCCCTGGGGTCCTGAGGAGAGGAATCTTGGGCCTGGGGAGTATCTGACTTGGGGGCTTTTGGCCCCACTGGACCCCGCCGGGGTTTTTCTACCCTCGGAGCGGGGCTAATTGTTACAAGGAGTGGGGTTCTCTTTTCCCCCCTCTGTGTACAAGTTGGATTTGGCATCTGCCCCTCCCCGGGTTCATTTCCGTGTTCCCTTGGGTGCGTCAGTTCCGTCTTTCCGGAGGTTTTCGGCTTCCTGCATCCAACCGTCTGTGGTGCGGGCAGCCCTGGCATCTTACCTCCTGCGTGACCCAGATTACACCTCGGTGATGGATCCCTCGTCTTTCAGGTTTGGGAATTCATTCTCTTTCTGGGTCCATTACGAGGTTCTGGAGTCATCCTGGCGGCAGACTGTCCTATTTTTACTTTGGAAGCTTGGCATTCTTTCTGTCGTTCCTGTACACTTGAGTTCTTCGAGATCTCAACGGTGGTTCAGGTTTTCCTGGGGGGGGGGGCGACCTTGAGCACCTCAATGTGTGCTTGTTTGCTCCTGCCCTTCCCTGGGATGTTGGCGTTCTGCAGCTCCATGTGCAGGTTCCCTCTCTTTCGGCTGCGCAGGTGGCCGAGGACTTGCGTGCCTGTGGCCTCTTGGCTTCAGCCTTGCGCTTCTTTTCCCTCCTGGAGCTGTCTTCGGACTGGCTTGGGGAGGATGTGGGGGCGCTTGGGGCCATTCCGGGGTCCATTGCTTGGGCTTGGCGGTGTGCACGGCGTCTGCCTTGTTGAAGCTGTTTGCGCCGATCTTGCGGGATGCGGTTTCCCTGTTCTACACTTCCCTGCTCGTGTGTCGGCAGGCGGCGCTTGCCTCCTCCTTGGAATTGGCATGGGCCCCTGGCTCTTAAGATGTCTTCTCCTTTTTGTCCTTTGCTTTTTGCTCCTTTGGCCGTGACGCAGTATATTCAGGCTGCTTCGGCCAGTTGCCATCCTATGTCGGGCTTGTTGGTTCTCCGGGAGTCCGGGGGAGGGGGGGGGGCATTCCCAGGGAGGTCGTGCCAGGGCTCAGGGTTCCACTCGTCATGGTAGGCCACTGGTGCCAGTTTTGGGTTCGGCTTTGCCTTCGGACCCGCCTTCGTCTGGTCAGTGCGGTGCTTGCACTGTGCGAGGTTCTGGGTCTCGTAAGGGGTCATCTGATCACCATCTCTATGGTGATCAGGTGGCTTCTTTGTTGGTGTCCCACCTACGGGCTTCGTCTCGGCGGCAGTATGAAGTCTTCTGGTGGTCCTTCCGGTTCTTTTTACGTTTTCGTCATTGTGCTTTGCTTTCTGTTCGGGTGGTGTTATCCTTTCTCTCATGGTTGTTCCAGGACTGTCACCTTATGCCTAACACAGTCGCCTCGTATCGTGCGGCACAAGCGGAGCCGCTTCAGCTTGCTTTCGGTATTGATGTTACTTCTGCTCCGTTTCGCAAGCTGTCTCGCGCATTTTTTCACCGCACTCCTGCTCATGTGCCGACTGAGCCGTCCTAATCTTTGGACAGAGTGCTCTCTTTTCTTTCTTCTCCTCGGTTTGTTGTGGCCTCTTCGGTTCAGGATTGTTTCTCCAAGGCTCTTTTTCTGTTGGCATTGGCCTCTGAGGGTCGGGTTGGGGAGCTTCATGCTCTCCTCTGGCGCAGGGGTTTCTGCTCCTTCGGTCTTCGTGATGGTTTTGTTCATTTGCAACAGTCTCCTCTTTTCTGGCGAAGAATGAGACTGCTGCTTTCCGGAGGGATGCCTGGGTTGTTAATGCTTGGTTGGTCAGGCCGGGGGTGCATCATGTTTTATGTCCGATTGCAACTCTTCGCTGTTATTTGCGTGCCACGGCTTCTGTGTCCAGGGACGCGCTTTGGGTTGAATCGGTTTCCCCTTCTTCCCTATTCGCGGATGCGGGTCTCTCAGGTCGTCCGCAGAGTTATTAAGGCTAACCAGCCTGGGGTCTATCCCCGTGCCCATGACGTTCGTAAGTTTGCTTCTCTTGTTGCCGTCTTAGGCAACATGTCCTAGGCTGACATTCGGGCATGGGTCTCTAGCAAGCATGGCCTGTTTGGTGGTCAAACAGGGTCCTGGCTGCTCGTTACCTAGTGAACGTCCCTGGGCCTCGTTGGGCCTGTGTCGCTTTGGGTCGGCAATTACAGCCAGTTGTTTCGACTTCCAGTTGAGGAGTGAGCAGTGACTCCCTCCCGGGTAAGTCCCTGTTTTTTCTTTGTGGGTAGTTAGCTCTGGGGAGCCGAAGGGGTTCCCCCAGAAAACCAGCGTTGAATGTAATGAAATGCCATTTTCTGGGTGAGACCCGGAGGCTCCCTGGCATCCCTCCCTCTCTCTGGTTAGTGGTTTTTCACAGGTTTTGACATCCAGCCTCAGAACTGATGGGTTGATAGCCAGCATGGGAGGTCTGGGGCTCCCCCCTCCCCGGAATTTTTATTTTATAATAAATTTTTATTATGGCAGCGGTGCGGCGATGTGTGACGTCATGCTCGTTTCTTTTAGGAGAGTTCTGTTCATTTGTTTGGCTTTTGGTAGCAATATTTTCACCAGAATAGGGGTTTGTATTGGGATGCTTACCTTTCTGGGTGCCTGACCCAGTCGATGGCAGACATAGAATGCTTCCAGCCACACGGGGGTTTCTATAGGACATTGCTCCCCATTCCTCTCTGAGGGGACCACGTTGTCTACCGGGGACCACGAGCCAAAACCTGGTCCCCTGCTTGATACCCTCAAGCAGGTATCAAGCATGGGGCCAGGTTCTGGCTCGTGGTCCCCAGTAGGCCCACAGAACTCCATACACATATGACTGATGCAGAAGTCTTACATTAGCATATCAGCCTATTAAGCTCCGGGGAGCCTCTGGGTCTCACCCAGACAATGGCGTTTCATTACATTCATTGCTGTTTTTTTCGGTGGAGGCTTGGTACACGTTCTGTCGGTCCTGTGCGCTTGAGTGGCGAGAGACTCAGACGTTTCAGGTTTTCCTGAGGGGGCGACTTTGAGTACCTTAATGCCTGTTGGTCTTGTCCTTCTCTCGTGGCGGTTCAGGACCATCATCTTACCACATACTGTCGTCTTGTCTTGTGCAGTGCTGGCGGAGCCACTCCGGATTGCTTTCAGTTTTGATGTTCCTTCTGCACCGTTTCACGAGTTGTCTCAGGTGGTGTTTCACCTCCGGCCTGCTCATGTGCTGCCTGAGCAGTCCTGGTCTTGGACAGGGTGCTCTCTTCTCTCTTCCCTTCGGTTTATTATGGCCCCTTCGGTCCCGGTTTGTTTCTCAGTGGTTTCTGCTCCAGTGGGTTTTGGTGTTCAGTTTGTTCGTTTGTAGCCATCTCTTCTTCTCTGGCGAGGTTGGGATGGCTGTTTTCTGGAGGGGTCTCTTCGGTTGTTGATGCTTGTTTATTTGGCCTGGGGTGCATCTTCCTGTGTCCGGTTTGTGGCTCTCGGCCGTTGCCTGCGTGTTGCGGCTTCTGTGGCCCTGGACGCGTTTTGGGTTGACCCGGATTCCCTTCATTCCTGTTCCAGGGTTCGGGTTTCCCGGGTCTTCTGCAGGGTCGTTTGGTGTTGCCAGTTGTCTTGCTTTCTGGTTTGGGCACATGGTTTCCTCCATCTGGGTTTGTCCCTCTTTTGTCATTGGCTTTGGGTAGTTAACTCCGAGGAGCCAAAGGGACTCCCTCTGAAAAAACATTTTCTGGGTGAGACCCGGAGGCTCCCTGGCAACCCTCCCTCCCTCTGTCAGGATTTTTTTCGTGTGTTTTGACATCCAACCTCGAACTGACAGGTGAATAGCCGATGCAGTGGGTCTGGGGCTCCTCCTTCCCCCTCCTGGGGAGAGGGGGAGCTGCGCAGACAAGCGGCGCGGCACGTGTGACGTCATGCTCGTTTGCTCATTTTTCATTTGGGGAGTTCTGTCCACTTGTTAGCTTTCAGTAGTAGTTTTAACCAGAATAGGGGTTTGTTTTAAGGCACTTACCTTTCTGGGTGCCCAACCCAGTCGATGGCAGACATAGAATGCTCCAAACACATGTACATTTCTATTGGTTGTTGCTCCTCGTGCCTCTTTGAGGGGGCCAGGTTCTTGCTCGTGGTCTCTTGTAGGCCTAGAACTCCATTCACACAGACTGATGCCAAAGTCTAATAATATACATATCAGCCTGGATAGCTCTGGGGGAGCCTCCGGGTCTCACCCAGAAAAAAGGCGTTTCATTACATTCAACGCTGGGTTTTTTTCTCGGAGGGGGCTCTAGTTCCTTCGCTGTTGACGGGATGATGGGGAAAGGGAAGGCTCGCTCTCTCTCTTTGCTCTCACTTGATCCCACGATTTGTGGGCATTTTTGGTCATGTCATCCAACCTGTTGTGGCGTTGGGCAGCTCCTGCCCCTTTGGGAGGGCTCGGGGCTGGCAAGGCAGGCTTCTTCCCCTGCGCTTCGTTAAGTCATCTTGGAGTGGGAGTGCTTTGGCGTGGTCAAAACGACCCTGTCCCTCAGGTGGGTTTCCATTGCCGAAATGGGATTGTGCAGAGCTGAGGTTCATTCTTGATTTGTCCCATCTGAACCCCTGGATTCCTTGCCCCTCTTTTCGGATGACCACTCTGATTCAGGTCTGGCTTATTTTGGAGCAGGGTGATTGGATGGTGTCCCTGGACTTCAAGGATGTGTATTGGCACGTTCCTATTCATCCAGGGTTCAGGGACTGGTTAGGTTTCATGGTTGGGCGTCAGGCTTACCTCATTTGTTGCCTTCCTTTTGGCTTGAATCTGGCAACGCGCATTTTCATACGTCTTACCCAGGTCGTGGTTACCCCGTCTGCGTCTGCTAGGGGGTTCCGGTCCTGGCTTACCTCGACGACTGGCTGGTGTGGTCTCCCAGTCGGTCCACTTGCCTGCTCGCCAGGGGTGTGGTTCATTCCCAGCTGGGGTGGAGGTCGGGTGGGAGGGTCCAGGGCTTCCTCCTTGGGAGGGGAGGGCTGCTAGTGGACAAGCGGCACGGTGGTGTGTGACATTTGCTTGTTTGCTTGTTCTTTAGGTTGGGAGAGTTCTGCCTCTCTGTTCGGTCTTCAGTTTTAATTTTCTTACCATGTGGGGGTCTGTCTTGTTATGCCTACTTTCTGGGTGCTAACCCCAGGCGATGACAGACATGAAATGCCTTCAAGTACAATGGGGTTTCCATAGGCCATTACTCCTTTGTCTCTCTGAAGGGGCCAGATTCTGGCTCATGGTCCCCGGCAGGCTGAATTCCCATTCACTGATGCCCCAGACTAATACAGTATATATCGCTTATCAGTCCAATAGCTCCAGGGAGCCTCCGGGCTCACCCAGAAAATGGAATTCATTATATTCAATGCTGTTTTTTTTGTCCAGATTAAAACAGTCAACCCAGTCATCGTGTTCCTATAAGGAATAATATGGCAGCTCTATAAAAAAACTTAGTATATTTGTTACACAGGATCTTCCTGTTTGAAATCCATATGGTCTATAATTTTGTAATTTCTTTTCAGGTATTCTACCAATTTGGTTTTAATTAGTATTTCTAGTGTTTTGACTACCATGATTGTCAGTAATGCAAGTCTATAATTTAGAGTTTTTTCCCAGGGTTCAGTCCTCACAACTTCCTGTTGGGGTAGGCCTTTATTGCTGCCTTTTCTCATAGCTTGCCTTGATGATGCTGTGTTGGGGCTGGCCCTGGTTTCTCCTTTTTGGCCTTGCGTCACTTGGGCCATCCTGGTGGCGACCTTTCACCTGGAGTGGATGTCCTTCGATACCTTCTTTCTAATATAGTTTCCTCAATCCAGTCCTATTTGGCATTCATGAGTGTGTTGCGTGATTCATTTGTCTTGGGGGTTATTGTCTTATTTTCTATCCTTTGTTTACCTTGCCATTTGTATGTTTTGACTCAGCCAAATTTCTGGTGGCCTTTGGCAATTAGTCCCCGTAGCCTTACAATGACTCGCAAGAGCCCATCATGGATTTAATTGGCTGGAGCTACCCCAGGTAACTATCACTAAGATACCACCAAGGACACAACAGAAAGAGATGTTTCATTACATTCAACATTTTTTTCATTATTAATTTCAAACTATTTTACCAACCAAAATAGGAGCTAGCAAATATTGAATATTGTGTTGGGAGTATTTGTAAATACCGGTGTCAGTTGTGTGTCTGGTACATTGTGTCACGTCTCGGTCACATCTAGGGTTTGAGCATTGATTGTTGTAGATGGAGCTATTTTCCCTGGGCAAATCTTGGTAAATAATGTCAATGCAACATTGAATTAACATTTATCCTATATTGGCTTAACATTACTCGAGGAATTTTGCCTGCCAGGTATTATACCAATATTATTATACCACTCCAGTTTTTTCTTTGTAGACAAGTCAATTAGAAGTACTCCAATATTTCCTCCGTATGAAAGCTTAATACAATATTAACCCCTAAACTCCACAGCTATTTTAACGTATTGAACTAAATTGAGGTGCACATGACTAGACTAAAAATTGTTAACAAATCAAATGGAAAGAAATCACACATGGCAATCAGATCACAAGAGCAAATTGCAAATGGTGATTGGAACAGTTTTAGGGTTAATAATTTGTACTCGGATTCAAAATAAAAATATGCATAGTTTTTTCATTATGCTGAGCTTGTAATATTCTTGAAGAACCTTTTTTGTGTTGTTTACAAACACACGAAAGGTTCTACAAGGGTAAGCTTGTAGAACATTCTGGTGTTGGGCAGCACCACAGAACATTCTGGTGTTGGGCAGCACCACAGAACATTCTGGTGTTGAACAGCACCACAGAACATTCTGGTGTTGAACAGCACCACAGAACATTCTGGTGTTGGGCAGCACCACAGAACATTCTGGTGTTGAACAGCACCACAGAACATTCTGGTGTTGAACAGCACCACAGAACATTCTGGTGTTGAACAGCACCACAGAACATTCTGGTGTTGAACAGCACAGAACATTCTGGTGTTGAACAGCACCACAGAACATTCTGGTGTTGAACAGCACCACAGAACATCCTGGTGTTGAACAGCACCACAGAACATTCTGGTGTTGAACAGCACCACAGAACATTCTGGTGTTGAACAGCACCACAGAACATTCTGGTGTTGAACAGCACCACAGAACATTCTGGTGTTGAGCAGCACCACAGACAATTCTGGTGTTGAGCAGCACCACAGAACATTCTGGTGTTGAGCAGCACCACAGAACATTCTGGTGTTGAGAGCATCACAGAACATTCTGGTGTTGAGCAGCACCACAGAACATTCTGGTGTTGAGAGCACCACAGAACATTCTGGTGTTGAGCAGCATCACAGAATATTCTGGTGTTGAGAGCATCACAGAACATTTAAAACAGCTCTAGTTTGATCATAGAATGATCGTTCATTGTGGCAGTTCCATTTAATTAGAAAATCTGAGCTTTGAGGAATTTTGTAAAAGTAGTGATAAAGTTTGTAGTAGGTTTCCATTGTAATTTTTATCAACTTTGCTGAATCTATAGATATTTCATCCATAGAGCTGTATTTTATCTATATGCCTTTAATGCCCAGTTCCATGTTCTTTTTAACTTAATATTAGAATGTCCAAGTGAGCACTCTAGTGAGGTAAATAAAGAAAAGGCATTGTTTTGTGATATTATAATATTGTATAGCAGCGTACTATACATACAGTCTAAGGACCAATATCGGACTGGACTGATGGCTTGATTCATCATAATACTGTATAGCAGCATACTATACATACAGTCTAAGGACCAATATCGGACTGGACTGATGGCTTGATTCATCATAATACTGTATAGCAGCATACTTTACATACAGTCTTAAGGACCAATATCAGATTGGACTGATGGCTTGATTCATCAGATCCTTTTCTGTCCAAGCTGTGAACAAGTTAATTCTTGTCTGTGACTCTTCCGGAATATCATCTAATGTTTCTCCATTTCAAGATTAAAATTTTATGTTAAGCAAGTTCTATACGTGATGTGATAGCATGAAAGCAGTATACATTAGATTTTTTGCATTTTTCTTCTATTTAGATTTTATTATATTTTATTTGCAGATTATAGTCAGCATATTGTAAGTGTCTTCAGATTAGTATTTCAATAGATGTATCTTTATATTTTGTCTCTTGCTCCCCTTAGTCTTCATATATCTTGTGCCTTTATCCTTCCTCTTCCGAGTACACTCACTTTTAGTTAAAAATCAAAGCAATTATGCCTGTTTTTCCTGCAGACCTGGACAGTCTAGTCCTGGCACTAGAGGATGACATCGATGCAACTTTAAGGAGACAGTCGGCACCACGTTCCAGAAGTCTCTTAGGCTTGTTTCATTCCCTCAGTGTTCCCCATATTCTATCTTCATACACATTTTTGAAGGAAGATTTTTATTTCATGGTGTTTTGATCCTCGGTATATGTGGTGCACTATATTGGCTCATTCTCTCGGTTTGCCACTCCGTAAAAAATGCAATCGTTTTGCTTAACATGAAATGTACAAACCCATGCAACCTTCCTAACCTGTCAAGGCTTATGCATTGATGAAGTCAGTATCACAGCATTTGAATTTTACTATTATCCTGTACCTCATTTTTAACGGATTGGTTCCGTAAAAAATACGACATAATAAGTGAGAGGACTGGTTCAATATACTGTATAGTACAGTACCTATGCTTGTAATGTTACTCAACATGTAAATATGAGGTATTGGAATAATTATAATTGTACAAAATAATTATGCCTTATAGAAAGTAAAAATTATTGAACATAGTACTGTACAAATTTGTAGATGTGTCTTCCTTCCAAAATGTATGTAGTTATCCACTCCTAGGTGTGTTGTCATCTCATGTGTGGACATACCGCTCTACACTTTGCCATCATACCATCGTCTAGATTAATTCTTTATGGACATAGGCCCCAGTACGAGGCAAGACTAATGACCACCTTGCGTGCTTCTGCACCATCAACACTGAACAGTGACTGGTTGTTACATGGTCCGACTAACGTGTGTCTAATCTAGTTATCTGTTATCCAAAAAGCTTTTGGCCCCATATAGCTAATAAATTTCCTTTTATCCTTTTCCATTTTCCATGTTTTGTTCATTTAAGTTTGTCATTTGGGTTATGACCAAGATGTGTTGTGTTAGTTATGATTATTTATTGTATATCAGAAAGTATTTGAATCCTGATAATTAAATCTAAACTTTAACGTAATGCTGATCAATTATGCTATGCTTCGCACCTCATATTTCATGAGCATAATATTATTGGAACTAAGCATAAAAGTTAAAAAGCTTAATGTTCCTCTGTTGCATTGACTAATTAAAGCATGTTTTCTTGACACGTATTTCCTTGTGACTTTTCACCAGGTGATTACTTAGTGTATTTCTAAGAAAAGTATGTGAAGAGGCCAACCAATCCAATGTGAACATTGTAATTTTGTTTGTACATAGTTATTAGATGTGCAGTATATGGACTATTACTTGTGTATTAAAGTTAAAAAGATAACATTATATTAGTGAGGAAGGTTGTTATACAAACTTACTGAATACAAAAGTGATTGAATAATCAATATAGGCTCTGCCTTCTCGAGTTAATTGTAATTATTATTTCTCCACCTGGGAGGCAAGTACCAAATTAATGGTGAAAAACATTACATCATAATAATGTATTCACATTCATTATGCATGGCATTTGTATTTAGCTTGTGTTCTCAGTCATGGTGTACAGATGGAATAACAAGTCAAACCTGTTTTGATCCTAAAAATCTAAGTTGTTTGTTAAGCGAGAAGCCTGAATGGGAGTTGGGTTAGTGCGGGTGATACAGGTTGCTGAGCGTTTACTGGGGCTCCTCTTACAGGTCTGGATCACCTAGCTCTGGCCAACTCTAATGACATTAATGCCACGCTGCTCAAATCGTCACTAGTTGCTCATCAGCGCTCACAAAGCCTCTCAGGTAAACAAACTTGGCCTAGGGTTTAGTTAACTCTAAGATTTGGCCTTCGGAAAATCTTTCAAATCTCCCATGGTCTCGTGATGAAAAATATACAGTATTTGCAACACCTCGTGCAGTTTTACGTCTAAGCTTTTTAGCCAATTAGGTTGCATGATCCATTATATCTTGTATTCGCTTATTAACAGTGAGTCGTTAATTGAATGAGGAACATATAATCACTAAGCTTTTCATTAATTTGTTATGTGGCTATCGATTTCTGAATTCGCTTTTTCTTTCCAAAAGTGGGAAACATTGATTATGTAAATTCAAGTATTTGCAATCTTTGTTGCTTAAAATCGAGAAATAAGCATTTGCATTTATTAAAAATGAACATTTACTATTACATTATTTATTTAAAAAAGATGTACAATTAATTCTCATGAGAAATTAAGTCCTTATTATTGTTTAAACAGCAGGATGAATTAGCTTTTTGAGTTATGTGTCATACTAACATAAATTGGCATAACCTAAGTTTTTCTTTTAACATTTTTCTCACATACACTTAAAAACAAAAACGCATTCAATATTTATTTTTGGAATGTATGACCCCCGTGGTAGTGCGGTGTTGGTAGTTGTTGTGACGCGTGTAGTGTAGTGTACACGTGTAGATGAATGAGGTCCACACGACGCCTTCTTGCTTGTCTGTCATTATGCTCATGTCCTGGGTTACGGTTCATTGAAAAGTAATGGCCTTCAATACAAAAAAATGATGGAAGTATACACAATGGGGGAATAAAATAACTTGCTTTTTGATCATGGTATAAATGTGGTATATAATGGCAAAAATATATTGAGTATATCAATAAGTAACCCAAGACTTGTAGTGATTTTATTTCATGTAGAATTGTAGCAATGATTGAAAGTGTAGAGCCTGTGTGTAAATACAGCACAGTACTGTACTGTAGTTAGTGGCTGTACTGTAGTTAGTAGCTGTTTTGTTCCTTTTATGTGCACTTGTGTTGCCTTAATGTTTTTGCAACCTTAATGTTTTTGTAACAATTCTTCCATTTATTGTATTAACCGAAAAGATAACCTGTGCACAATATCATCTTTGTTCCTTAAAGAATTGTATCAAAATTCTAAATTAAACATAATTAGAGGCAGTTAGTAGTATATTAGAATGTATTTAATACTGCAGGATTTTATTTGTGGTAAATATTTCAAGCTCCAGAGTCTAAATTGTGCTCGGGTAATCTTGTAAAATATATTCTCAGAAAAGCAACAGGTGTTTCTTCTGTAAACAAAAAAGCAGGTTTAATTGTTTTGAACGTGTCAGTTGGTAAGTTTTGTGTTAGTTAAGGCCAATCCCAAGGTCTGGCCAGCATATAGTTATGCTCATATACTCTATAAAGGCCAATCCCAAGGTCTGGCCAGCATATAGCTATGCTCATATACTCTATAAAGGCCAATCCCAAGGTCTGGCCAGCATAGAGTTATGCTCATATACTCTATAAAGGCCAATCCCAAGGTCTGGCCAGCATATAGCTATGTTCATATACTCTATAAATTTCACAAATAAAACTAATAGTATATTTGTGGTAAGGTATTGTGTGTTGACATGGTGTACATGTATGACTGAATGCTTCTGTTAAACATGGGTGAAGGACTGTATCAGTATGCTAATATGTTATGATAACAAATGACAAGGAAGTTTGAACAAAATCAATGGAAGATTCTAGAAGGTATTTACAATTAGGTGAAGGCATTTGCCAGAATTGCACAGACCAGGTTATCTGGATGGGAAACTCTACTGAACATCAGAGATCCACGGTTATTCAATACTTTCCCAGCAAGCAATAAAAATATGCTGGAAAGAAGGTGGACTTCTTCAAGAAACAATTAGACAAGGCCTTGCTAAAAGTGCCGGACTTACCAGGCAGTATTGAATATGTGGGCCTGTTGGTCCAAGTTATCACAAGTCAAGCTTGGCCTCAGGCAGGGCTTGGGTAGTAGAAGAACTCTCAAGACCCTTTCCAAGCACGATCTAGGTTAGAATGGAATGTATTATATTCATGATGATTTATCTGAGGACCACTAACCCTAATGGCCTCAATGAGAACAGGAAGCTGGCAGATTGTCAAAGGTCCCCCGATTTGCCTTGAGGATCTTTTCCAGATGCAAATACAGTAATGCAAAACTAATAAAAAGGACAAAATTAAATAAGATTGTATGCAACTGCAAAAGGGATCTAGGAGCTGCAGGGATGATCCAGTGAGCGGTTACTGGAGTTTTACCCTAATAGATGTAAGGTAATGAGGATACAAGCAAGAGAAAGGTGGATGGCAGTAGTGTATGATCAAAAAAAAAAAAAAAAAAAAAAGAGGGAAAGATACTACTGCACTAGACAGAAAGGGTGATGAAAGCAAGGGTTGCCATCTTGTGTAACCTACTGCACTAGACAGAAAGGGTGATGAAAGCAAGGGTTGCCATCTTGTGTAACCTATCACCATCAGCACATATAAACAATAGTTTCAGGAATGTAATCCCGGTTTAAAAATACCGTATATCAATCTTCGGAAATCTTAACACGGAATCACTTGGAATATTGCACACACTCGAGAGGCTAGTATTGGAGTTTGTGGCATCGGGGGACACCCACACCTCATGCTATCAAGAAAGCTAAGAGAAAGTCTAAATGGTTAGACCTGGTTTAAAGAACAAGATCTCTCAGTGTTGGAAATAGGAAAATTACAGAGAGGGCATCTGCTTGATGGGGTTCTGGGAGTTGTTCTACTCCCCAAGCCCAGCCTGAGGCCAGGCTCGACGAGATGGCATGCAGCCATGATATACTGACTGCCTTAAAGGTAAAGGTACGCGTGGTTGTTCCCAGGGTTTGGTTCCCTATTTTTACTGCCGCTCCCACTTGTTGTGCAACTTTTAGTGAATGTTGGATTCTGACTCCAAGGTCCCTTTCTTCATCTATCTGTTGTAAGGTAGTGCTGACAATTTGGTAGTTGTGACATAGATAGTTTTGCCCCATATGCAAGGTCTTGCATTTATTGACATTAAAAAGCTTATGCCGGTCATCTGACCATCTATGGAGTTCATGTGTAAGGTCTCAATATCACTTTCACTTTCCCCTTTACCGTAGATCTTAGTGTCATCTGCAAATTAGATAATGTGGTTTGTAATATTCTCATCTGTGTCATTGATGTATATGACAAACAGGGTTGGCCCCAAAATGGACCCTTGTGGTACCCCACTTAACACATTTCCACGGTCAGATTTATTCCCATTTAGCATGACCCTTTGTTTTCTATGTTTTAACTAATATTTTATCCATTCGAGTATTCTTCCATTTATTCCATGTGGCTGTAATTTCTTTGCCAATTGTTCATGTGGTACCTTGTCAAAAGCTTCAGCAAAGTTCCTGTAAGCTACGTCTACCAGAAGTCCTTTGTCTGAATAACCTGTTACCGTTTCTAGAAATGTACTCACCTAGTTGTGCTTGCATGGGTTGAGCTCTGGCTTAAGATCATTCCGGTCCCGGGGGAGTCATGTGATTTAATTGCTTAGTGGTTAGAGCAGCTGGCTACCGTTCTGGTGGTTGGCATTTCAAGGGCCCCTACTGCCCTTAGCATTATTAGTTTTATGAGCATTTGCCTGGTATTGCAGCGATTTGTTATTTAGACTGACAGCAGACTTAATAGCAGTGTTAACATTCATCTTTGACATAATCAGTTTATGAGCTACACTAGAACAGTTCTCACTTTTGTTGTTCTTTGGATAGACCTTTCTAAGTGCCTTCCTCGGTGATAGCATAAATGAATAACTTGATATATAAATGCCACCTCTTCCTGCACCTCTCTGAGGAGACCAGGTTCTTGCTCGTGGTTCCCAGTAGGCCAATAAGAACTGTGCAACTGATGGAACCTAGTAGTATGACACACTATCAGTGATAGTAGCTTCAGGGAACCGTTTCCCTGAACACTGAAGAAAAAACAGTGTTACAGAAAATGTAGAATTCATAAATTTGTATTTATGAGAGTGAAGAGTGGGCTAATGTCATTTGAAATGAAGAGATAACAAGAGAGTAGCAAAAAGTATGTACGAGAGAGCTTGATTGTATTAGGATAAGAAAGGCAAGAAGGTGAACAAGTAGAGTGAGGCTTACGTTTGAAAGGTTATTAGAAGGAAACTCATAGACCAGGTGTACAAGTACTCATTATCACTTGTCACATATACTTATTGCTAGTACATAAATTAAATTGTTAAAAATATTGGTGTGAATGTTTTCTGGTGTGTGGTGACAATAATTTGCTGTATGCTACACATTGTGAAAGTCATAATTATGAAAATGTTTGTGATACTATGCTTTACTAAGAATATCTTTTACTAATTCTCTCTCTACTGCTTTCCAAACCTTTCTGGTGTGGGCCTAACCTACCCAGGTTGGCAATGAGGGATCAAGTGCTACCACTTTCTTTTGCAAGCTTTCTATTAAATAAATAAAAATAATACTTAATTAAAGGGAATCTTTTCTAATTCACTTTTCTTGTGTTTTCAGTTGCACACTTAGTTTCTTAACTCATCACTCTTTATTCTGAATGAAGTGTATATATACAATGGATCTGTTAACTATACTATGATATAGAGATATCAAATATAATTTAGCACCTTTGGTTGTGTTTGTACAGTATTATATAGGATATAAGCATTCAGAATTTAAATGGTACTTTATGTGTAGTGGTGGGGACATGTAATGCTGTCCTTGCCTGTCCATATGTGCATTTGTCAATATGCTTGCCCATCCATCTGTTTAAATGTAAGGACAGGCAGGACATTTGTGCAATACAGTATAAAGAATATTTTAGTTTATTTCAGATTTTGTTCACATGCAAGATCTGACAGCTAATGCTATTCTTGTATTTAAACGATGCAATCAGGTCTCCAGCCGGCAGGAGAAAGCCCAAAGCACAAGCAAGGAGGGGGAGGAGGAGGTGGCGGGGACAAAGTAGGGTCCACAGGAGCCAGCAGTAATGTAGATACACAAATGCAGCTCAAATACGAGAACGACCGTCTTAAACTTGCACTAGCTCAAAGGTTTGTTGACATTTCAAGTGTTCATGCCTAAGTTCTATAGACTATGTTGAATAATATGATGTAAGGAGAATAGCATTACCTGTAATTAGCTAGAGCTCTACAGTATAATTGCTGTCTGTATTTCCGATGTCTCATCTTCCCTTTGGAAACTCCCCTCTGAGAAGTTACCCAGAATAAAAAAAAAGGTTCCAGGCAGCCTTCTCTGAACAATATCTTTTTAGTATGTTCAGATAATGTTAATGCTCTCATGGTACCTTTTCTCTATGTCATTCTTTGCTTTTACTTTCCATGATGACCAAACCACACACCAGAAGATAAAGAAATAACATTTCGGTCAGTCCTGGACCATTATCAAGTCATATGCTATCACATACGACTTGATAATGGTTCAGGACTGACCGAAATGTCGTCGTTTCTTCGTCTTCTGGTGTGTGGTTTGGTCATCATATTTTCAGCCACGTTATTGTGACTCCTCGTCTGTTTACTTTCCATGTTGCTGTTGTAAGCCACTTTCACTATGCTCAATCTTTTATATTCTCCTTGCAGTCTTGTTATCCATCTTCCTCCCCACAATCCCCAATCATCATAAAATAATACTTATTCCTCCCGGTGCATTTCTTAATAAATTCATTTTGACAGCCTGAATTGTATGTGTCTCTCTCATTTCATGTCCGTATTTCACTCCCATAGGTCAGGGTTGGCAGGAGTGTGCTGGCACCTAATCCTTTCTTCACATCCATGGTAACATTTCTACCTTACATAATCCTTCCTAGAGATCTCATCATCATCATTATTCTGCAAAAACTACTCTAATTTCTTTCTCATGTTCCATATTTGCACAGTAGGCTAGAAATCTAAAATATTTAGATTTCTTGATATACAGAGAAAAAAGTCACAGTAAGTTTCTGAAAAAAAAAACCAGCGTTAAATGTAATGAAATGCCATTTTCTGGGTGAGACCCTGAGGCTCCTCAGAGCTATACCGGGCTGATGTGTATATATTAGACCGCAGCAACAGTCAATCAAAGGAGTTCTAAGCCTACCGGGGACCAGAGGCCCCCCTCAAGAGGAGCAATGGCCTAAAGACATCCCTGTGTAATTGGAAGCAGTCTTTGTCTGCCATCTACCAGGTCAAGCACTCAAAAAAGAAGGAATTCCAAAACAAACTACTGCTGGTCAAAAATTGCAAACCAAAAGCCGAACTAGCAAGCAGTCAAAAACAATCAATCAAAAACAGGAAAAATAGCATGACATCACAACCGCCGCTCATCCGTCTGCGCAATCCCCCGCCCCCTTCCCCGAGAAGAGGAGGTGGGTCCCAGACCTTCCCGCTGGCTACTCTCCTCAGTTCATAGGCTGAATATTGAAAATGCAAAAAAACGCCGACCGGAGGGAGGGAGGGATGCCGGGGAGCCTCCGGGTCTCACCCAGAAAATGGCGTTTCATTACATTCTATGCTGGTTTTCTGTGGAGAGCTCCTTCAGTTCCCCGGAGATACCTAACCAAAGATAAAGAAGAAAAGAGACTTACCCGGGAGGTGTCTGTCACTCACCTCTCAACTCGACGTCGAGATAACTGACTGCAACTTGTGACCCAAGGCTACACACATGCCTGAGAAGGGGTCCAAACCATTAACGCGGTACCGTGCGGCAGGACCCTGTTCGACCTCCAAAAACCCAGTGCAGCAGCCAAAGCCGCGAACTTACAAACGTCATGGGCACAGGGATAGACTGCAGGCTGGCTGGGCCGAATAATCCTGCAGCCGTCCTTGGAGACCCGCACCTAGGAACAGGGAAGGAGGGAAACCGGGTCCACCCAAAGCACATCCCCTGCCACAGAGGCTGTGGCGTGCAAATAATGGCGAAGAGCCGCAACTGGACACAAAACCTGATGAACGCTTGGCTGAACCAACCAGGCATCAACAACGCAAGGACCCTTTCGGAAAGCAGCAGACTCATTCTTCGCCAGAAAAGGAGGAGACGGCACACCTGGCACAACATCCGGTTCGGTTGTTGTGCCAGGTCCTGGCACGCTTGGAGACTTACCAGGGGAGAGTAGTCCTGTTGGCTCCTTGGTGGCTGGCCCAGTCCTGGTTTTAGGCGCTTCTTGCTTGATGTCCAAAACCGAGGGTCATCCCGCGGCTCCGCCTCTTTCAGCAGATCGGTCCGATCTGGAGGGAAGAGGTACAAGTAACTCCACCTTGACTAGTTCAGTTGAAAGGCATCGACCATGACTGTCTCGCAGTTGGGGACGGGCGCTGCATATCCTAGAAGACGCCTTACCTTTCCTTGAGGTTACCGTGAAGTGTTTCCGGGGCTTAGTGTACCCGCGGCCCGGTCGTCGACCAGGCCTTTTCGATGCTGAACTGGTCAACCAGGCTGTTTGACACGGCTGCTCGCAGCCTGACATATGAATCACAGCCTTGTTGATCAGATATCCTTTTAGGTACTTATCCAGTTCCCTCTTGAACACTGTGAGGGGTCGGCCAGTTATGCCCCTTATATGCAGTGGAAGCGTGTTGAACAGCCTCGGGCCTCTGATGTTGATAGAGTTCTCTCTCAGAGTACCTGTTACACCTCTGCTTTTCAATGGGGGTATTCTGCACATCCTGCCATGCCTCCTGGTCTCATGTGATGCTATTTCTCTGTGCAGGTTTGTGACCAGCCCCTCTAATATTTTCCATATATAAATTATTATGTCTCTCTCCTGCCTGTGCTCAAGAGAATACAGATTTAGGCTCTTTAGTCGGTCCCAGTAGTTTAGATGTTTTACTGAGTGGATTCTAGCAGTAAAGGATCTCTGCACGCTCTCCAGGTCAACAATTTCTCCTGCTTTGAAAGGGGCTGTCATTGTGCAGCAGTACTCCTCTCTAGAGAGCACTAGCGTCTTGAAAAAGTATCATCATCGGTATAGCATCTCTAGTGTGAAAGGTTCTTGTTATCCAACCTGCCTTGACCAAGCTGATGCAAAAAAAATTCCGCACGAGCACAACGTCCCCAGGTGAACAGAACCGGTTGCTATGCATATATCAGACAACTGCACAGTACCTCACGCCCCAGCCAGCGACGATACTACCTCCTACCCAAGGTCAAACAAGAGTAAGGACAACCCCAGCTTGATTGCTTCAAGGGCGGGCAATCACCGAGCAACAAAAGAACCACGTGAAGGTAATCTCCCGAGTGGCTCATGGAAGATAACCCTAAACCACAAGGGCAGTATTCACAGGGCACCTAGGGAAGGTGGCCCTAGGCGCATGCAGCCCCGGTACTCTTGTGTTACTCTTGGCTCGCTTACCACCATACAGTAGAGCAACACCGTTATGGACAGCACTGCTTGAAAGGATGAAGCCAAAGTCGATCAACTACCACCAAACACAACAGCCTGTGAACTGGGATTGTGTAGCCAGTGCAGGAGGCCTGGGACTTCCCCCTTTTGGGAAGGGGGGAGTTGCGCAGACAGCAGTGCAGCTGCTGTGGTGACGTCACCGTTGCTTGTTTCCAATCGGGGAGTTCTGTTTGCTAGTTCGGCTCTCGGTTTGAAATTTTTAACCATCTGTAATTTGTTTTGGAATTATTACCTTTGACTGATTGCTTCCAATTACATGGGGATGTCTATAGGCCATTGCTCCTTCTGCCTCTCTGAGGGGCCAGGTTCTGGCACTGTTCCCCAGTAGGCCTAGAACTCCATCGATTGACTGTTGCCTCAGTCTAATGTATACACATCAGCCCAGTGTAGCTCAGGAGAGCCAAAGGGGTCCTCCACAGAAAAATGTTTCGTCTTATAAAAGTGTTTGTGTTCTCTGATCACGGAAAAATAATAAAAAAATCATAGGTGGCATATTTTGGCCGCAGTGGGGCAAGAAATTCTGGCAAAATTGAGGTGCTGACACACTAAGCATCCCGCGCTGGTCTCCTCCACCCACACTTTCAGGCAGGAGTTGCCACAAAGATATTATTACCTAATTATTTCAACGTCTCTGATTGATTTTTTCTCTGTTTTTTGCAGTAATGTTATTCCATAGTGTGAAGTGTGATATATTTATATAATAAAATGTGTGAACCATCACTATACTTAACCCTTTAACTGCGTTGCCTCCAAATATGACACCCCGTGGTGCGCAGGAAATAAATTCTCTGGAAAAAATTCTTTTTTCTTTTTAAAGTGTCAAAAACCCTTCCCTCAGTATGGGTATGTAAAAAAAAAGTCGTAATTGTACTTACTTTGGCTGCTATGGGGTCCGTAAGTTGGGGCGTGACGTCATGATTCCCCGTGCGCCCGTGCTGTAAGCTCCCGGGGCGGGTGGGGCGGTCGGGGCGGGGCGCGCGAGTTGCCGCGAATATATTTTCGGTCATTTTTTGCGCACCTTTCTAAATACATTTTCATTGTTTTTACATGGCAATCCAATGTATAATGAACACGTACACTCTATTATCGCAGTACAACATCCGTACTGTCCGTAGACACTGTGTTACGTGCATCGCAAACAACGTCACTTATCCTGCACAATTTACAATGTATCATGCCTAATATATTTATATTTACACTTTATATACACACTGTACAGTATCACACACTATATACACACATCATAAACACACTCAGTACTCCGCGAGTGTGTGATATGCTGCGAAACAGCCAACGGGGCAGAGTGGCACCTTGCACTCCACGCACCAGGTGCTGATGCATCTTCGTTTTTGTTCTCTGCGGGTAGTGTTCCTGCATACTATACAAGCACGTTTACCCTTCTCCCTTGATGCTGTGCCTGGCATATACTCGAGCATATGTACTCTGAAGTTTTCATTACCCGTCAATCTGTCTGGAGCTGCATGTGGCATTGTTGCTTGCACTCCGCGCGGTACAACAGAACCCTCCCTGCCATACTTTACTAGCAGCTGTGACACAACACCAGCACTGAATGTACGTATAGACGGTCTCCTGCCTGATTTTACTAGGTACATATTGTAGCAGTTGAGCACTACAACATCCATGAGGTGGAAGAAGAACTTTTTCGTCCACTTCACAGACTTGCGCACACACTCCACTCCACCAAGCATCATGTCACACTTATCGACGAGGCGCATGTTCACGTTATAGTCTATGACACAGTCAGGCTTATACACGGTGTTGCGTGTGTGAAAGTGGACTTTCCCACTGTCCAACATGGCACCGGTGTGAATCGTAGTCAGCATATTCACCTCGCGTCTGTCCTTCCACCGCACTGACAGCGTTTTGTCACACTTGCGCAGCTGGCACTCACCCACGGCTATAGCTATACCGAACACTGGCATTTCCTTCCTGTGGCCCTTCACAGTGCCACATACACCGGTGTTGTGGGCAAGGAGGTATCTGGTCAGCAAGGGGCTGGTGTAATAGTTGTCGGTGAACAGTACATGCCCCTTGTTCAGCAACGGTTCCATCAGGGTTTTCACGACACTGCCTGAGAACCCGTGTTGATCTTGAGCTGGTATGTCGACGTCTGTACCAGAATATAATATCATGTCCAAGACGATTCCAGTCTCACAGTCGCACAGCACAAAAAACTTCAGTCCAAAACGGTGCCGCTTTGATGGGATGTACTGCTTGAATGCCAGTCGCCCCTTGAACAGTACAAGCGACTCGTCAATAACCACATTCTGTCCAGGTACAAAATAATCCCTGAACTTCCCTCTCATGTCACTGAACATCTTCCGTACTTTCCACAGTCTGTCATGTCTGTCCTCATTTGCATTATTCTCGAAATGCAGGCACCTGAGAATCAAGAGATACCTATCACGCGACATGTACCGGTTGAACACGGGCGATGGAACAAGGCTGTCTTTGCTCCAATATTCCTGGATGACAGATTTCTCAGAGTGCTTCATCATCATGGTGAGTGCCAGAAACACGTACATTTCGTCGATTGTCGTGTCCTTCCATCGCGTGAGGCGTGAGGCAGGTAAAATGCCGTCGTCTATGAGGCTGTGAGCGAACCTGTTTGTCTCAGTCACAAGATGCGTCATGAATACATTGTCAAAATATGCCTGAAAATATTCCATGTCTGCCATATCATCACCAGTATATGGGAATAATGGTGTAACACCAAAATCGCTATCATCAAATGTTGGTATTTGAGGGACAAATGTGGTGCAATCCTCCCACACAAGTACACCAGGGGGTTTGGTGTTGGCGCCAACACCACGGCCAACACCACCACGAGCACCATAACTACGGCTACGTGGTCTGCTGCTTCTGCTGGAGCTGCGTGAGGGTATGCTAGACGCTGAGGCAGATTTACGTACTGTAGGCCTACCACGAATAAATGATGTTGAGGGGCCACTGTCATTGTTGTCCACATGCTGTGAGGCACGCCGCCGCCTGCCGCGGCGTGTTGCTGAGGCAGCAAAACCCCGCCTGGTAACACCACCACTGCTCGTACTCGGGTCGTCTACACTACTCGTATCAGAGCCAATGTCACTGAACCCCGAGAATGATTCGTCACATGTACTATCACTGAATAAACTACTAGCGTCTGGGGACATACATGGTGGTGGTGATGATAACGGTGTTGACCCAGGGCGGCGAGGCAGGCCGGGCGAGGCACGTGTACCATACACACTCGCCGCATCTTCAAATTCCGACTCCTCCTCACTCGTATCAGATACCTGAGTAAGGTCTTTCTCAGGATCATAGTCTAGGTCATCATCCAGAGCACCGTCATCATACAAAATGTCGCGTATTTCCTCCTCAGAGAGTCGTTTTCCATGACCGCGGGTCACCGTGGAGCGGGAGCTCGTAGAGGATGCGTCAGACATGGTTGCTGCTGTGAAACTGAGGCTCCCCACGGCCGCAGGGCATGCTGGGATTTTTTTGAAGATGGCGGACGATCACTGGGGCCCCCACCCACCCATACCATACCCACGTCACCGCGCACCAGTTTTGAATGGAACGTGAAAAATAAAAATACCTGGAGGCGCGTTGCGCAAACCAGACCCGAGCCTGGAGGCGCGTTGCGCAGTTAAAGGGTTAAAAGTATGGTGTGCATATTAGTGATTAAATTATTACGTTCATAAAGCAATTAGCAAAGTTTTGCTGTTTTTGCACTCTATGCATACGTTATATATTAAGTATCTGCATGTTTTGTTCACCATAGCAAACCACTAAGTTGGTATGGCGAGTCCAAACATCAAGAGTGGGCTGCCACACCCAGCCAGCCCTCCTTCCCTCCCTCCTTTAACACCTTTCTTGCCAACATTCCTCCTCCCACAATACTGTTTGTGATATTATTACACTATATACACATGTTATATACAAGTATCTACATGTTTTGTTCACCATAACTGTACAACTAAGCTGGTATTGTGTCCAAACAACATAGTGACCACAAAATACTTCATGACAAGTCACACTGCAGCCAGCAGGGATCCGTAGAATTACCCAAAGCTATCCCAACCCACCCAAAGTTGCCCAAAGCCAGCTAGCATTACATAAGTAATGAAGAAATATGGTACAGTATATTTACTCACTGTAATGTTGGTGCTGAATGCAGAACATGATCAAACTTACTTATACTTTGAAATAATCAAATTTCATAATGAAGTTAGAAGTAAATGTGTGGCAAGTGATGCCATAGGATGTTAACATTCCAAGCGACAATGTTGTGGGGCAACTTATCCAAGACATATTGTCACCTGGAGAGTGTTTGCTGGCATATCAGCCTCCTGTACACAGTGATCCAGTCGTCACACTACTTTGCTCAAATTGTCGCAAATTTAATTTGTGATATTAACAAGTAGAATGCGTCTTTATAATAATATTTAGCATAAATAGATACAAAACATTTAGTGTTTATTTAAGAAAAGGTGGCAGGAAGTTATATTTTTAACTATATAAAGATATAAATATCTTTATATCTAATTAAGCTTGAAGGTTAAATAGCATATATGCAAAATAAGTACACAATTGATTGGCTCGTGTGCAGGCCCTCACACTCCCTGAGCTAGCCATCAAGTAACTATAAAAAGGCATATATATATATATTCTCTTTCACTTCAGTCATATTTATGTCAAAGTATTAACATGTAGCTTATTTTTATGTCTTTCTGATGACATAGAAAACTTCGTTTATTACAGTATATAGATAAAATTAACATTGATCTTTGAAAGGTCGTAGTTCCCATCGAATATATATATATACTGTATACAGTATTTATATATATATTTATATATATAGTAAGTGAAAGCCAAGATATGGGTAAATAAATATCACACCATTGCTAGTGTCCGGACACATGAAAACTACCCAGGCATCAGTGTCCAGCCAGGCGAGGAATACACGCTACACAATTCTGATAAATTATGTACTTTACAGAGATGATGATAAACATTGTCTTATATCTTATTGAAAATACAGATATAAACTTTGTTTTCAAACATTTAATGTATCAATATTTCTAGTATAAGAAGCAAGATATATTTAGGATTTAGCATTTTCCAATAAAGTTGCAATGATACCTTCATTGCTCGTGATCATCATCATATACAGATATAAATTAACTTATAAAATTGTAGGCTTTTCAATACGCAAAACAGAAGTAAAGATATTCGAATGTTAATTATGATGCAGGCTCGCTCTTAAGAACTTAATTATAGACCATAATGTTATAATTATAATTGATTCATTGTGTCAAGGGACAGGAAGCCAGAGTGTATTCATACACGTTAGGCTTTTATCGAGTTCTCCCCCCCCCCCCACCACAAGGTCAAATTACCGACCTCGCCCAGGGTGCAACCCCACAACAAGCTGACTAACTCCTGAGTACCTACTTACTGCTAGGTGAACATCGGCATTAGGTGAAAGGAAATGTGCCCAACCATTTCTGTCCAGCCCGGGATTTGAACCTGGAATTCTCGATTGTGGGTCGAGAACAAGCCCAGCTGTACTACAGAGACCCCAATATATATATGATGATATGTTCTATATCATCAGAAATTTGCAAACATACAATACATTTTCAAATATTTGTCATTAAAGTATTTATTTTGGAACCATAGGTGTATTTTAGTTACCCTAATATAGAGCATGAATATCATACTCATTATGTGCGGGTAGTTTGTTGTGCACCCCATACTCGTCCTCTGAGTCTTAGTTTAGTTGGGGCAGGCTTTTCTTGGTGGTGAGACTCGGGCGGCCTCGGGGACTGCCCCTTCCGGATCGGCGATGGAGGCATTTGAGCCTTTTTCTCTTGCCGGGGCTTTCAGGTCATGTTAGCGAGCCCCCTTCTTCCCTGCTTTTCTGGTGGACTCTGCCTTTACTCCAGAGGCAGAGGGTTTGGAGGATGGCTCAGCCCTGGTTCCTGACATGGAGGATCCCAGAACTGGGGAGGAGTTAACCCTGTTTGGGTGTTGGTACCCTCGGTGCAGGGCTTGTTGTTATAGGGGGAGGGGTTTTCCTATCCCCCCCTCCCTGTACAAGTTTGATGTGGGTTTGACTCCTCTCCGGGTTCGGTTCCGGGTTCCCTTGGGTTCCTCGGTTCCCTCCTTCCAGAGGTTTTCAGCTTCCCGCTGAAGGAGGTGCAGGAAGCCCTTGTGGCTTACCTCCTGTGAGACGCCGATTACGCCTCGATAATGGATCATTCTTCTTTAGAGTTTGGCTCCTCTTTTTCCTTACTGGGTGCGTTACGTGGTGCTGGAGTCTTCTAGGCTGGCAGACTGCTCTTTCTTTTCATTGGGGGCATGGCATGCGTTCTTTTGGACCCGCACGCTTGAATGGCAGAAGTTGATGACGGTAATTCATGTTTACCTGGGGGGGGGGATGAGTTGGAGCACCTCAATGCATGCTCGTTTACCCCTGTGCTTCCTTGCAATATCGGCCAGGTATAGCTTCACATGCAGGTTCCCTCCCTTTCGGCATCCCTGGTGGCAAAGGATTTGCGCACCCGTGGGCATTTGGCTTCGATTTTGCTCTTCTTTTCCCTGCTGGAGCTGTCTTCGGACTGGCTCTAGGAGGATGTGGAGGAGCTGGGTTCTGGGCCGGTGTCCATGCGCTTGCCTCAGCAGCTCAGGCGTTGACTGCCTTGTTGAAGTTGTTTGTGCTGATTCTGAAGGAAGCAGTGTCTCTGTTCTTTGGTTCTCACCTCCCGTGCCGACAGGTAATGCTTGTCCACTCTTTGGAATATGCCTGACTCCTGGCTCTTTGATTTTCGTCCCCTTATTTGTCCGTTGCTGTTAGCAGAGTCTGCAGTGGTGCATTTTCAGCAGGAGGCTTCGTCTAGTTGCCGGCCTATGTTAGACTTGTTGGTTCTCCGGTGGGGCCATGGGGGTCCTGCCCGTTCCTACTTGGTCGCTTTGGGTAACTCGTCTGCTGAGTTCTCGGGGTTTGGCTTCCTGGCGGTTCATATCCAGGTGGGTGTCCAACATCCTGGCAGTTCATATCCAAGGGGGGTATCCAATGTCCTGGCAGACAGCCTGTCCCATTTCATTCCCCTGTTCACGGAATAGACAGTTGATGACGCCTCGCTCCTTTGGCTCTGCCGGACGTTAGGGTGCTGCCCGGTGGTGGACCTCTTCGTGTTGCCATGGTCAAGGCGCCTCGCAGTTTATTTGGCGCCCTTCCCCAACTGTGAGGTCGTCGGGGTCAATGCCTTTTGACTGGACTGGTCAAGAACGGGTTACCTGTACCTCTTCCCCCCCTCCCCCTCGGTTCAGTTGTTGCTCCAGGTCCTTGCTTGCTTGGAGACTTACCATGGTGAAAGTAGTCCGGAAGGCCCCTTGGTGGCCGGCCCAGCCTTGGTTTCAGGTGCTGCTTGCTTGATGTCCGAACCCGAGGGTCTTCCCACGGCTCCGCCTCTTTCAGCAGATCGGTCCAATCTGGCATGTGGCTGGTTCGATCTTCTCCTCCACTCTTCGCATCTGGTCTTTTTGACATGGGTTTATCACCACTTGTATGGTGATCAGGTGGCTTCGTTGATGGTGTCCCACCTGCAAGTCTCATCTCGGCAGCAGTTTGATGTTTCCTGGTGGTCCTCTCTGCATTTCTTGACTCTTCGTAGGTTGTCGTCGATTTATGATCGGGCTGTTTTGTTCTTTCTCTCTCTCTTGTTTTTTTTCAGGAGCGTCATCTTATGCCAAATTCTGTTGCTGCGTATTGTGTGGCGCTGACAGAGCCGCTTCAGCTTGCATTCGGAGTGGATATTACTTCTGCTCTGTTTCGCAAACTTTCTCTGGCGTTGTTTCACCTCCGGCCTGCTCATGTGCCGCCTGAGCCATCCTGGTTGTTGGACCTGGTGCTCTTTTCTCTCTTCTCCTCAGTTTGATGTGGCCCCTTCAGTTCACCCCCCAGAGGCCAATGTTGGCATTGGCTTCTGGGGGGTCGGGTCAGGGGGCTTCATGATTTCCTCCAGCGCAGGAGTTTCTGCTCTTTCAGTCCTGGTGGTCGTTTTGTTCGTTTGCAGCCGTCTCCTTCTTTTCTGGCAAAGAATGAGGCTGCAGCTTTCCGGAGGGGTCCTTGGGTTGATGCTTGGCTGGTCCGGCTGTGGGTGCATCATGTTTTGTGTTTGGTTGCAGCTCTTTGCTGTTACTTGCACACCACTGCCTCTGTGGCAGGGGACGCGCTTTAGGTTGACCCAGCTTTCCTTATTCCCTGTTCCAGGGCGTGGGTTTCCCAGGTCATCTGCAGGATTATTTGGTCCAGCCAGCCTGCAGTCTATTCCCGTGTCCACGACGTTCGTAAGTTCACATCTTTGGCTGCTGTTTTTGGTAATATGTCCTGGGCTGACATTCGGGCACTGGGCTTTTGGAGGTCAAACAGGGTCCTGGTCACACGGTACCTCGTTAATGTTCCGGACCCCTTCTTGGGCATGTGTAGCCTTGGGTCGCAGGTTGCAGCCAGTTGTCTATACTGTACCTTGAGCTGAGGAGCGAGTGGCAGTCACCTCCCAGATAAGTCCCTCTTTTCCTTTATCTTTGGTAAGGTAGCTTCAGGAAGCCAGAGGGGCTCTCCACAGAAAACCAGCATTGAATGTAATGAAACACCATTTTTGGGGTGAGATCTGGAGGCTCCCTGGCAACCCTCCCTCCCTCAGGTCGGCGGTTTTTGGAGTTGGGTAGCTGGTGTGGGAGGTCTGGGACCCCTTCCCCTTTTCCTCTTCCAGGGAGGAGGGAGTTGCTCAGACAGCGGTGTGGCGGCTATGGTGACATCATGCTTGTTTGCTTGTTTTCTGATTGGGGAGTTCTGCTTGCTCATTCGGCTTTCGATTTGAAATGTTTAACCAGCTGTAGTTTCTTTTGGGATTCCTACCTTTCTGGGTGCCTGACCTGGCAGATGGTAGACATAGACTACTTCCAACTACATCATGGGGGTGTCTATAGGCCATTGCTCCTCGTGCCTTTCTGAGGGGGCCAGGTTCTGGCTCGTGGTCCCTGGTAGGACTTGATCTCTATCGATTGACTGTTGCCATGGTCTAATATATACATATCAGCCCAAAATAGCTCCAGGGAGCCTCCGGGCCTCACCCAGAAATGGCATTTCATAATATTCAAGGCTGGTTTTTACAGTGTCAGGGAAGTTAACAAATGGAATGCATTAGGCAGTGATGTGTTGGAGGCAGACTCCATACACAGTTTCAAATGTAGATATGATAACGCCCAATAGGCTCAGGAATTTGTATACCAGTTGATTGATGGTTGAGACGCTCAACCTCCGCAAGCACAAATATTTGAGTACCCAGTACTATGGGAGCTATTTGTTTGGTTGTCATTCCTGATTTTGGTATTTGCTTCACAAGGGTTTTTCAAGCCTTTCTTGTTGAATGGACTTAATCTGTTCTTCACCTGAAGCTGCCTGTGTTTAGGGCTATCCTTTCCTAGATGCTCATTTGGGCATTTCTCGTGCTCTAGCAGAGTAACTTCCCTGGTGACTTTTAAAGTTCATGCCTGAGAGGCCTTACATTGGGTAGTACAGGAACATTTGACTATTTTGTTAGGTCTGGTGGTTGGGGCCTTTGGGATTTTTCTGTGGGAAGTGCTAAGGTTCATATGTGTGTATATGGTGTGTTGCTAACACTCTTTGCAGCCCCATATGTCCTCATTCTGCATGCAACCAGGTCGGCATTTAGCATCAATTTCTTCAGTAAGGTCCCAAGTGTCTGGATATCTTGCTGGGGTATTCCTTCAAGACCTGGTAAGCTGCTCAGGTCTTCAGCATGACTTGTCATGGATCAACGTGTCAAGCCTGCACTCACTACTTGTGAGTTTGAAAGTTGCCCTTCGGCCTTGCTACACACTGCTAGGCTTTGGGGTTTTTCTTCAGCCAAACCCTCCCCCTCCACTCTTCTGAATCCTCTCCCTTGGACTCTACTATTCTATCCTGAGCATTGTGTGTGGATGCTGGCTCCACCCTGGGGCCCTTGAGTGCTGCTTCTGGCATATGGGCTTGTTTCCTCTGAGGAGGGGTCTCCGGTTGTAATGGGAGGAGTTTTAAACCTCTCTCCCCCCCACCTCCTGTGTCAGATTTGGGTGCAGTTCCTCCCCAGAGTCGAGCTTCTCCCCAGGGTCGAGTTCCTCCCCAGGGTTGAGTTAATCCCCAGGGTTGAGTTCCTCCCCAGGGTTGAGCTCCTCCCCAGGGTTGAGTTCCTCCCTAGGGTTGAGCTCCTCCCTAGGGTCGAGTTCCTCCCCAGGGTCGAGTTCCTCCCCAGGGTTGAGTTCCTCCCCAGGGTCGAGTTCCTCCCCAGGGTCGAGTTCCTCCCCAGGGTTGAGTTCCTCCCCAGGGTTGAGCTCTTCCCCAGGGTTGAGTTCCTCCCCAGGGTTGAGCTCTCCCCAGGGTCGAGTTCCTCCCCAGGGTCGAGTTCCTCCCCAGGGTTGAGTTCCTCCCCAGGGTTGAGCTCTTCCCCAGGGTCGAGTTCCTCCCCAGGGTTGAGTTCCTCCCCAGGGTTGAGCTCTTCCCAGGGTCGAGTTCCTCCCCAGGGTTGAGTTCCTCCCCAGGGTTGAGCTCTTCCCCAGGGTCGAGTTCCTCCCAGGGTCGAGTTCCTCCCCAGGGTCGAGTTCCTCCCCAGGGTCGAGTTCCTCCCAAGGGTTGAGTTCCTCCCAGGGTTGAGCTCTTCCCAGGGTCGAGTTCCTCCCCAGGGTCGAGTTCCTCCCCAGGGTCGAGTTCCTCCCAGGGTTGAGTTCCTCCCCGGGTTGAGTTCCTCTCCAGGGTTCAGTCCCCCCCCCCTCAGGATTCAATTCAGTGTGCCTTTAGGCCTGTCTGGAGTATCATTCCAGAGGTTTCCATCTTTTAGGGTCCAACCTTTGGGTGGTCGGGCGGCTGTCTTCACATACCTCCTGCTTGTAAGTTTGGGCAATTGTGTGAGGTATGGCTCTTATTGTGTAAGGTAAAGCAATGTTTTGTAAGGTGGGCTATTATTTTGTAGGATAATGCAATACCTGAATTTACCTGAGGGCCATTAATACTAGTGGCCTCGACGAGGACAGGAAACCGGCGGCTTGTCAATACTGTTCAAAGTAGATCAATAGACTGTGAGAGCAATATTTTAACTTGAGCTTGTCACCTCACTTTAAACCATCATCTTACTCTTGCTGGTATTTAACCATTTGTTTTCCTGTTTTACACTGCCTTGAATTGATGCACAACATACTGCCCTTAGTTCATGCCCAGCCATCAACAGTAAGTCAGCAGTAGAATGGCTTACAGTATCAGCCTTGGCCCTCATCAGCTTGGCTCATGTCCTCTCACCTTTTGCTTTCATCAGTCTCACTCTATATACTGTATATACATTGACACAAGATATATGTATTGTATATACAGTACTATATATATATATATATATATATATTATATATATATATATATATATATATATATATATATATATATATATATATATACTGTATCTTTTGTAATAAAAACACTCTGGTATCACATAACCTTATGTTACTCTGTCAAGTTATGCATGTTTTGCCTCTTGCATTTGTTTCATTCACCTTGCAACTTTTCTCATACGCTGTAGATTTCCACTCCACTGCATCGTCAGTATCTTGGAGCTCCATGACAATTATACGTATGCTACATATAGGTTTAGATATATCTATTCAATTAGCAAATGAACAGTAATCATAAAAATACTCTCTAGCTCATAATGAGATGTGGCTCTTTGAAAGGGGGCCTCAGCCCCCCTCCCTTTCCCCAGCACAATGTGGTGCAGCTACCCGCCAAACACACACCGAAACTTCGACGTTGGTACAACGTTCGAACAAGTTTTAATACCTAACCACTTATAACAACCAACATAGCAAGTTGTAACAACGTTCTAATATGTCATAAAAACGTTAAGCCAAGATGTAACAACTTTATTACAAGTTGTAACAAGCGGAAAATAGAGACAGTTTTGGTTTGTGTTTCCAGGGTACAGTCAGTTACATAGTCAGTTACACAATTGTGTAGTGTGTCCATCTACGGTTGCAACCCGTTCTTGCAAATTCGTATAGTCAATATTGACTTATTAAATACGTGCATAGGTGACATACTAAACATAATAGATACCCTTAAAAAGCTTCATAGAAAACACAGACCTTACCTAACCTTGTTAGTATGTTAAGATAAGCATCTTATAGCTTCGTAATTACAATTGTTACTTAACCTATTATAGGTATAGGTTAAGTAATAATTGTAATTACGAACCAATAAGATGCTTATCTTAACATACTAACAAGGTTAGGTAAGGTCAGTGTTTTCTATGAAGCTTTTTAACACTTTAATAAGATGCTTATCTTAACATACTAACAAGGTTAGGTAAGGTCGGTGTTTTCTATGAAGCTTTTTAAGGGTATCTATTATGTTTAGTATATCACCTATGCACGTATTTAATAAGTCAATATTGACTATACGAATTTGCGAGGACGGGTTGCATCTACACACACAGTCCATAGTACAGTACACTGTGTACAGTACAGTACACAGTATACAGTATAGTATACAGTATACAGTGTACTAGTATACAGTACACTCTGTACAGTACACTCTAGTGCAGTACATCTACACAGTACACAGTCTTGTAGAGTGTCCATCTACAAGACGAAGCTGAAAAAAGTTCAGAGGTATGCCACTAGGCTAGTCCCAGAACTAAGAGGCATGAGTTATGAGGACAGACTACATGAACTGCACCTCAAGTCGCTGGAAGAAATAACATTTTCAGTGTCAGAGTAGTTAGTAAATGGAATGCACTAGGAAGTGATGTGGTGGAGGCTGACTCTATATACAGTTTCAAATGTAGATATGATAGAGCCCAGTAGGCTCAGGAATCTGTACATCAGTTGATTGACGGTTGAGAGGCAGGACCAAAGAGCCAGAGCTCACCCCCGCAAGCACAATTAGGTGAGTACACCCAGACTCATGTCTTCTCAGTTCATTGTGGTCCCACGGAGCTCACCAGTATTGCCAGTTATGTACAGTGTTGTCCCACAGGGCTCACCAATATTACCAGTTATGTACAGTGTTGTCCCACAGGGCTCACCAATATTGCTAGTTATGTACAGTGTTGTCCCACAGGGCTCACCAGTATTGCCAGTTATGTACAGTGTTGTCCCACAGGGCTCACCAATATTGCTAGTTATGTACAGTGTTGTCCCACAGGGCTCACCAGTATTGCCAGTTATGTACAGTGTTGTCCCACAGGGCTCACCAATATTGCCAGTTATGTACAGTGTTGTCCCACAGGGCTCACCAATATTGCTAGTTATGTACAGTGTTGTCCCACAGGGCTCACCAGTATTGCCAGTTATGTACAGTGTTGTCCCACAGGGCTCACCAATATTGCCAGTTATGTACATTGTGGTCCCACAGGGCTCACCAATATTGCCAGTTATGTACAGTGTTGTCCCACAGGGCTCACCAATATTGCCAGTTATGTACAGTGTTGTCCCACAGGGCTCACCAATATTGCCAGTTATGTACAGTGTTGTCCCACAGGGCTCACCAATATTGCCAGTTATGTACAGTGTTGTCCCACAGGGCTCACCAATATTGCCAGTTATGTACAGTGTTGTCCCACAGGGCTCACCAATATTGCCAGTTATGTACAGTGTTGTCCTACAGGGCTCACCAATATTGCCAGTTATGTACATTGTGGTCCCACAGGGCTCACCAATATTGCCAGTTATGTACAGTGTTGTCCCACAGGACTCACCAATATTGCCAGTTATATACAGTGTTGTCCCACAGGACTCACCAATATTGCCAGTTATGTACATTGTCCCATAGAGTTCACTACTAATGTCAGTTATGCTCATTGTATATACAGTCAATGTGTGTGAGAGAACGTAAATTTGGATGAGCATGTTTGGAGTTGATGATAAGATAGTGACAATAATATGAGCCCCCAGATGACCACCACCCTGCTCAACAACTAAGATTGGTTAAGTGAATGGTGACTNGCAAGAATACTGTGAATAAAATGGGAAATATGCAAAGGAAGAGTGTTGGTGATGTACACCACTCCCAAGAACAGAAGAATCATTTTCAAGCCTGGCCTCATGCTGCAACCCGTCCTCGCAAATTCGTATAGTCAATATTGACTTATTAAATACGTGCATAGGTGACATACTAAACATAATAGTTTACTTGAAAAGCTTCATAGAAAACACCGACCTTACCTAACCTTGTTAGTATGTTAAGATAAGCATCTTATAGCTTCGTAATTACAATTGTTACTTAACCTACTATAGGTATAGGAATTCAGTCCAAGCAAGTGTAAAGTAATGAAAATGGGTAAGGAAACCTATTTTTAATTATACAATAAAGGACAGGCAAATAGAAGAGACAGTAAGAGAAAAACACCTGAAAGTAGACATAATCCCAACATTAACACCAGAAACTCATGTTAGCAGAGGATAACATCAACAGCATATGGGAAGTTAGCACATATAAGAATGTCAATTAAGAATCTGAATAAGGAGGCTTTCAAGTCCATACATACTGCTTATGTGAGACCATTACTTGAGTATGCAGCTCCAACATGGAACCCACACCTTGTAAAGCTCAAAAAAGAAGCCTGAGAAAGTTCAAAGGTTTGCAATTGAATTAGGACCAGAATCAAGAGGGTTCACCTATGAAGACAGGTTGAGGGCAAACACCCTCACAGTAATGAGAAAAGAAACAGAGAGGATATGATCTCTACATGCAAGATCCTGATAGGTAATAGATAAAGTGGACAAATGAGGTCTATTGAAATTAAGAAGAGGTAGAATGGATATGAGTCAAGACTGGGGAAACAGTCGAGTCGTAGAGATGTAAAGAGGTTTTTGTTCCCTGTACAAGTGGTTGGCAAGTGGAAAGCATTGAAGGAAGTTGTTGAAGCCAATCCCACCCACAACTTTAAGAAAAAAATGTAAATGTTAATGGTGAGAGGTAATTATCAGGGTAAAGCACTAAGCCATTATGACTATATAGCACTTGGAAGGGGTCTGGATAAGGATCTGGGATGGGGCGGGGAGAAAGAGAATGGTGTCCAACCACTAGGACGGTCGGGGATTGAACACCAACCTGCATAATTAATGGTGAGAGAGGAAATAAGTGTGGCAGGAGGCAGTGAATAAAGAGGTAGATGTCACTTCCTTGTAGTCACTGATAGGTTAGTATTGATATGTAAGCACCCTTACTTTACAACGATATTTGGTGGAAAATTGTATTGTTTAATTTGTTTTACCATACATTTATTAAAAGTGTTTTTAAAGCACCACTACCTTACTGCCATATTCTTTCACACAAGCCATGATATTCTGCTTAAAGAAAGTTCATGTGATAAACAATGTACATTATCATATCTGAGAGGAAATACGGTAAGTAACATTAATAAAGGATTCAGATTTTATGTAAGCACTCGGTAGTATCAAGATTAATATAATCTATATTACTTTGCTGAAATGTCTTCAAATATTTTTGTTTCTAGAGTTAAGACGATATTCTGATGTTATTGATTGTTATCAGTATTTACTGTGTTACGTCTGTGTTACATGTTTGTCATACTCCTGTGTTATATGTTTGTGTTAAACATTATGTTATACTTGTGTATTACTGTCATTTTATGTTATACTTCTGTGTTATATGTTTGTTAGATTTCTGTGTTATATGTTTATGTTAGACTTTTGTGTTATACTTCTATGTTATGCAGTATTTCTGTGTTATGATGAGGGAGGACATGCATATGTCCAGTGTACTCTGTGGAAAACATTTAATATCTCAAGACATCAAACCGATATAGAAACTAAACACAGTACTGTATGTGATCCCATTTAGTGTAATGCAACATATTGACAAATAATTCATAGTGATTGTCATTTAATTTTGGAATACAACAGAAAATCATTAACGTGTAGTATCATCAGTACCATAGGTAGCCACGATATGAAGAACTAAGTTTCCTTGTCATTGAAACATTGAAAAACCACAGTTGTCCGCCGAGTGCTAATCATTATTGTAATACTGTATAGGTAATTAAATTTAAAGAATGCCAAATTAACTGAGAACTAATAACCCCCCTCAGAAAGAAGCTGACAAGAAAAACTAGAAAATGCAAACCTAATTCAGCGCCTCGGTAAAATAGGCTTAGTATCACTAGACATATGCTTAAGCCACATACCACTAAGAAAACAAAAAGAAAAATATGCAAATTGGAACGAGAATGGTGTTCCCTCTGTAGGTGAAGGAAACGTGTCATGGAACAATTTTAATGCCTATCCCAAAAATGACAAGGAAGACTATGTAATAAAATAGAAATGATTGTGCTAAGGCTGCAAGAATCATATAAACTCCAAGAGAGGCAAAGAGAGCAAATGGCCATCAGTGAAATAGAGAGGAATCCAAAATATTTGTTCTCCTATGCAAATTATAGAACAAAAGCTACATTTAGCATTGGGAGATGGACCTTTCACAAATGACAACAAAGAAATGAGTAAAATACTCAGGCTACAGTACAATTCTGTTTTCAATGAACTCCTAAACACATTGAAGATTGAAAATTTAAACAAATTCTTCATGAATGTGATACCAACACCAAATCATACATCAGATGTCACCCCTAAACTCCACTGAATCTTGAAGTAGGCATAGATAGTATGCCTATGCACTCTTTACCAGGCCCTGATTCCTGGAATTCCATATTTATCAAGAATTGTAAAAAAGCACTATGACAGGCTCTTTAACATTATTTGGAGACAGCCTACATACTGTTGTTAATCCCCAACATATTAGAGATAGTGCCACTCCACAAAGGTGGTAATAAACCAGAGGCAAAAAATTCTGGACCGATAGCATTAACATCACACATCATAAAAATTGTTAAAAAGGTGCTAAGAACTAAGATCACAAACACATGGAATCACAGCATCTACATAACCCCTGGACAACATGGATTGAAAACAGGACACTCCTGACTCTCACAATTACTAAACCACTATGACATTGCCTTGGATGCCATACAATCAAAATACTGTACTGAGATTTAACAAAAACATTCAACATAAGTGACCATGTTGTTATTGCACACAAAATGTACACAAATGGAATTATTAGCAATGCAAGGCATTTTATCTATTAATTTCATAACAAACAGAACCAAATGTGTAATATTAAAGCAAAATCCAGATTATCCACAGTGAAAAGCTCAGTAACCAGGTTACTGTGCTTGCTCCATTACTTTTTCTCATCCTCGTTTCAGACAGACAAGGATACAAAATTTAGTACTGTACCATCTTTTGCAGATGCCACTAGGATTTTTATGGGAATAGGCAATATAGAGAACGCTACAAACTGACAAATTTATGTAAATCAGGTTTTTCAATGGACCACAGAAAATATGATGTTTAATGAAGCCATGTTTTGCAGATGCCACTAGGATTTTTATGGGAATAGGCAATATAGAGGACGCTACAAACTGACAAATTTATGTAAATCAGGTTTTTCAATGGACCACAGAAAATATGATGTTTAATGAAGCCATGCTCCTGTGCTGTCGAAAAAATAAAATATCGAAATGGAAACCCTACATTAAATGTAGTAAAATCCTACTATGGAAAGAAAAAGCAATATATAAGATTTGGGAGTAATTATGTCAGAAGATTAGTTTTAAAGTACACAATAAAGTACATAGGTATGACGTCGACCAAGCTGACGAGGCGTTTGACATACCATCTTCAATCCGGTGCCCCCAGGAATCACACGAGACAAGCCCATGACATCACCCTAACAAGAGAAATGTTGAACAAAAATACCTGTATAATAGACAAAACCAAGATGCAAGAAGATTACAAATTCTTGAAGCAATTCACATAAGAATAGAACAACCTACCATGAACCCCAAATCACGGAACTATTTACTCTACCCACCATGAGAGTAAGGACAAGACCAGAACATAACGATGCCAACACAGAAGACACTGTTCAACATAACAGGCCAATTACACCTGATTAATCTTTGTATGTAGATAGGAGCTGCCTCGTATGGGCCAATAGGCCTTCCGCAGTTACCTCTATTCTTATGTGCTTCACCCCCCATTTATCCCTTATGTATCCCCCATGCTTTTACCGTTATTGTCTTATCACCTGACCCAGTGCAGGTATAAATCAACCAGTTCTGAAAATTCTTTTCACTTGAGAATGAACCATGGAGGTTTAAAACGTTGTGCAAATTGTATAAATAAGTGTAATACATTTTATAGTACTGTAATTAACTTTTTTTTTCACCTTGAATTTACAAAAATGAGTTTGTGATCAGAGAATTGTTTCACAATGTTTAGGTGATCAGAGAATTGTTTCACAATGTTTAGGTGATCAGAGAACTGTTTCACAATGTTTAGGTGATCAGAGAACTGTTTCACAATGTTTAGGTGATCAGAGAACTGTTTCACAATGTTTAGGTGATCAGAGAACTGTTTCACAATGTTTAGGTGATCAGAGAACTGTTTCACAATGTTTAGGCGATCAGAGAACTGTTTCACAATGTTTAGGTGATCAGAGAACTGTTTCACAATGTTTAGGTGATCAGAGAACTGTTTTACAATGTTTAGGTGATCAGAGAACTGTTTCACAATGTTTAGGTGATCAGAGAACTGTTTCACAATGTTTAGGTGATCAGAGAATTGTTTCACAATGTTTAGGTGATCATAGAACTGTTTCATAATGTTTAGGTTATCAGAGAACTGTTTCACAATGTTTAGGTGATCAGAGAACTGTTTCACAATGTTTAGGTGATCAGAGAACTGTTTCATAATTTATGTTTCATAAACTTTTTCATAATTAATTTTCTAATGTTTAGGTTATCAGAGAACTGTTTCCAATGTTTAGGTGTCAAGAATTGTTTTCATAATGTTTAGATAACAAGAGAACTGTTTCATTATGTTTATGTAATCAGAAAACTGTTTTTATAATGTTTTGATAATGAGATAACTATTTCGTAATAGTTAGGTAATCAAAATAATAAAAAATCTTTTGCATAATGTTTAGGTAATATATATATATATTTTTAATGAAGTCATAACCAGTGTTAATAATTAAATTGAATGTGCTTGCTTTTATTACTAAATGATTTAGTTATGTTAATTTTTCTTGGATATACCGTTACAGTATTAGGTTTGTCAGCATGCAGGAAATTACGTCATGCATGGCATGTATCAGAGTGAGATTTCAATAATACATTTGTATTGTATTGCATGAATGGAATTTCTTTGTTTATTCTGTCATTGTCCTAAGTGTTGATGTTTTGTCTCGTGTGGCTGGTGTATTTGTCGGTGTGTTGAGATGTGCGTCTAGTTTTGTTGCTGTTTGTAATTGCATGGAGGGGTGTGGACCCAGTTTATGTTCATTGTGAACGCTTCCAGTGTTCATTCTATCAATTCCCACAAAATATTTAGTCTCAATTATGCTCAATTTAGTACTTAGGTACTGTATATATTTACTGAAAAGTTTGATTCAGAAGTATATTTTTAGGCATCTACTTCATGGAGTACTAAAGTTCATGGAGATAGACTGACATGAGCCAGATATGTGTTGCGTGAATTCGTCAAATAATGTATAAAGAATAGGCAATAGTGTTGCATTATTTTGGTACCAAGTGGTGACCCTCTTCAGCAGTGAGCAAGAATGACAGCAGTAGCTGCTTATGTTATGTCAAGTCAGGTTTCTTGGGGATCAAGGATTAACATTAAATTGTAACTTTTGTTACATTATCACTCACCATATCTAGTAACCATTGTCCTTAGGAAATATTGAAATCTGGATTATTATTTATAAAAGTAAAGAATGTTTTTTATTTTTTTAACGCACAATAGTAAGGATAAATTATACATAACTCCTCCCATATAATTTAATTATCAGTTTCTCTTAGGTGCTTACACAATGCTCAACTTTGTTAGCCATATCTGACAGACCTCTTGCGTTCGATAATTCAGGTTTTTGGTCCATGCCTACTTGACCATGGTAAACCGTATTGCAATCTTTACAAGGAATTTTGTAAATACTGCCACCCTAGCCTTGTCTTGTTTCTGACAAATAGTGACTAATTCATTACTAACTTTACTTGGGTAACTGAAAAGCAACTTTGTCTTTTCAATATTACTTATATTCTTAGTGCACAATGAAATCACATTAACATGATATATCAGTGAGAAAATCATTAGGAGCCATGAGGATGATTTGACCCCCTCACTTGGTACTCCCAAGCAAACGGCCTAGTCCCATTACACCATTACTAGTCCAGTACACCACCTGATTTCTTGCTAGTGGGATTTCACTGTGCATTTGATGAGAAGCACTGGAGGTAAAACTACTGAACCACAGCCAGAGTGCATGGGGGTAATGCGTGAAACTCCTGATTGGGCATCAGTAGAAGCATCATGACCCCTAGAGGATTCAGTGGAATCCCAGGTTGCATTGCTTTTTGACCATGTCATGATGTACTGTAGTGGTCAAGGGTATTTGTTTGGGAATACCAAGTGAGTGGGTTCAAATCCTCTTCATGACTCCTACTATGTTCATTGTGCTATAATCCATATTTGTGGTGATAGTCTGGTAGGAATTTACTTTTGCAACTTGTAAAGGTTGACTAAGGAAACCTATTAGGCTTTGAAGACTAAACCACACACTAGAAGAGGAGAAGACAAGGACATTTCAGTCCGTCCTGGACCATTATTAAGTCGATTGTGATAATCGACTTGATAATGGTCCAGGATTGACCGAAACGTCGTCATCTCATCTTGTGGTGTGTGGTTTAGTCATCATATCTTCAGCCACATTACCATGACTCATCGTCTGCAATTAGGTTTTCTTATTTCGTTGAGTTACTTGTATATTTTCTTAATTTTGTTGTTTGACCTCGTGAGGACTTCAATACACAATGCTCTTAGGAAAAAGACTCAAAGTAACACTACTTTTTACTTTATTCCTATGGCTGCTAAAGTAAAGGAGGTAGCTTCCTGTATAACAGTATCTTTTCTTACGCACATTCTTTATATCTTATGTATCTATCAAGTATCTTTTCTGTAAATAGTGAAGCTGAGTGAGGCGTTATTTGTTATTACTAAGACATCTAAGAAGGTTAATTTGTCCTCTGATCCCATTCAACTTTAATATTGATATTGGTGATTAGAGTGCTCAGCCTCTAAAGAAGTGATAGAGGCCCCAACCATCTTTGCAACAGGTAACTGTGTCATATATGTATCTGTAGCCGGTCATGTCGTGAGGTTNTTTTCTTTTCATTTTTGTTTTGGCCTGATGGATTGGGGGGTTTACTTTTTGTTTCCCTTGCCCTGTTAGTTAGGGTTTGCCCTCCTGTATCCGGTGGTACCCCCCTGCTTAGCCCCCGTGAGTGGATACGTCCTGGAGGTTCAGCTTTAGATGTTTATTGGTAGACTTGGGTGCCGTTTGGCAGTACCCCGCCTGGGCTTACCCCTGGCGATACCACTCTAGGGGCCCTGGGAATCTCCATGGGGACCCACGGGATCCAATAGATGCAACCCCTGGGTCTCCGCTCGCTTTGTGCGAGTTTAAGGGTTGCTCTGTCCCCCTTGTCTCAGGTTGACACTCATTGTTTTTTCCTCTGTCATGCTGCCTGTTGAGTTGGTGTCACCTTCGACCCAGAGTCCTGCGAGCACTGTTGCCTGTTTGTGACTCAGTTCACCCAATCTGATGATGACTTTATTTGGGTGCAGGCGGCTCAGGCGTTGCATGCTCAGTATAGGTTGCTGCAACGTTCTCGGTTGTTTGCTTCCACGGATGCCCCGAGGCTTCCCTGTTTTTTATAGGCATCCAGACTTGGGGGTGTTGGTCACTTCAGCCTTGGTTCAGTCCTCACCCACTCATTCTTTCCCTGTTGTGGTTCATTCTGTCCCCCCCCCCCCTCTCCTTGCTTCTGGCTCCGAAGTGTCTGAGGGTTTTAGAGTCGGTATGGATTTAGAGGTTTCTGAGACTCGGGCAGTTTCGGGGGTTACCCTTCCGGGGAGGCGACAGAGGCGTTTGAGCCACTTCCTCCAGTCGTAGCATCGGGGTCTGACAAGTGGGCCTTTCCTCTTCCCGCTTTTCCGGCTGACCCGTTTTTTCTGGTGAAGCCAAGGCTTTGGAGGAGGCTCGCCCCCGGAACCTGAAGTGGAGGTTCCTAGGATTGGGAAGGGGCTGACTTGGAGGCTGTGGGCCCTTGTTAGACCCCTCCTGGGTTTTCAAACCCTCTGAGCGGGGCTTTCTATTACAAGGAGTGGGGTTTTTCTTTTTCCCCTTTTGCGTATGGGTTGGATTTGGGTTCGGCCCCTCCCAGTGTTCGGTTCCATGTCCCGGCGGGTCCTTCGGTTCCGTCCTTCCGAAGGTTTTCGGCCTCCCACGTCTCGCCTACTGAGGCACAGGTGGCCATTGCGGCTTACCTCCTGTGCAACACAGACTATGCTTCTATACTGGATCCGTCTTTCAGGTTTGGATCTTTGTCTCCATACTGGGTTCGTTATGAGGTTCCGGAGTCGTCCTGGCTTGCGGACTGCCCATTGTTGTCGTTGGATGCATGGAGTGCTTTCTGTCGTTCCCGCACACTTGAGTGGTGCGAGAAGTTGACGATGGTCCAGGTTTTCCTGGGGGGCGACCTTGAGCACCTTAATGAGTGCTTGTTCGCTCCTGCCCTTCTGTGGGATGTGGGCGCATTTCAGCTTCACATGCAGGTTCCCTTCCTTTCAGCTGCGCTGGTGGCTGAGGACTTGCGTGCTTGTGGCTTGTTGCTTCGGTCCTGCGTTTCTTTTCCCTCCTGAAGCTGTCTTCAGATTGGCTTAGGGAGGATGTTGAGATGCTTGGGGCTGTTCCCAGGTCTGGTGCCATGGTCTCGGCTGCTCGTGCATCGTCTGCGCTTCTGAAGCTGTTTGCGCCGATTCTGCGGGATGCAGTGTCGCGGTTTTTCACTGCGTGTCTCTCTTGGACCACTTCCTTGTCTCTCCCTTTGGAGTCTCTCCTTATGTTGCGGTCCCGCTTCTGCCTGTTTCTGGGGGGTCCCGGGTCACCCGGCAGTTGTCAAGGGTTTGTGCAGGAGCCTGAACTTTGCGATGCAAGTCTACCCGCCGGGTCGGGTTTGGCTTTCTCAGCTGTTCTGGTTCCTTCAAGGACGTCCCTTCTGCATCTCTCGCGATCGCTGGGTTCGATTCAGCAGCCTTGCATTGGCTGCTGTGTCGCCGACTTCCTCTTCGGGTTTTTCAGGGTTCAGTGCCTTGGCACCTGCCCGAGCTCTTGCTCGATGTGTTCACAGATGCGTTGTCTCTTGGCTGGGGCTTTGTGACCAGTGCTCACCAGGCCGGCCAGGAGTGGAGGGGTCCATCTATCTATGTGTAGTGCCCACAGCATGGTGCGGGAGTTCGCAGCGGTGTGGTCTGTGCTTCCGAGGGTTCGGGTCACCCACGGATCGACGATCCGGCTCCATTCGGACTGCTTCCCAGTGGTTCATTGTCTGAACTGAGGGGGGTTCGATGCAGTCCTTGGCTTTTTGGGGCTGGTCGCTTTGGGTGACTCGTCTGCTGAGTTCTCAGGGTTTGGCTCTCCAGGCCGTTCACATCCGGGGGTGTCCAATGTCCAGGCAGACAGCTTGTCCCCGGTTTATTCTTCTGTCTATGGAATGGACGGTCGACGCCGACTCGTTCAGTTGACTATGCCAGACGGTCGGGCACAAGGAGGTGGACCTCTTCGCATCGGCATAGTCGAGACGTCTTCCGGTATATGTAGCGCCCTTCCCCAACTGCAAGGCCGTCAGTGTCAATGCCTTTCGGCAGGACTGGTCGATGTGGGGTTCCTGTACCTCTTCCCCTGGTTCAGTTGCTCCAGGCCCTAGCTCGCTTGGAGATTTACCAGGGTAGGGTAATCCTTGTGGCCCTATGGTGGCCGGTCCAGCCTTGGTTTCAGGCACTGCTTGCTCGGTGTCCTAACCTGAAGGTTTTCCTGTGGCTCCGCCTCTTTCAGCAGATCGGTCCGGTCCGTTACGAGACTGGTTCAATCTTCACTTAGAGTCTTCATGTCTGGAATTTTTTTTCTTGAGTTCATCACCTTCTGCATTGTCTCAGGTGGCTTTTTTGATGGTGTCCTACCTGTGGGCTTTGTCTCACTGGCAGTATGAGGTTTCCTGATAGTCCTTCCGGTTCTTTTTGTCTCTCCGTCGCTGTACTTCGCTTTCAGTTCAGGTTGTTTTGTCCTTTCTCTCGTGGCTGTTTCAGGACCATCATCTGATGCCAAATACTGTCGCCTCGTATCGTGCAGTATTGGCAGAGCCACTGCAGCTTGCTTTCGGTATTGATGTTACTTCTGCACTGTTTCGCAAGATGTCTCGGGCATTGTTTCACCTCCGACCTACTCATGCGCAGCCTGAACCATCCTGATCTTTGGACAGGGTGTTCTCGTATTTGTCTTCTCCTCATTTTCTCGTGGCCCCTTCGGTTCCGGATTGCTTTTTTAAGGCTCTTTTCTCGTTGGCATTGGCCTCTGGGGGTCAGGTCGGGGAGCTTCGTGCTCTCCTCCAGCACAAGGGTTTCTGCGGGTTTGGTCGTGGTGATAGGTTTGTGCGGTGGCAGCCATCTCCTTTTCTGGCAAAGAATGAGACTGCTGCTTTACAGAGAGGTCCCTAGGTTGTTGATGCTTGGTTGGTCAGGCCTGGAGTGCATCATGTGTTGTGTCCAGTTGCGGCGCTCTGCTGTTATTTGCACACCACGGCCTCGGTGGCCAGGGACATGTTTTGGGTTGATCCGGTCTCCCTTCTTCCCTGTTCCCGGGTTCGGGTCTCTCAGGTTGTCTACAGGGTTATTCGGTCTAGCCAGCCTGCGGTCTATCCCCGTGTCCTTGACATTCGTAAGTTTGCTGCGCTTGCTGCCGTCTTCGGTAACATGTCTTGAGCTGACATTCGGCCCCGGAGTTTTTGAAGGTCGAACAGGGTCCTGGCTGCATGCTACCTCATGAATGTTCCTGGGCCTAGTTGGGCCTGTGTCGCTTTGGGTCGGCAGTTGCAGCCAGTTGTCTCGACTTCGAGTTGAGGTGCGAGCACTGACCCCCTCTTGGGTAATTCCATTTTATTTTTGTCTTTGGTGATGTAGCCCAGGGGAGCCGAAGGGGCTTCCCCTAGAAAATCAGCGTTGAATGTAATGAAAATGCCATTTTCTGGGTGAGACCTGGAGGCTCCCTGGCAACCCCCCTTCCCCTGGTCAGCGCTTTTTTTGCATGTTTTGATATCCAGCCTAAGAACTGGGGGTTGGATCGCCGGTGCAAGGGGTCTGGGGCTCCCTCTAACCCCTCCCGGGGAGGGGGGAAACTGCGGAGACGTGCGGCACGGTTCGTGTGACGTCATGCTTGTTTGCTTGTTTTCATTTGAGAAGTTCTGTCCATTCGTTTGTCTGTTTATTTGCTTTAACCAGAATAGGAGTTTGTTTTGAGGTACTTACCTTTCTGGGTGCCTATCCTGGTCGATGGCAGACATAGAATACTTCCAACCACATGGTGGTTTCTATAGGCCATTGCTCCTCATGTCTCTCTGAGGGGGCCAGGTTCTAGCTCGTGGTCCCCGGTAGGCCTAGAACTCCATAAACACTGAATAATGACAAAGTTTCATTACATTCAATGCTATTTTTTTTGTAATACATTCTTAAATCATTTGATTGTGATGATTTATTCTTGACATACTGTATATCTACTTATTGATCATTATTTTTTGGTCAGTTTGTGGTTTATTTCTTAGGACTTATAAATGTTGCATACCAAACAAGATATTACTTACAAGTCTGTAAGTAACTTAGTTTAAACATAATAACTTTGACCAAACTTTTACACATCAGAACATCATATTATTGTGCTGTATAAGTTCTGTGTCTGGTATTGTATTGAATGTGAGATTTGCTTGTTTCTTTTTGACTCCACAGTTCATAGAAAAATTCCAGGAAGTGAAAGAGGCTACTCGATCGGGCAAGACCAATGGCACAATAGGTGGTAGCGGGAGCGGTGTTAGTGTAGGGGCAGGGGGTGGGGGCAGCGTGGGGGCGGTGTCGTCATCCTCGGGGCCCGCCTCGGCCACTGCCTCGCCTCTCACATCACGAGCCAAGATTCAACCAGACTCAACATGTGAAGTCAACACAGTCACTGCAGGTAAGACTCCGTGCCACAGACTTTGTGAATACTGAGTCAAGTCAGTACTGTACTGTATAATTCTTTTGTGTACATTGAGTGTAATCTCTTATGTAAAGAGTTCCATATTTGTATTCTTTTGTGTAAATATTTATTTCAGTATAAATATGTATCTGCTGTTACTACAGTGTGTGTGTGTGTGTNTTTGTGGCAGGGTGTGGTGTAGATGTGTGTTGTGGCAGGGTGTTGTGTAGATGTGTGGTGTGGCAGGGTGTAGTGTAGATGTGTGGTGTGGCAGTTTATGTGTAGGTGTGGTGTGGCAGGGTTTAGTGTAGATGTGTGTTGTGGGGGGTAGTGTAGATGCGTGTTGTGGCAGGGTGTAGTGTAATGTGTGGTGTGGCAGGGTGTAGTGTAGATGTGTGTTGTGGCAGGGTGTTGTGTAGTGGTGTTGTGGCAGGGTGTTGTGTAGATGTGTTGTGGCAGGGTGTAGTGTAGATTGGTGTGTGGCAGGGTGTTGTGTAGATGTGTGTTGTGGCAGGGTGTGGTGTGGCAGGGTGTTGTGTAGATGTGTGTTGTGGCAGGGTTTAGTGTAGATGTGTGGTGTGGCAGGTGTTGTGTAGATGTGTGGTGTGGCAGGGTTTAGTGTAGATGTTTGTTGTGCAGGGTGTAGTGTAGATGCGTGTTGTGGCAGGGTGTAGTGTAGATGCGTGTTGTGGCAGGGTGTAGTGTAGATGTGTGGTGTGGCAGGGTGTAGTGTAGATGTGTAGTGTGGCAGGGTTTAGTGTAGATGTGTGTTGTGGCAGGGTGTAGTGTAGATGTGTGGTGTGGCAGGGTGTGTGTAGATGTGTGGGTGTGGCAGGGTGTTGTGTAGATGTGTGGTGTGGCAGGGTGTGGTGTAGATGTGTGGTGTGGGCAGGGTGTAGTGTAGATGTGTGGTGTGGCAGGGTGTTGTGTAGATGTGTGGTGTGGCAGGTGTAGTATAGATGTGTGTTGTGGCAGGGTGTGGTGTGGCAGGGTGTAGTGTAGATGTGTGTTGTGGCAGGGTGTAGTGTAGATTTGTGGTGTGGCAGGGTGTTGTGTAGATGTGTGGTGTGGCAGGGTGTTGTGTAGATGTGTGGTGTGGCAGGGTGTAGTGTAGATGTGTGTTGTGGCAGGGTGTTGTGTAGATGTGTGTTGTGGCAGGGTGTAGTGTAGATGTGTGTTGTGGCAGGGTGTAGTGTAGATTGTGGTGTGGCAGGGTGTTGTGTAGATGTGTTGTGGGCAGGGTGTTGTGTAGATGTGTGGTGTGGCAGGGTGTAGTGTAGATGTGTGGTGTGGCAGGGTGTTGTGTAGATGTGTGTTGTGGCAGGGTGTTGTGTAGATGTGTGGTGTGGCAGGGTGTAGTGTAGATGTGTGTGTGGCAGGGTGTTGTGTAGATGTGTGGTGTGGCAGGGTGTTGTGTAGATGTGGTGGTGTGCAGGGTGTAGTGTAGATGTGTGGTGTGGCAGGGTGTAGTGTAGATGTGTGGTGTGCCAGGGTGTAGTGTAGATGTGTGGTGTGGCAGGGTGTTGTGTAGATGTGTGGTGTGGCAGGGTGTGTTGTGTAGATGGTGGGTGTGGCAGGGTGTAGTGTAGATGTGTGGTTGTGGCAGGGTGTGGTTAGATGTGTTGGTGGCAGGGTGTGGTGTAGATGTGTGGTGTGGCGGGTGTTGTGTAGATGTGTGTGTGGCAGGGTGTTGTGTAGATGTGTGGTGTGGCAGGGTGTTGTGTAGATGTGTGTTGTGGCAGGGTGTTGTGTAGATGTGTGGTGTGGCAGGGTGTTGTGTAGATGTGTGTGTGGCAGGGTGTTGTGTAGATGTGTGGTGTGGCAGGGTGTAGTGTAGATGTGTGTTGTGGCAGGGTGTAGTGTAGATGTGTGGTGTGGCAGGGTGTTGTGTTATGTGTGTGTTGTGGCAGGGTGTTGTGTAGATGTGTTTTGTGGCAGGTGTAGTGTAGATGTGTGTTGTGGCAGGGTGTGTTGTGGCAGGGTGTAGTGTAGATGTGTGTGGTGGCAGGGTGTTGTGTAGATGTGTGTTGTGGCAGGGTGTTGTGTAGATGTGTGTTGTGGCAGGGTGTAGTGTAGATGTGTGTTGTGGCAGGGTGTTGTGTTGATGTGTGTTGTGGCAGGGTGTGTTGTGGCAGGGTGTAGTGTAGATGTGTGGTGTGGCAGGGTGTTGTGTAGATGTGTGGTGTGGCAGGGTGTTGTGTAGATGTTGTTTGTGGCAGGGTGTTGTGTAGATGTGTGTTGTGGCAGGGTGTTGTGTAGATGTGTGGTGTGGCAGGGTGTAGTGTAGATGTGTGGTGTGGCAGGGTGTTGTGTAGATGTGTGTTGTGGCAGGGTGTAGTGTAGATGCGTGTTGTGGCAGGGTGTTGTGTAGATGTGTGTGTGGCAGGGTGTAGTGTAGATGTGTGGTGTGGCAGGTGTGTGTAGATTGTGGTGTGGCAGGGTGTGTGTAGATGTGTGGTGTGGCAGGGTGTTGTGTAGATGTGTGGTGTGGCAGGGTGTAGTGTAGATGTGTGGTGTGGCAGGGTGTAGTGTAGATGTGTGGTGTGGCAGGGTGTTGTGTAGATGTGTGGTGTGGCAGGTGTAGTGTAGATGTGTGTGTGGCAGGTGTTGTGTAGATGTGTGGTGTGGCAGGTGTTGTGTAGATGTGTGGTGTGGCAGGGTGTGGTTGGGTAATGTGTGTGTGGCAGGGTGTTGTGTAGATGTTGTGGTGTGGCAGGGTGTTGTGTAGATGTGTGGTGTGGCAGGGTGTGTGTAGATGTGTGGTGTGGCAGGGTGTTGTGTAGATGTGTGGTGTGGCAGGGTGTTGTGTGGTTGTGTCAGGTGTGTTGTGTGATGGTGTTGGCAGGGTGTTGTGTAGATGTGTGGTGTGGCAGGTGTTGTGTAGATGTGTGGTGTGGCAGGGTGTTGTGTAGATGTGTGGTGTGGCAGGGTGTTGTGTAGATGTGTGGTGTGGCAGGTTGTAGTGTAGATGTGTGTTGTGGCAGGTGTGGTGTAGATGTGTTTGTGGCAGGTGTTGTGTAGATGTGTGGTGTGGCAGGGTGTTGTGTAGATGTGTGGTGTGGCAGGGTGTGGTGTAGATGTGTGGTGTGGCAGGGTGTTGTGTAGGTGTGGTGTGGCAGGGTGTTGTGTAGATGTGTTTGTGGCAGGGTGTGGTGTAGATGTGTGTGTGGCAGGGTGTAGTGTGAATGTGTGGTGTGGCAGGGTTGTGTGTAGATGTGTGGTGTGGCAGTGTGGTGTGTAGATGTGTGGTGTGGCAGGGTGTTGTGGTGAGGTGTGTTTGTGGCGGGTGTTGTGTAGATGTGTGGTGTGGCAGGGTGTAGTGTGAATGTGTGGTGTGCAGGGTGTTTGGTAGATGTGTGGTGTGGCAGGGTGTAGTGTGGATGGTGGTGTGGCAGGTGTAGTGTGGATGTGTGGTGTGGCAGGGTGTAGTGTGGATGTGTGTTGTGGCAGGGTGTGGTGTAGATGTGTGTTGTGGCAGGGTGTTGTGTAGATGTGGTTGTGGCAGGGTGTGGTGTGGCAGTGTGTGTGGCAGGTGTGTTTGTGGCAGGGTGTTGTGTAGATGTGTTGTGGCAGTGGTTTGTGTAGATGTGTGGTGTGGCAGGGTGTAGTGTAGATGTGTGGTGTGGCAGGGTTTAGTGTGTATGTGTGGTGTGGCAGGGTGTAGTGTAGATGTGTTTGGCAGGGTGTAGTGTTGATGTGTGTTGTGGCAGGGTGTAGTGTAGATGTGTGGTGTGGCAGGGTGTAAGGTAGTTTTGTGTGGCAGGGTGTAAGGTAGATGTGTGGTGGGGCAGGTGTATGTTGATGTCTGGTGTGGCAGGGTGTAAGGTAGATTGTGGTGTGGCAGGGTGTAAGGTATATGTGTGGTGTCAGGGTGTAAGGTAGATGCGTGGTGTGGCAGGGTGTAAGGTAGATGTTGGTGTGGCAGGGTAAGGTAGATGTGTGGGGTGGCAGGGTGTATGTTGATGTGTGGTGTGTGGCAGGTGTAAGGTAGATGTGGGTGTGGCAGGGTGTAAGGTATATGTGTGGTGTGGCTGGGTGTAAGGTAATGTGTGGAGTGGCAGGGTGTAAGGTAGATGTGTGGTGTGGCAGGGTGTAATGTTGATGTGTGGTGTGGCAGGGTGTAAGGTAGATTTGTGGTGTGGCAGGGTGTAAGGTAGATGTGTGGTGTGGCAGGTGGTAGGTATATGTGTGGTGTGGCAGGGTGTAAGGTAGATTGTGGTGTTGTGCAGGGTGTAAGGTAGATGTGTGGTGTGGCAGGTGTAATGTTGATGTGTGGTGTAGCAGGTACTGTCCTGTCTCCAGTACTTTCCTTGTCCTAATTTTGGACAAAGACTGGGACACAGACTGTAGTACTGTATCATCCTTTGCAGATGACACTAGGATTATATAAAGGTAGACCACATAGAGGACACAGCAAACCTTCAAACTGATATAAATCAGGTCTTTCATTGGCCCTGGACAATGATATATAATGAAGATGTTCCAGCTTCAGCACTTTGGAAGAAACGCAGTCAAGTAAATCACACTTAGGAACGAAAAAGCAGTATAACAGATTTAAGAGTTAAAGAACACAATAAAGTAGCCGTCAAATTACAAGAAATACATATCTCTTGAATAACAAGACCTTTCCAAACAAGAGAAGCCATATCAATGACTGTTTTAAAGATGCTAGTGCTCTCTAGGGTGGAATATTGTTTCACACTAACAGCCCCATTCAGATCCAAAGAAATTGCTGACCTAGAGAACGTGCAAAGGTTTTTTTTACTGTCTGAATTCACTCGATGAAATTGTTTCAATTATTGCAACCACTTGAATGTTTATATCTGTTTTTTTCTGAGCATGGGCAGAAGATGCATGATTATCTACAATTGCAAAGTATTAGAGGGACTGGTTCCAAATATGCACACAAAAATAACTCCACATGAGACCAGAAGGCATGGTGAAATGTGCAAAATACCCCTGTTGAAAAGCAGAGGTGCAATAGGTACTCTGAAAGAGAACTCTATCAACATCAGAGACCCGAGACTGTTCAACACGCTTCCACTACACATAAGGGACATAACTGGCCGACCCCTCACAGTGTTCAAGAGAGAACTATCAACATCAGAGGCCCGAGACTGTTCAACACGCTTCCACTACACATAAGGGACATAACTGGCTGGCCCCTCACAGTGTTCAAGAGAGAACTATCAACATCAGAGGCCCGAGACTGTTCAACACGCTTCCACTACACATAAGGGACATAACTGGCCGACCCCTCACAGTGTTCAAGAGAGAACTATCAACATCAGAGGCCCGAGACTGTTCAACACGCTTCCACTACACATAAGGGACATAACTGGCCGACCCCTCACAGTGTTCAAGAGAGAACTATCAACATCAGAGGCCCGAGACTGTTCAACATGCTTCCACTACACATAAGGGACATAACTGGCCGACCCCTCACAGTGTTCAAGAGAGAACTATCAACATCAGAGGCCCGAGACTGTTCAACACACTTCCACTACACATAAGGGCAAAACTGTCTGACCCCTCACAGTGTTCAAGAGAGAACTTGATAAACACCTCCAAAGGATACCTGATCAACCAGTCTGTGATTAACACATCAGGCTGCAAGCAACCACATCCAACAGCCTGATTGACCAGTCCAGCAACCAGGGGGCCTGGTCAAAGACAGTGATACGAGGACGTTGAACCTCTGAACCATACCAAGGTAACATACACTCAACAGTCATTGGTTGTACTTTCATTATGTAAATGCACTCAAGTCACTATCTATATAGTCTTCCTAGTTAGTTGCCTTCTTTTGATAAGTACTTAAGTAACTGTCACTGTATGTACTACCATTATGTACATATACTCTACATTCACTATATATATGGCCAATATGTACATACACAGTACTCGGCACTCACTATATGTACTGCCAATATGTACATACAGTATACTCAACTGTTCCAATATGTACTCATTTGTATAGGATGCATTGCAACCCCAGCCATTCATTTGCCATTCAATAAAAAATGCACCTGTTATGCTTGACCAGAAACATAAAATATGCAACTGTTTTGTGTAACCAGGAACAGGATTCGTCGAGCATTTATGTAAACATTAACCTCCCCCCCGCCCTCAAGAGTTTTACCTTGTCGTGGTGAGGGAGATCACCTATGACTCTCTGGGGCTGGTGGGGTTGCCTCTGCCTCTCCTACCCATCTCTGAGCATTGTAAGTGATAAATTACATAAAAAAAATTACATTATTACATACATAAATTACAAATTACATAATTACACCTAATGTAGGGATGTTGTTTGGGTCAACGGAACACTACTAGAAGTATTGCCTGTGAAGGGCTGCCCTTGGAGGATGATTGGGTATGCACAATGGGTCGAGTGGGGAAAGTGGTCTTTGCAATAGTGTGGGAGAATACACCATACAGTAAAACTCCCCTGTTTAAAAAGAGGGGGGCACCATTTGGGATGACACAGCCCTTCGTGCACAGACCAGTGCTCAGCATCCTTTGCTGCCCTAGTAGGTGGTATCCCTTGGCTCTGGGACCCAAACTTTTTAAAATTATGCTATATAGAAACTGAACTGACTTCTCTAACACAGGCTCGTTGTGGTGGCTGACCAGGCTCTCGAGTCGGCCAGTGATGGAAGATAGAGCTCCGTAGTCCCAGCTATGTTTGGCCCAGACCAGGCTTCTTCATTGGCTCTCCCAATTGACTCTCACCATTTCCTTCCCACTTCCTTGGTAGGGTTGAGCTCCAAGCCCCCAGTGGTGACCATCTTTTCACCTAGAGTGGCTTCATCTTTAGTCATTACAACTTTGTCATTCACCCTCCTTCCTTAATGGGAGGAGTGTGGCACCACACACGAACTTGCACATGTCCTTCCAACACTGCTATGTTCCGTGATTTGTTTGGACTGACCTGTGGCCTAAGTACATTGGCACCTCGATTAATGAATTTAATCCATTCTGGCTCCGAGCGCGTCATGTGAAATGCTTATCTTGCGAAACAACAACAACACTGTCGTCAGATGCATGCGAGAACCAGCTAGAACGCTAGGAAGCACCATGTGGTTTGCTCGTTAATCGAGCAAAAGCTTGTCAGCCGAGACAAATAGATAACCCTGTAAATACCTATGTTACTTTTAACCCCACATAGAGTGGCACCTATGTAGGTGTGGTCCCTTCTCAGGAGGCAGCCATCAGCCAGGTGCCTGACAGCTGGGTGGACAGCGCTTCGGATTCGTAGTCCTGAGGTTCCGGGTTTGATCCCTGGTGGAGGCGGAGACAAATGGGCAAAATGTTTCTTTCACCCTGATGCCTCTGTTACCAAGCAGTAAATAGGTACCTGGGAGTTAGACAGCTGCTACGGGCTGCTTTCTGGGGGTGGAGGCCTGGTTGAGGACCAGGCCGCAGGGACACTAAGCCCCGAAATCATCTCAAGATAACCTCAAGATAACCTAGCTATGTTGTCCTGCATTGGTGAGACCCCAGTTTGGGTCTCTAAAAATGCCCAATTAAATGCCAGCATTGGCAATCATTCTTCCGCACCATGTTGCAACTGGAGATAGAGACATCAAAGACCACCATGAGTATATTAAATGTATCCTCGAGGCTTGGGACCATTCTATTCTCCAGATTGAAACATTCAACCCCCCCCCCTCTTCCCCTCGAGGTTGTCAGCCCCTTTCAGTAGTTGAGATTACCTTTGATAATAGGATCCTTCTGTCTTCCATATTTTCTTGCCAGTGCCAGATGTTCTGGTTTCGAATACATGCCCTCTTCATGCTTCTGCAATAGATTTTGGAAATTTGAGCAAGGTCCTGCAAGGTGTCCCATTTTCCCTTGTGTGAAGACCCTGATAAGGGTCCAAGACAGAATGCTCTACTCCCCAAGCTCGCTGCATCAACTGCTGTGAAGCCTATCCTGCTTTCTCTCCCACATGCAGACACTATAAATTTGAAGAAGCCATCCTGAACTTAGAACATAATGATCGTACTGTATATCTTTCCTCTAGGCAAGATTCCAGGTCCAATGTCTAAACTTTCTGTGACATGACTTACGCTCGTGCATTCCATCACACTCTTCCCATCTTCAGTCCCACAACTATTTAACAAGCCTTAAACCCCGACACCTCCACCAGCTCCCCTTCTTCTATTCATCTGCAATCTACAGCCAAAGATGTTCTTCCTGGACCACAGAAATGTGTTTACACCCCTTCCTTCCCAGTCTTCTCCTGCCTGTCATATTTGTGTACCCTCTTCCCCTCCTCCCTCTTCTCTATCCACTGTAACCTCCTTCACCTTGAGTCCTTATCTTTCTTCTCAGCATTTCTCTCTGTCCTTTGGTCCTCCTTGACAATTGGCAGGCCGATATCCATCCTCCTCTAGCCGTCTTTGTGTTGTCCACTCTCATTCTTTCCCTCTGCCTGAGACAATGGAGGCCATCCATCACACATTAAATTGTTACTGGCACGCTTGTGTCTCTCAGTCAAAAATGTAAACCTGGTTCCTCTCCTTCCTGCCCAGTGGCTAAGAAGGCTTCATTCCATCCTCCAATCTCCACCTCCGATTCCGTCCCTGCATCTCCTCTCATCTTGGTGGTGGAGTCAGCTGACCTTGCTGTGGAAATTCCTGTATCCCTTGAGTTCTTCCTCTGGTGCTGTCCTTGATCCAGAGCTTCCTGCAGATTCTGCCCTCCCTCATCTCCATTTCTTTAATTGCCCCTCCACAGGGTCTCCTTCATTACCAAACTTTGTTGGTTCACCTAGTCACCTTCCTGCTACTCTCTTGACTTTGCCATCTTTGCTAGATTTACCTATCGGGCCCCACACACTGAATTCATTGAACTTGCTCCTGATTCCTCCCTAATATGCTGTGTTTTTCTTTGCCTTAGTGTTCTCATTCTCTTTTTTTTACTGTTCTTTCTGTTCTTGACTATGTTAATTCTTCTATTAAATATACATGGTTTTATGCCAATTTACATGAACTCCAGCTTCTGGAGTTCATGTAATTTTACATAAACTCAAGTTTTCATCGTTTGTGTGGGGTCTCCAGAAGTTGCTGCTTGGCACTCGTCTTGGTCACATCTGCGGCTATTCCTTTCTCTCTTCCCCTTCAGGTTTTGCTGGGATCCCTAATTCTATGGCTTTCTTGGTTCGAAATGATATTCCCTGCATTTTCAGTCAAACATTCATTCGTCCTCTGCTGCCGGTATTTTTGTGAGTAAATGGTACACAGTCTGTTCCATTTATCCCTCCCACATATTCCACTTTCTCTTCCTGATCTTAAATACCTTATCCTTGCGGTTACCTTGCGATGATTTCAGGGCTCAATGTCCCCGCAGCCCGGTCCCCGACCAGGCCTCCCGATTGCTAGACTGGTCAAACCAGACTGTTGGATGTGGCTGTTTGCAGCCTGACATATGAATCACAGCCTGGTTGATCAGGTATTCTTTGGAGGTGTTTATCAAGTTTTCTATTGAACACTGCAAGGGGTCAGCCTCACAGTTATGAACTCATTATCAGAGCCTGTGCTCCTTATTATTTTCATTATTTCCAGATCTTTTACATGTTGTTTTTCTTGTATGATAAAGTCTGTTTCTTGTATTCTGTGTTTCCATTAAGTTCCTTGTTTCCACCATACCCAAGAACCTGGAACTTGTATATTTTGGGTGGGTTATAATATGTATTTGTATTTTGGTCTATGGGTTTTGATATCACTATGCGATTTATTCTTGTATAATCTACACATTTAATAACATATTACTCCTCATAAACTAACATGTGTTTTTGTTAAAAGTTGGTGTGATAATAATGGCATTTATGATTACTAATGGTGTGATTTGTTTGTTGCAGGGAGCAACCCATATTCTCGTGCAAGGCGCACGTCTTCCACATCGATCCCAAGACCAAGAGGTCGTGGATCCCGGCCTCATCTTCCGCTGTCTCTGTCTCCTTCTTCTACGACTCCACCAGGCAGCTCTATCGTATCATCTCTGTCGAGGGCACCAAGGTACGACCTCCCTCACTCGTCTCTCTCCCGACCGCAATCCAGTCTGTGGTCTGGACTCTAGTGTGGATTGTGCATGAAGCTATGATGAGGACTGTGGTAAAAGTGGAGGTGTTGATAAACACGAGTGTGTATGGTGCATGAAGTGAGGGGACTATCCAGGTTACCTGCTTGATGGGGTTCTGGGAGTTCTTCTACTCCCCAACCGGTTGTAATGGATATGTATGCCTTCAGGCTGCTCCAGCAGCAGCCTGCAAGCCCATGTTACTAACAGTCAAGCCTGGTCTGGCTTGGAAGAGTAGAACTCTCAGAACTTATTCTAGGTATTTTCCCAGGCATATATGTGTTGTATGAGGTGGCAATAGCACGAGTAATAAGACTTCAGGAGCATACCTGTAGAGCGTTTCGGGAGTTCTCTGTCTTTCGATAAAAGCTTAACGTGTATGAATACACTGTGGCTTCCTGTCTGCCGACACAATGAATTATTATATTATATACTGTACTTGTATATACAGTACACATTTTATATGTATAAGTATGGGTTTTATACACTTATAATACACAATTCAATACTGTAAGTGTATAAAATGCATAAGAAAATCAATTGGAGCAATGCAGTGACTTAACCCAGTGACCTGGGCACTCCCAGCCATGCATCTTACCACTGTACTACCACATGGTATAAGTTATACAAGCTGTAATGTTACATAATATTGAGTCACAGCAACTACATAACCCTATACAACACGGGTTCAGAACTAGATTTTGCTCTTCACAAATGCTAGACCACTATGACATGTTCTTAGATCCCTGGCCTGGCCCCAAGCTGGGCTCGGGGAGTAGAAGAATGTCCAAAACCCTCTCCAGATATACTTCAGGTAGATGCAATGAAAGACAAGCAAAATGCTGATGTACTCAGATTTCACAAACATCTTCGATAAATGCGTTGAAAAGGAATTATTGGAAAAATAGGAAGATGGATCTTCAATTAACTAACAAAACCCAGTGTGTAATAGCCAGCAAAGTCAAATCTAGATCATCCACCATGAAAAGCTCAGTTCTCAAGGGGTACTGTGCATGCTCCAGTATATAGTGGTACCTTGGCTTACAAATTTAATCCATTCCCAGAGACGGTTTGTAAGCCGAAAATTTGTAAACTGAAGCAAATTTTCGCATAAGAAATACTGTAATGTAAATTGAATTAATCTGTTCCACACTCCCAAAAAATTAACTTCAAAGTCAATTTTATACCTAATTCACCCAAATCTTCAGTACTAAAGTATGTACAAGTTATTGCTTACCTTTATTGATGACATGACTTGTTGGTGTATGGAAGATGGTGAGGAGAGGGGGGGGGAGGAGGAGAAGTTGTTTGTTGTTGTTAAAGATTCGCTACCTGGAACAAGAAGTTCCAAGTAGCACGGGCTATGGTGAGCCCGTAAGGGAGGAGAGGTGTTAGTGTTTGATAGGGGAGTCATCTTCCATTATAACATCTGGCAGTGAGGACTTCTCTGGGGTACTCTCTCTGACACGTTTTGCCTGCATACTACGAGGACCTGCTTGTGGTTCACTGCTTGATTTTCTTACTAAAAATCTATTCATTTGTTTTCCCTTCATTGTTACACTTGTCTGTAGTGAGGCATCAAATTGTCATTAAAAAGGTTAATGCTACATCCTACTACAGTTTGCTCCTGGTGAGTCGTTTAAACAAAAGTTTGCATTTCTTCCCATAGTCTACACCACTTCCTAATTGTTGAAGAAGGGACATTCTTCACTGTCTCCTCTTCCCCGTGCACTGCCCATGCACTCAGCTCTGGGTCCAGATTGATGGAATTCAATATTTGTAAAGAAATGCAAGGTGCCGGTAGCACAGGCACACAGTATAGCGTGGAGGAAGAGCTTAGATACGGGGGAGATACCAGATGTACTTAGATTTGCAAACATAGCCCCTCTACACAAGGGAGGGAGCAAAGCATTGGCAAAGAACTATAGACCAGTTGCACTAACGTCCCACATAATAAAAGTATTTGAGAGAGTGATCAGAAGTCAGGTCACCAGTTTCATGGAGACCAATGACCTTCACAACCCAGGCCAACATGGATTTCGAGCAGGAAGAATGTGCCTCTCACAGCTACTTGACCATTACGAGAAAGTCACTTAGGCATTAGAAGAAAAACAGAATGCTGATGTGGTATACACGGACTTCGTAAAGGCATTCGATAAATGTGACCATGGAGTGATAGCACACAAAATGAGGTCGATGGGGAATAACCAGTAAAGTAGGACGCTGGATACTCAGTTTTCTGTCAAACAGGACAACGAGTAACAGTCAATCATATAAAATCGAGTCCAAGCGCAGTTAAAAGCTCTGTACCTCAGGGTATAGTCCTTGCTCCACTGCTTTTCCTTATTCTCATATCAGATATAGACAAAAATACAAGTCACAGCTTCGTATCATCCTTTGCAAATGACACAAAAATCAGCATGAAAATTACCTCAGCTGAAGACATTGGAAAAACTTCAAGCAGATATTAATCAAGTTTTTGACTGGACAACAGAAAATAACATGATCTTTAACAGTGATAAATTCCAGGTACTCGGGTACGGTAAAAATGAGGACCTTAAACATAATACAGGTTACAAAACATAATCAAATTTGCCCATAGTAAGAAAACAACATGTAAATGATTTGAGAATAATGATGTCTGACAACCTAACGTTTAGGGAGCATAACCAAGCAAATATTGCGTCAGCCAGAAAAATGATCGGATGGATTACGAAAACCCTTAAATCCAGGGATCCCATCACAATGGTTGTACTCTTCAAATCACTTGTGCTGTCCCATCTTGAATACTGCTCAGTACTCACTTCCCCATTCAGAGCAGGAGAGATTGCTTAAATAGAGGGTATACAGAGAACAGAGAACATATATGGCGTACATAGATGCAATAAAGCACCTAAATTATTGAGATTGTCTCAAAGCTCTCCAAATGTACTCACTAGAAAGAAGATGAGAGAGATATCAAATAATATACACGTGGAAGATACTGGAGAGCCAGGTCCCAAATCTACACAGTAAAATAACATCATATTGGAGTTAACGATATGGAAGAAAATGCAGAATAGAACCAGTGAAGAGCAGAGGTGCCATAGGCACAATCAGAGAACACTGTATAAACATCAAAGGTCTGCGGTTGTTCAACATCCTCCCAGCGAGCATAAGAAATATTGCCGGAACAACCGTGGACATCATCAAGAGAAAACTAGATTGTTTTCTCCAAGGAGTGCCGAACCAACCGGGCTGTGGTGGATATGTGGGCCTGTGGGCCGCTACAAGCAACAGCCTAGTGGACCAAACTCTCACAAGTCAAGTCTGGCCTCGGGCCGGGCTTGGGGAGTAGAAGAACTCCCAGAACCCCATCAACCAGGTATCAACCAGCAGACATTTCCTCAGCTGCCTCTTGTTGCTGCTCCCTCTTGTTGCTGCTCCTTGTGAAGGGCTAGAAGTTCTTCGGTGGTCAGTTCTTCACTGTGTTTCTCCACCTACTCCTCCACATCAGCACCATCCAACTCCAAGCCCAATTTCCAGCCCAGAGTAACAATTTCCTTAACAATTGGCACTTCAGGTTCAGGCTCAAACCCCTCAAAGTCTAGTATTGGAACACATTCAGGCAACAATTTAAGGATTGAACCTTACCACTGGCTTTCCTTGGGATCTATGGCAAGATAAATAATAATAACTGTTATGTTCAAATAACCCAAAAATACAAAAAACACTGAAATTCTTTACAAAGAATTCAGGTGCAATTGTCACTAGGCGGGAGACACTGGTAAACTGAGGCGCGGTCGCCATATCACCATGCCCTAGGTTGGCCATATGTGTATCAACAAACTTCGTTTCCCGAGGTAAAGTTCGTAACCCGATTCAGATTTTACGAAGAAATTGGGCTCGTAACCCGAAAAATTCGTAAAGAGGGACATTCGTAAGCCGAGATGTCACTGTATACTTTCTCTTTCTCATATCGAACATAAACAAGGACACAAACTATTGTACCGTTTCATCCTTTGCAGATGACTCTAGGATTTTGATGACAGTAGACAACATAGAGGACACAGCAAACCTTCAATCTAATGTAAATCAGGTCTTTGAAAGGAAAGAAAATAATATTATGTTTAATAAAGATAAGTTCTAGTTCCTGCGCTATGGAAAACAAAAAATAAAAGCAGAAAGCACATATAAAATGTATTTGAATCATATTATAGAACAAAAGAGCAATGTAAAGGATCTTGGAGTAATGTCGGAAAACCTTACCTTTAAAGAACATAATAAAGTAGCTGTCATGACTGCATGAAAAATTGCAGATTGAATAACAAGTACCTTTCAAATAAGAGAGACCATACCAATGATACTTTTAATGACACTAGTGCTGTCTAGGCTAGAATATTGTTGCACACTAATAGCCCCATTCTCAGCTGGAGAAACTGCTGACCTGGAGAACGTGCAAAGAACCTTTACTGCGAGAATCCACTTAATAATACATCCAAACTATTGGGAATGATTAAAATGTTTGAATCTATATTCTCTAGAGTACAAACTATAGAGAGACATAGTAAATTACACTTGAACTTGCCGGCCGACCATGGCGACGGATGGTGGTTCGTGCAGCGTTTCTCCCGTGGACATTTCCAATACCTTTTAGGGTTTTCAGGACCCATTGTCCCTTAGCACGCATTCCAGTCACTATGTTCTCCTGGTTTTGGAGGGGGATCCTGAGGGTGTTTTTCTGGACAGTAAACATCATAGTAAGGCTTATAGATTGGAGGCGAAACATCGCCTGCGTCCTGCGGTGCCCTGTGACTCCCGCAACCTCTGTCTCCATGCCCTCCATTTCCTCCCGGTTGGATGAGTTCTCCTGGCCTACGTACGTTCATCATCGCCTTTGATGCAGATATGCCCGCTGATCGGAGTATTTTTGGAAATAGTAGGGCAGACCGTCTTTTCTATCAAGCCATTCACGAATTCTTTAAGATCAAGGTGCACAATTTCAAGCCGAATAAACGAATGAACTTGATTGCCGTGGACCACGCTTTCTCCGGTGACTTGATGCTTTCGGACTTTGCAGATATCTGTGGTTATAGGGTCCGTTGTTATACACCTCTGGGTGATTGTTTGGCACGATATGTGGTCCTGCATGTTGTTGACATTAGTGCAGATGACATCAAGGTGCAACTGCAGGATGCTGACATTCTGGTCTTTGGTGTCAAGAAATTTATGCGTAGAATTGATGGCGACCTGTATGATACCGGCACTGCCCTCCTTACTTTTCTTGACTCCTTTAACCCGGATCGGGTTTGGATTAATCGCTTCCTCCATAAATTGGAGATGTACATTCCCCCATCCCACTCAGTGCTTTCGTTGTAAGGGTTTTCACCATACCTCCCTTGGCTGCACCAATGACGTCCATTGTGGCAAATGCTCTGGTTTCCATTTCACTTGTGACTGAGTCTGACAAACTCTGTTGCCTCAACTGTGGTGGTGATTATGCCATCACTTTCAAGCAGTGTCCTTCCTATGTTGCGGCACTCACTAAGGCTCTTCCCGTCGTCACTCCGCCCTCCAGTCGTGCTTTGCCTCATCCTGCCCCGGTTTCTTGTCACCCGCCACTTTCCCCTCCGCCGCTGCCTTTGCCAGTGCCTGATCCATTTGTCACTGACGTTCCTTTTGTCCCTGTCGCTTCTTCTCTCCTACCCCGCCATTCAACTGATTCGCGATCTTTTGATGTTACTGTCGCTCGTGTTGTGGATGCACTCGAGACGGTGCAGGTCTGCCTCGTCACTAAATTCTTTCCGCAGTCCGTCCTTCCCATTCCTGAGGCTGACCCATCGCTCCTCTCCTCCGCTTCTTCTCCGATTGATGTCCATCCTCCCGCAGTTGCCTCTGCTATCTCCAATGCGTTTGAATCGATACTGGACAATGCCCTTCGGAGCTCTTTGGCGAGCCTTCCCTGTGTCTTTTCCCAGGCTGCTTTGCTGTACATTTCTACCCCCAGTACTAAGCGGAAGCAATCCTCCGTCGTCCCGATTTCCATGCACCTTGCCACCTTGCCTGATGGGCTTCTTACACCGCGTTCTCCCATGACTTGTCCTCGCACCCTTCCTAGGTCTTCCTCCCGTTGTCCTGCTAGCTCTTCTGCAGAGTCCGATGCATTAGTGTCCCAGTCGTGAGGTTCTAGATGCCATCTACGTACCGTGCCCTGTCCTAACCTCACCTGTCCCGTCTTGACTTCCTCTCCCCCTTCTTCACATTCGCACTTGCCTCCGTCACATCCTTTGCCCCCGCCCTTTGTCTCTTGCCTCCATCCCTAGCTTTCTTTACTGTGGCGACGCTTTGCGTTCGCCTTCTGTTTTCTTTATTCCCATCCTACGTTCCTATCCTCTTGTTTATTTTGCCTTTATCCTCGCCCGTCTTGACGGTGTCATTATCTTCTTGACTCTGGCACGTCGTGACCGTTGATGTATTGTTGTGCATTGTCCTATACGCATCTTTCTACATTACACCTCGTGCAGTCATCGGGAGGATATACCTTCATGCAAACTGCACGTATTGCGAAGAAGAAGAAGAAGAATTACACTTGGAAAATATTAGAGGGGCTAGTTCCAAATCTACTTACATATATAACACCACATGAGACCAGGAGGCATGGCAGTAAGTGCAAAATAACTCTGTTGAAAAGCAGAGGTGCAGTGGGTATACAGTACTGAGAAAGAACTCTTATCAACATCAGAGGCTGCTCAACACTCCCCTTTTATACGTAAGGTGCATAATTGGTCAACCTATCACTGTTCAAAAGAGAACTCGACAAATGCTTCCAAAGTAGACCTGATCAACCAGGCTGTGATTCAAATGCCGGAGGCCGCTGGGAAGTTATTCCTCGGAATCACAGCAAGGTAACTTTAAGGTAAGGTATGTTGTGGTACAGAGTTAGGTGCACGGCTGGGAACACTCAGATTGATGGTTCAGGTCACTGCATTGCTTTAATTGATTCATTGTTATGTATCACGGTAGTGTGATTACTTTGTGTAAAAGATGCATTCCACAATAGCCTGGATAATAACATTTAATTTACTTGGACCATCAGAGATTCAAACTTTGGCCTCCAAATATAAGACCATTCCCATAGTGACCAGGCCATGGATGCTCTCATAAAGGAAAGATGTGAACAGTACTGCCAAATACCTTAATGGTGCTCTGGGGAAAACTTAAAAGTCTCATTTAGGTACTACAAAAACCCTTCTTTATTGTGAGCATCCTTGGCCTGGTAGGTAGGACAACGATCTTGTGCTTTTGAGTCCTGATTTCAAATCACTGATGATCCGAGTAAATGAAATGTACAGTATGTTTTTTACAATGTAAGTTAGGTAGTGTGACAGAGGTGGATTATGAGACTATTATGCATGTACTCGCCTGATTGTGCTTGTGAAGATTGAACTTCGGTTCTTTGGTCCCGCCTTTCAACCGTCAGTCAGCTGGTGTACAGATTTCTGAGCATATTGGGCTCTATCATATCTACATTTGAAACTGTGTAGGGAGTCAGCCTCCACCACATCACTGCCTAGTGCATTCCATTTGTTACCTACTCTGATACTGAAATACAGTAGTTCTTTCTAACGTCTCTGGATCCCATTTGAGTATTAAGTTTCAACCCGTGTCCCCTTGTGCATGTACTACAGTACCTGTACAATTGGCTTTATCTACTGCATGAATTCCTCTGAGTATCTTGTATGTGGTGATTATGTCTTCCCTAACTCATCTGTCTTCCAGCAACATGAGGTTTAGTTCCCATAGTCTTTCCTCGTAGCTCATGCCTCTCAGCTCGGGTACTAGTCTGTTGGCATACCTTTGAACCTTCTCCAATTTAGTCTTGTGCTCGACTAGATACGGACTCCACACTGGAGCTGCATACTCCAGGATTGTTCTGACATATGTGGTATACAAAGTTCTAAATGATTCCTTACACAAGTTTAAAAAGGCAGTGCTTGTGTTGGCCAATCTAGCATTTACTTCTGATGATATCTTCTTAACACTTTCGCGCGCGCGGCACTCAGGGAAAAAAAATGCCGATTGTGCGCGCGGCATTCTGGGCGCTCAAGTGTAAAGACAAAAAAGTGTATAAACTTTTCACGCTCCTAACATCAATTCTCAAGCTACGTATTTCATTTTGGTATCAATGTGTTGGCAATAAAATTCTCTACAAGATCATATGCATAAAATGTCACCAAAGCATTTGCTATCCCACCACGAAATAAATAAACACGAAGATGACTTGCCGTGACACCCAAACAGGAAGTAAATGTTCATACTCTTTCGTTTGTTGCCAGCTCCACAGTGATCCTACAGCATTGATTTTGATATCACTGAACTCGCAATAAAATTCCCCACCCAGACATATGCCTATCAATGTATAATTATGATACGGGGTGACCCGCACGAGTGTGGGAAGTGGCCGAAGCGTTAGCCGTGATTTCAGCAGCGACGACACTGTTGTGATGCAGCGCTTTGAAAGTTTATACTTATTTCACTGTCCTGACATTATTTCTGGAGCTACGTATTTCATTTTTATAGCAATGTGTTCGCAATAGAAAGTTCTATAAGAACATGGGTAGAATTGGTCAACAGAGCGTCAAATAAATTTGCGGCGAATAAAATCTTACGCGTGTTTGTACCCGTGAACGTAAAAAGTTTTTACTTTGTTCATGTTTTTCAAGTTTATACTCGTTTCACACCTTTTTTTTTTTTTTATAGTGTTCGGAATAAAATTCCCTACACAGACATATGCCTATCAAGTACAATTCTTGGGAATTCACAGCTGTAGAGACGGCCAAACACACACAACCGGAACCCGCTCTGGATACTCCAACTCACACCCGCAACACCCACAAAAAAAGTTTCTGGTGTTTCGTGTATACTTACTTTAGTTTTCGTGCTACAGTTGTCATTTAGGTATCAAAATATTCCTAAGAAAATCGACTACAATACTACAACAACCTAGGCCAATTATGTGTACTTACCAAAGGAAAGACGATTGTAGAAAAATAAGTTGAGCATTTTCTCTCCACTCCACCTCCTTCAGGTACCGATTCCTGAAGTTGCTCAACAGATGTTCGTAGGTGGAGTGAAGCTGGTGCGGGTGGTTACTTCTTGTCCACCCAATACACCCTTTTCCTGTGATAACTGGTGTAACACGGTATGACACAAAGTGGAACATCGCATGTCTTGCATGCTATACCAGTTTCCTTCCTAATACCCGACTTTGAACACACTTGACACCTGCGACGTTTGGGGAGTTTTACAAGTTCATGCTTCAATTTGTAGTTCAGGCGAGTCTCTGATAAAACAACACGTCCCTGTTGTCTCTGTGTTGGTTGTACACTACAGTCTGAATCGTCGCTCTCACCATTGTCTTCAAACAACAGTGTAGCAGATGAAATATCTTCATCAGATTCATGGTCGGCTTCAGCACGAGGTGTAGACGTGAAGAGAGGGCGCCTCACACCCGACGGGCCAGGTGTTGACGGGTCAGCAGCAGGATACACAGGACCAGTGTCATCATTTATGTCTGGAGAATGAACTAAATGAGGAGATGGTGTTGTTGTTGCAGGCCACTCTTCCTTGTCAAATTTCAATAAAGCCCAAATAGCAACCTCATGAAACTGGAGCAGAGTTAGTTTCTTTCGGTCATCTGTGTTGGCCTTGTACAATGCATAAGCGTTTTGCAAAGCCATTTGCAGGAAATAAAAGGTTATTTTCTTTGTCCACTTGTGACATTTCCTGGCGAAATGGTAATACTTTACCATTTGATCAAAGTGGTCAACACCCTTCATGAACTTATTGTAGTCAATAATTGCCTTTGGTTTGTTCACCACAACCTGCTGTAGTCCTGTTGTTCCATCTGGCCTACGAACTCATTTGCGTTTTTGAACTCTATTTGTGTCTGCATTGTGGAGGTTGGTAATCATAGAGACAACTCGCTTGTCTTTCCACAGCAGAATGAAGGTGTTGTCCTTGCGGCGGTAGACTGTGGTATCCACATCAATCTTAGTCTTCGCTATATGTTGCAGGTCTTTTGGGGCGCCACGTACGAGTCTAATTGTTCCACACGTGTAGACCCCAATGGTGGAATATTGTCCTCAAGCCACACAACACTGGCCCCAGGCTGGCGAGTACGTACCGGACGTGTACGCTTGCGAGAAGGCTGGGGTGCCTCATCTTCCTCACTCGGTTCATCCTCACCTGATAATTCATAGCTTGAATCACTCCTACTATCAACAAATGGGGTTATTTTCAAACGACGAGTAGGAGGTCGTTTCCTTAGCTGGATTTTAGGCATGCACGCACCACGTGTGCGCCTTGTGGTGAGAGGCGGTGGTGCTGGTGCCCCCTCCTCTGTTAGGCCTTCAGTGTCCTCCTTCTGTCGATTCAGCCCCATGGGCTCCAGGCCCCCCAAATTCACATTCTTCTTCTAAATCCTCACCTTCTGCCTCACTTCCATCCAAATCCACTTGATCAAAGGCATCCAAGAGATTGGGAATCTTGGTGGGAGTGAGCCTCAATCCAGAGAACCTCCTATAGATGTCGGTAATCTTGTCTTTTCCAGATGAATCAGAGGCTCCTGTAGCCGAAACACCGCTTGGGCCTGGTGCTGGATCCATTATTGATGAATGTAGTTGGTTACAAACACACAGAAACGGGTAAAAATCCTTGAAACCGTGCGAGTTTGGCGCGCGAGGGGAGAGAGATGCGATCGCTCCACGTGACAACAAAATGGGCCTGTCACGTGGCCCAGTAGGCCGACGTGACATTCGGCCTACCTGAGAGAACGGGAATTTCATGGCGCACAGTTTGAAACAAACCCCAAGTAAATCGGATTTAAGATGGATTTTTTACAATTATTTTAATACGGACCGTAAATGTACGACGCGACCGCACAACCGATAGAAATATTGCAGTCGTATATGTACGGGATGGGTGCGCGAAAGTGTTAACAATCCACAAGGGCCGTGACAAGGATTCGAACCTACGTCTGTGAGCATCCCAGACGCTGCCTTAATCGACTGAGCTACGACATGGTAAAAGAGGTGAAACCGAAGTTCTACTGAACTTACTGGATCCGCAGCCTCTCGAGACACAAACCAGGGTTTTACACAACTCCCCCATGCACTCGAGCTATGTCAATAGGCCGTTCTACCCCTTTGCCCTTACTTCATTACACACAAATCACAATAATGTGATGCGTCAATGAACAACCTTTGTTCATTGATGCATCACATTAATGTGATTTCTGTGTGTAATGATATCTTCATGTGGGTTTTAGGGGACAGGTCCGGTGTGATACAGTACGAGTGAGGTGGAGTATGGGAGTATTATGCATGTGTAAGACACGTGATACAGTGTAGGAGGGTAGTGTGAGAGGGTATAGTGTCATAAGACACCATTAACATGCATGTATTCCTCACAGGCAGTGATCAACAGCACCATAACCCCCAACATGATGTTTACCAAGACATCACAGAAGTTTGGCCAGTGGTCGGACATGAGAGCCAACACAGTCTACGGTCTGGGCTTCTCCACTGAGGCCGAGCTCAATAAGGTCAGTATAACACCAGTACGCTTGCCTCTTACCCAGTACGAGACACAAGTGCCATCATGTCAGTATAACACCAGTACACTGGCTTCATACTCAGTACGAGAAACAAGCTCCATCATGTCAGTACAACACCAGTACTCTGGCCTCTTACCCAGTATGAGACACAAGCTCCATCATGTCAGTACACAAGTACACTGGCTTCTTACCCAGTACGAGACACAAGTGCCATCATGTCAGTATAACACCAGTACACTGGCTTCATACTCAGTACGAGAAACAAGCTCCATCATGTCAGTACAGCACCAGTACACTGGCTTCATACTCAGTACGAGACACAAGCTCCATCATGTCAGTACACAAGTACACTGGCCTCTTACCCAGTACGAGACACAAGCGCCATCATGTCAGTACAACACCAGTACACTGGCTTCTTACTCAGTACGAGACACAAGCTCCATCATGTCAGTACATCACCAATACACTGGCTTCTTACTCAGTACGAGACATAAGCGCCATCATGTCAGTACAACACCAGTACACTGGCTTCATACTCGGTACGAGACACAAGCTCCATCATGTCAGTACAATACCAGTACACTGGCTTCATACTCAGTACGAGACACAAGCTCCATCATGTCAGTACAACACCAGTACACTGGCCTCTTACCCAGTACGAGACACGTTTGGGTGGGGAGGGCCCACAACTTCCAAGGGCTTGAGCCTTCAGTTCTTATGCTCATGCATTCAGTTGACGTTGATGTTGATGTAGACCAGTCCAGCAACCAGGTGACTTGGTTGGGGACCGGGCCGCGGGGACGTTGAGCCCCAAAATCATTGCAAGGTAACCAGTAGATATGTGGTCGAGACCACATGACTGCTCTAGAGTTCATGGGTCGTGCCTCTGCTGTGCACGCTTCACTGTATTTTTCAGCTAAGCGCTTTTGGGACTTTGCCTCTGCGGTGTTTCTGGGTACACACTACAAAACGTGGGACCACGTGGTGGTCCAGTGCCACCGGGCTCATGGGTATATGCATATAGGCGATATATATCACATATAGTGAACAGTAATATGTTGAATAGTGAAATGGAACGTGTAACACAACACATAAATATGTGGAAAGCGTCGGAGAATTGCACATAGAAAAAGTAGATACGTAAAGTTGTGGATTTGTGGCATGAGGATGCATCACACTAGGCAGTGTGATGCATCCTCATGAGGCCATGAGGCCTACACAGTGTATGGGACATCCCTCAGTGACAGTATACTCCCTCTGTTATAATATATTGGCAATATATATTGTAATACGGGAATGTGGATTTAGGAACTAGTAATAGAGTAAGTAATAGAGTAATTATTGCAAGCCGGAAAGTAAGCAGAAAATCCTTAGGATAATACAGGCAAATAAGCAGTGTTAATCAAGGAACTGGCAACCAGTGGCATCCATCCCGCGACCTGGGACGCAAACAAACGGTCAGCTGTTTTACCCCACTAGGACCATTTTCTCCACCATGCGATAAGTACCCCCCACATAAAGTTGAACAAATAAACATATATAATATTATAAATATACTGTATACATATTATATATACTGTACATATAATATTATAATTACAGTCTATCAAATAAAATCAAGTTCAAGCACAGTTAAAAGCTCTGTACCTCAAGGTACAGTCCTTGCACCACTGCTGTTCCTTATTCTCATATCAGATACATGTATAGACAAAAATACAAGTCACGGCTTCTTCATGTCATCTTATGCAGATGACACAAAAATCAGCTTGAAAATTACCTCTGCTGAAGACATTGAAAAATTGCAAGCAGATATCAACAAAGTTTTCGATTGGGCAGCAGAAAATAACATGATGTTTTAACAATGATCAATTCCAGGTACTCTGGTACGGCAAAACTGAGGTTCTGAAATATAATTCTGGGTACAAAACGCAATCAAATCTGCCCATAGTAGGAAAACAGCATGTGAAGGATTTGGGAATAATGATGTCCGACGATCTAACGTTTAGGGAGCATAACCAAGCAAATATTGCGTCAGCCAGAAAAATGATAGGATGGATTACGAGAACTTTCAAATCCAGGGATCCCATCACAATGGATGTACTCTTCAAGTCACTTGTGTTGTCCCGTCTCGAGTACTGCTCAGTACTCACTTCCCCCTTCAGAGCAGGAGAGATTGCTGAAATAGAGGGAATACAGAGAAAATATAGGGCACGCATAGATACGATAAAGCACCTAAATTATTGGGATCGTCTCAAAGATCTCCAAATGTACTCACTAGAAAGGAGACGAGAGAGATACCAAATAATAAACACATGGAAAATACTGGAGGGCAAGGTCCATAATCTACACAGTAAAATAACAACGTACTGGAGTGAATGATATGGAAGAAAATGCAAGATTGAACCAGTGAAGAGCAGAGGTGCCATAGGCACAATCAGAGAACACTGTATAAACATCAGAGGTCCGCGGTTGTTCAACGTCCTCCCAGCGACTATAAGAAATATTGCCGGAACAACCGTGGACATCTTCAAGAGAAAACTAGACTTGTTTTCTAAAAGAAGTTCCGAACCAACCGGGCTGTGGTGGGTATGTGGGCCTGCGGGCTGCTCTAACCAACAGCCTGATGAACCAAACTCTCACAAGTCAAGCCTGGCCTCGGGTCGGGCTTGGGGAGTAGAAGAACTCCCAGAACCTCATCAAGCAGGTACTGTTGCGTAGCATAAACATGGCATTTGGTGTGCTGAGAGCTGCATGTGCTCAGGACTTTTTCCGTGAATGCTCCCTAGCAGTGCCCTTGCACTGACAGAGTAACTTCTCTGTGTGTTCGGGGTCCTTCCTTGGAGGTCGTCTATGCTTGAGGTGGCCATCGCCTAGGGTGAGTCAGGGGTCTTGTGGCCCGCTGTCTTGACCTGGGTCGGGAGTGATATAGGCTGGTTTGGTGCACTGGTGTCTTGCATGCTTAATGTTTATGGCACACTGAAGTCGGCCTTCACAGCCATGTAGCCTAGGCTACATTGGCTTACCTTTAGGTCAAGAGTAGAATCCCCAATGGCTGGGTGTTGCATTTGGTTTACCCTTCAGGCTCTGGATATTCCACGTGGGTTTGATGTGGCCGAGGGATATCTCCCTCCGAGCCCGCTCTCGTTTTGTGCGAGTTTGAAGGTTGTTTGTCGTCCATGCCACGGGGCAATGATCATTTATTCTGCCTCCAACGTAGTGCTGTTGTGTCGGTAACACTTATGACCCTGATTATTGAGGAGTCTGTGCCCCCCATGTGGTACTCTTATCGGACTCTCTGGATGAAGTTAGTGCTAATTGGATGGTGGCTGTTTTACAGGCTCATTTTGCCCACCTCCAGCGGTCTAGGTTGTGTATCTGATTGGATGCTCCAAAGCTGCCCCAACTTATTTTTAGGGACCTGAATGTTGAGGTGTTGGTGATTTCCACAGTGGCTGTGTACTCTTCCTTCTCCTTTGGGTGTGGTTCACCCCTCCCTCTGATCTTCCCTCCGCTGCTTCCAGCCCTGAAATGTCCGAGTCAGGGCAGGGTTTAGCTTGGGATGTGACTCGATCGGCTCTTGGGGTTGCCTCTTCTGCATCAGTCATGGAAGCAGTTGAGTCGGCTAGTGCAGTCGAGGTTTCAGGATTTTTCTTCCAGCCCACCTCTCCTTCAGAAGTCTCTCCTCTGGACTCTGCTTTTCTGTCCCAGGCAGTGGGCATGGATGCCAGCTCCACATAGGAGCCTTCCCGCTTGGCTTCCATGGCTTGGGGGGTTTCCTTGGATTCTAAGTACTGTAATTACCTAATTGTAATTACCTAAGTATAGTTACAGGATGAGAGCTACGCTTGTGGTGTCCCATCTTCCCAGCACTCTTTGTCACATAACGCTTTGAAGGAAGCCCCTCCGGCTTCCCGGAGCTATCCAGGCTGATATGTATATCACTAAACTTTGGCATCAGGCAGTGTGTATGGAGTTCTAGGCCTACCGGGGACCATGAACCAGAACCTGGCCCCTCAGAGAGGCACGAGGAGCAATGGCCTATAGAAATGCACATGTGATTTGGAGCATTCTATATCTACCACCGACTGGGACGGGCACCCTAGAAAGGTAAGTGCCTCAAAACAAATCCCTATTCTGTTTAAAACGATGAAAATAGACGAATGAGTGGACAGAACTCCCCAAACGAAAACAAGCAAGCATGATGTCACATGAGCTGCACCACACTTTCTAACCTAAGAATTGCTTTTAAATACATGGATGGAGAAATACTAAAGAAATTGTTCACGACTTTTATTAGACCAAAGCTGGAATATGCAGCGGTTGTATGGTGCCCTTATCTTAAGAAGCACATCAACAAACTGGAAAAGGTGCAACGACATGCCACTAAGTGGCTCCCAGAAATGAAGGACAAGAGCTATGAGGAGAGGTTAGAGGCATTAAATATGCAAAAACTAGAAGATAGAAGAAAAAGAGGCGATATGATCACTACGTACAAAATAGTAACAGGAATTGATAAAATCGACAGGGAAGATTTCCTGAGACCTGGAACTTCAAGAACAAGAGGTCATAGATTTAAACTAGCTAAACACAGATGCCGAAGAAACGTAAGAAAATTCACCTTCGCAAATAGAGTGGTAGACGGTTGGAACAAGTTAAGTGAGAAGGTGGTGGAGGCCAAGACCGTCAGTAGTTTCAAAGCGTTATATGACAAAGAGTGCTGGGAAGACGGGACACCACGAGCGTAGCTCTCATCCTGTAACTACACTTAGGTAATTACACTTAGGTAATTACATGTCTGTGCAGCTCCCCCCTCCCGGGAGGGGAAGGGGGAGCCCCAGACTCATTGTGCCGGCGATCCAACCCCCAGTTGGATCTGGGGTTGGATCATTGTGCTGGCGATCCAACCCTCGGCTGATGTGCTACTGGCTTGGTCGTGTGGCTCCAGTTCCGGTTTCTCTTGTTGCGCTGTGCCTTGTTTGCAGTACTGCTCTTACAGTAGTGTGCGAGCTGAAAGTAATATTCTCAAGTACTCGGGCTGCATGCGTTTAGGGTTACCTTCCCTGAGTGCCCTTTAAGTACCGCCCTTGGGGTTCTCTTCCACAAGTCACCTTAGGGTCTACCTCTGTGGTCTTTTGCAGCTTGGTGATTGACCGCCCTGTGTGTTGGGGGTTTTCCTTCCTTGTTTGCCTTGGGGTCAGTGGTAGTTTTAGCACTGGTGGGGCATGGGGCGCAGGCAGTTTTCACTAATTACAGTGGCCAGCTTTGTTCCTCCTGGGTCCGTTATCCTCTTGC
>WNGS01160430.1:8444647-8457923 GCA_020271785.1 Procambarus virginalis | reverse complement strand
TGTGCCTGGGGTGTCCGAATCATTGGTAAGTGTGCCTGGGGTGTCCGAATCATTGGTACGTGTGCCTGGGGTGTCCGAATCATTGTACGTGTGCCTGGGGTGTCCCGAATCATTGGTACGTGTGCCTGGGGTGTCCGAATCATGGTACGTTGTGCCTGGGTGTCCGAATCATTGGTACGTGTGCCTGGGTGTCCGAATCATTGGTACGTGTGCCTGGGGTGTCCGAATCAGCGGCGAGTGTGCCTGGGTGTCCGAATCAGGCGAGTGTGCCTGGGGTGTCCGAATCAGCGTGATCGTGCCTGGGTGTCCGAATCAGCGGTGAGTGTGCCTGGGGTGTTCAAATCAGCGGTGAGTGTGCCTGGGTGTCCCGATCACCGGTGGCGTGTGCCGGGTGTCCCAATCAGCGTGATGTGCCTGGTGTCCCCATCACCGTGAGTGTGCCTGGGTGTCCCCATCACCGTCGTGTGCCTGGGGTGTCCCCATCACCGGTGAGTGTGCCTGGGGTGTCCCATCACCGTGAGTGTGCCTGGGTTCCCCATCACCGGTGAGTGTGCCTGGGGTGTCCCCATCACCGGTGAGTGTGCCTGGGGTGTCCCCATCACCGGTGAGTGTGCCTGGGGTGTCCCCATCACCGGTGAGTGTGCCTGGGGTGTCCATCACTGTGAGTGTGCCTGGGGTGTCCCCATCACCGGTGAGTGTGCCTGGGGTGTCCCCATCACCGGTGAGTGTGCCTGGGGTGTCCATCACGGTGAGTGTGCCTGGGTGTCCCCATCACCGGTGAGTGTGCCTGGGTGTCCCCATCCCGGTGAGTGTGCCTGGGGTGTCCCCATCACCGGTGAGTGTGCCTGGGGTGTCCCCATCACCGGTGAGTGTGCCTGGGTGTCCCCATCACCGGTGAGTGTGCCTGGGGTGTCCATCACTGGTGAGTGTGCCTGGGTGTCCCCATCACCGGTGAGTGTGCCTGGGTGTCCCCATCACCGGTGAGTGTGCCTGGGTGTCCCCATCACCGGTGAGTGTGCCTGGGTGTCCCCATCACCGGTGAGTGTGCCTGGGTGTCCCCATCACCGGTGAGTGTGCCTGGGGTGTCCCCAACACCGGTGAGTGTGCCTGGGGTGTCCCCATCACCGGTGAGTGTGTCTGGGTGCCTCATACTGTTAATCATTCAACACCCTTACATGCACCATGAGAACGGTTGCACATCCATTGTTCCTATACCCAACATGAGAACTGTTAACATATTCATTGTTCCTATACCCAACATGAGAACTGTAACATATCATGTTCCTATACCCACATGAGAACTGTTAACATATTCATTGTTCCTATACCCAACATGAGAACTGTTAACTATTCATTGTTCCTATACCCAACATGAGAACTGTTAACATATTCATTGTTCCTATACCCAACATGAGAACTGTTAACACATTCATTGTTCCTATACCCAACATGAGAACTGTTAACACATTCATTGTTCCTATACCCACATGAGAACTGTTAACATATTCATTGTTCCTATACCCAACATGAGAACTGTTAACACATTCATTGTTCCTATACCCAACATGAGAACTGTTAACATATTCATTGTTCTTATACCCAACATGAGAACTGTTAACACATTCATTGTTCCTATACCCAACATGAGAACTGTTAACACATTCATTGTTCCTATACCCAACATGAGAACTGTTAACACATTCATTGTTCCTATACCCACATGAGAACTGTTAACACATTCATTGCTCCTATACCCAACATCAGAACTGTTAACATTCATTGTTCCTATACCCAACATGAGAACTGTTAACACATCCATTGTTCCTATACCCAACAAGAGAACTTGATATATTCAACACTGCTATACCCAACAACAAAGTTGTCTTGTTGGGTATAGAAGTGTTGAATGTATTAAGAGTTCCCTAACACTTTCAACACTGCTATTCCCAACAAGAGAACTGTATATACACTCACTTCTGCAAATGATCTCCAGCATCTGTCCAGCCCAGAGCAGTGTATATAGGCTTCACCAGCTCCAACACGTAATGCTGTAAAAACATGCTTATATTTGTATATTAAAGAAATATTGAATAATTCTTAACAAGTTAATATTTTATTAACAGTTGATAATCTTCATAATCATGTAAAAAACAGAGCTGAATGTAATGAAATGCCATTTTCTAGGTAAGCCCCATCAGCTCCCTGGAGCTATCGGACTGATATCAGCTTTATTAGTCTTGGGCTTCAGTCATACGGAGTTCTTGCCTACCAGAAACCATGAGCCAGAACCTGGTTCCCTTAAAGAGGTGAAGGGAGCAATGGCCTATGAAAACTCCCCTCTGAGAGTATATTCTTGTCTGCCATCGACCAGGGTTGGGCACCCAGAAAGGAAGGCGCCCCAAAACAGACCTCAACTGGTAGAAAATTGTAACCCAAGACTGAACAGAGCCCAAGAACTTCTCCCTAAGAAAAACAAGGTAACAAGCAAATGATCAACCCTACATGCCGCTCATTCATGCCGCCACCCCACCCCCAACACACCTCTGGAGAGGGAGGGAGAGGTCCGTGCCCCACCGAGCCAGCCGCTAGATCACCAGTTCGGCGACTGATCAAATGGAAACAAAATGCACCGAACGAAGGGAGGGAGGGTGCCAGGGAGCCTCTGGGGCTCACCCAGAAAATGGCGTTTCACTACATTCAACTCTGGTTTTCTGAGGGGAGCCCCGTCAGCTACCTGGAGCTAGATACGTAAAGATAAGTAAAAGAGGGACTTACCTGGGAGGCGGCAGCACCTCGTGCCTCAAGACAAAAACAGGACAACTGGCTGCAATCAACGCCCCAAGGACACACAAGTCTGCTCAGAACATTAACGAGATAACAGGCAGCCAGGACTCCATTCAAATGCTAAAGCCCCCATGTCCCAATGTCAGCCCAAGACACATTCCCAAAAACAGCAGCAAGAGCCGCAAACTTCTGAACATCATGGGCACGAAGGCAAACCACAGACTGGCTAGACTTGATAACCTTGCAGATGACCTGACAGACCAGTGCCCAGGAACAGGGAATGAGGGATATTGGATCAACCCAAACCCCGTCCCCCGGACACAAAACATGATGCACCCCCGTCTGACCAACCATGCATCAATAACCCACGGACCCCTCTGGAAGCCCGCCGTCTCATTCTTCGCCAGAAAAGAAGGAGACGGCTGTAAATGAACAAAACGACCGCTAGGACCAAAAGAGCAGAAACCCCTGCATCAGAGGAAAGCATGAAGCTCACCAACCCAGCCCCAGAGGCCAAAGCCAACAGAAACAAAGCCCACTGAAAGCAAGCATGAACTAAAGGGGCCACCACAAACAAAGGGGGGAAGAGATAAAAGAGCATCCAGTCCAAAGACCAGGATGGCTCAGGCGGCGCATGAGCAGGCCTGAGGTGGAAAAACGCTTGAGAAAGTTGACAGATGGAGCAGAAGTGACACCCACCCCCCAATGCTAGCTGGAGCTGCTCTGCTAGCACCGAACGATAAGAGGCAACAGTATCCGGCATCAGATGCCGGTCCTGAAAAAGCCAAGAATGGAAGAACAAAACAACACAATCAAAAACAGAAGACAACCTACAAAGAGAAGGGAAATGGCAAAAAGAATGCCAAGAGACTTCATACTGTTGCTGCAAAGAAGTCTGGATGTGGGACACCATGAGAGCAGCCACCTGATGACCAGACAAGTGATGATACACACAAGCATCAAAAATACCAGATGCAAAGAGCGAAGGAGTAGATCAAACCAGCAAGGTACCATACAGTTGAGGTGAAGCTGGAAGAGGTGGAGACGCGGAAAACACCCTGGGTTCGAACACCGAGCAGGCATCGCCTGAAACAAAGGCTAGGCTGGCTACTATGGGGCTAGAAGGAGAACTCTTCTCTGATAGAACTGCAGCCAAGCCAGAACCCGAAGCACCAGATGTACCAGGGGAAGGAAGTACAGTTACCCCCCACCCCAACCAGTCCAGCCAAATAGCGTCGGCCTCGACCACTTTGCAGTCAGAAAAGGGTGCCACACTGAGAGATGCCTCGACCATACTGACGAGAAGAGGTCCACCTCCGGGGCCCTGAACGTCTGGCAAAGCCAACTGAAGGAGTCGGCGCCAACCGTCCATTCCGTAGATAGAGGAATGAACAGAGACAGGCTGTCCGCCAGGACATTGGACACTTCCCGACATGAACCGCATGGACAGGTGAACCACACAGAGCTAAACCCCAAGAACTCGGCAGAAGAGCTACTTGAAGCTACCAGCCCCAAAGACCCAAGGACCAAAGAGACCCACCGTGGTTCAGGCAATGAATCACCAGGGCGCAGTTTGAATGGAACCGGATCATAGAGCCTCAAGCTAGCCGAATCTGTCACAGCGAAAGCCACAACGCTGCAAACACCTGCACCGTGCTGTGAGCCTGACAGAAGGACTGAGCCCACCGCCACTGGTCGGCTTGGTGAGCACTGGTCACAAAGCGCCAGCCAAGAGACGACGCGTCCGTGAACACATCGAGCAAGAGTTCTGGAAGGTGCCAAGGCACTGAACCTCAAAAAACCAGAAGAGGAAGTCGGAAATGCAGCAACCGATGCAAGGCACCCGGGGGACGAACCCAGCGATCGCGAGAGCAGTGCAAGGGACGGCCCCGAATGAACCAGAACAAACGGCGAAGCCAAACATGACTCAGCGGGTAAACCAGCACAACGAAGGCCAAACTCCTGCACAGCTGCTCGAGCAATTGCCAAGTGACCCGGGACCTCAACATACTTTGGTATGTTGGTATGTATGTTCTAGTTTCTCCTATCAAGGTATCAAGGTAAGGTAAGGTAAGGGACCTCCCCTTAAGAACAGCCGAAGGCGGGACTGCAGCCAGAGTAATGCCACAGGAGGAAGAGACACGGACGCCGTCTAAGAATCATAAACAAGGTCCAGCCAAGTCTGAACCCGGGACAGAATCAACTGGGACTTCTGCCAAACTATCAGGAACCCGAACCCGGCAAGCTGGGAAATAACTAGAACCTAGCCAAGCAGAGCTGGCGACCGGCAGGGAGCCCCACACTAGCCAGCCATCAAGCCAGGCTGCCAGCCAGGAAAACACTGGACGGACCAGGCGATGAGTCACAATAACGTGGCTAAAGTATGTTGACCAGACCACACTAGAAGGAGAAGAGACGACGACGTTTCGGTCCGTCCTGGACCATTCTCAAGTCGATTGAGAATGGAACTGGAACGGAGGATCGCAACCAATGAGAGTAGAAGCCGAGAGGAAGAAAACCTTTAAAGGACGAATCCGAGAAACTCAAGAGCACCCGGAAACAAACCCAGGGGAAGCCCTGGGTTTGTTAAAGTCAAGCCTAGCCCAAGGCCAGGCTTGACTTGTGAGAGCTTGGTCCACCAGGCTGTTGCTTGGAGCATCCCACAGGCCCACATACCCACCACAGCCCAGTTTGTCTGGCATTTTATTTAGAAAACAATCTAGGTTTCTCTTGAAGATGTCCACGGTTGTTCCGGCAATATTTCTTATACTCGCTGGGAGGATGTTGAACAACCGTAGACCTCTGATGTTTATACAGTGTTCTCTAATTGTGCCTATGGCACCTCTGCTCTTCACTGGTTCTATTCTGCATTTTCTTCTATATTGTTCACTCCAGTACATTGTTATTTTTCTGTGTAGATTTGGCCCTGGCCTTCCAGTATTTTCTATGTGTATATTATTTGGTATCTCTCTCGTCTCCTTTCTAGTGAGTACATTTGGAGAGCTTCCCAACTAAACCCAACCTCTACTCCAAAACCCTCAGACTTTATGATGTTTGGGCGATAGCAGCAGGGAAGGGGGAGGAGAGGAGCAGGGCGAACCACACTAACTGGGGAAGGACTCGAGGGCGCAGACTTAACCAAGGCCGAAGCAACCAACACTCTCAAGTCTCGGACCCTAAAACCAAAAAGGGAGGCAGTCCCGGGGCATTCGAGCAGGGGACCAACCTAGAGCGTTGCAATAACCTAAACCTACCATGCAATGTGACAGCCACTTGACGCCTTAAAACTTCCGAAGAAGAATGGGTAATCTGGAGAACGAGCGGGGAAAAAGACCCGTACAACTCCAGGTCGCTGGTATCGTCGACCCAACAAGCAGCATGATGGGGGCAAAGCAGGTGATCGTCACCCTGGGACAAGGGCAACTAACAACCCACCAGGATTTGTTTGTGTAAAGGTAAACTCCACTACATCCATGTAGCTATTATTTCCATATTGGCATTATCATTGTAAAACCCAGACAATATTAGTTTAAAACAATGTTTGATGATAATCACATTACCCTGTGAATCAATGTATAGCAATAACCACAGTTTAAGGGTTAAGATTACATATGCTCCAACAACTCGGAATGTTAAAGTGTTAAGGACTTACAAAGGCTCATGTGACTTAAAGGTGTGGAACTATAGGTGCAGTTTTGGGCCCCTTCAGAAAACTACAGAAATTAGGAAGAAATCGATACATTTTCTGTACTTAGAAATTCTAAATAAAAAGTTATACTTTACACAAAATGGCTGATAGACATCAGTCTCTGCTAGTAATCTCTCCATGGTAATGAGATGGTTAATAACTGAATCCCATGGTACATAATCTGTCTCTGACGCAAGACCTCGACTGAAGTCGAGTGCTACAGAATAATCCACCATGGCAGCATCAGCGAGAGCAAAGATGTCATTGTATAGACCGGCTCGTTCTGCAGTGCCCACAACCTGCAAAGAGCAGATATACTTAAAACATATATTTAGGTATCATAAATATCAAATATTTTTTTTAACAAACGAGTATAATGGTTCAAAACAATACTGTATATCAATGGTTCCCAAAGGGTGTGGTGGAAGAGGATAACAAATGTGACAGGAAGATTCAAGGACAATTTAAGACTGTTCTGAGCAACAATTTTCAGCTCTGACAAATATTGAAGACCCAAAGAGAAAAAGGCTTGTGTGTGTGTTGATGAAACAAGGGTTTGTTTTATTGTATTTTATTTGCCTGATATAAATGAGATTACCCAACAAAAACAAGCTCACACCTCTCCTTGAGTTTCTATACTTACTTGAGGATACACAAGTAGGAGGCTTCTCTATACAGGTAAATGTATTTTAGGAATGAATCATGTTTTATGTTGCTGCATTTGTTTTAGATTTTCTGCATGTCCCATTATCCTATTATAAGGTAATTTTAATCTTTGTTATGAATCAAGCACTAAAAGGAGTTTGTTTTGTAACTGAAAGTATTTATCAATAAATTTGGTGTGGCACGAGCAAACTTATATTCTGAAAGTAGGGCACAGAAAAAGTTTGAGAATCACTACTCTGTATGTGTTTTCACTTAGTAAACATTTAACATCAAAGTGAGGAATACATAGAGTGATCTGAATTTATGTCCTCAAAAGTAAAAATGCAGACAAGAGAAGCATTTAGCAAAATACCTCTTAATCTATAAAGTACATTATTTATTGTATTTGCTAGTAGAAGATGCTCCTATTTTACATATATTTTATCATACAATTATTGAAATTGATTTTCATGTGATTCTGTAGGAAAAATTGCAGAATTTTTGTATATGTAAATACAATCTATATTTGGTTGAAGGTGGACCAAATCATGCTTCATATCTGCTGGCAAATATGGTATGGTACCTATCAATATAAAGCAAAAGTAGACAATTTTAAATAATTCTGGAATACCTAAAACCTTTAAAATAATAACACATGTAGACAGCCAAGAGTTAGAACACAGTTTTGGGGAAATACTTGAAATGTAGTCAACATACAGGTACAAGATCTTGGCCAGGTCCAGCAGTGTGTTCACACCAGCTCTGGTTAATGTAGTCAACATACAGGTACAAGATCTTGGCCAGGTCCAGCAGTGTGTTCACACCAGCTCTGGTTAATGTAGTCAACATACAGGTACAAGATCTTGGCCAGGTCCAGCAGTGTGTTCACACCAGCTCTGGTTAATGTAGTCAACATACAGGTACAAGATCTTGGCCAGGTCCAGCAGTGTGTTCACACCAGCTCTGGTTAATGTAGTCAACATACAGGTACAAGATCTTGGCCAGGTCCAGCAGTGTGTTCACACCAGCTCTGGTTAATTATACTGCTGGCCTTAAACGAACGGAAATTTGGTAAATGAACCCTTAATGTAAACAAATGAATGAATGTCTCAAAACTAGCTTGAACTTTTTAATACCAAACCACCACCACTGGTAAGTGGGGGGGGGGGAGGGGGGGAGCCCCAGCACTCCCAAGTCAGTACTGTCACCAATCAACCCGTCCTCTTAAAAAGAACGTCACTTTTGGCTCGTATGCGCGATATGGCCAAATTTGGACGTAATTTGAAATGAAATCGACTCACAAAAGTGACGTTCTGTTCCGTTTTCTATTTGAGTCATCCGGCGTACGCGCAGAGGTTATGAGAGGACACTTTAAATTAACGTTTTTCATAACGTTTTGAAACTTTATGAGAATTTCCTGCCCACCTAACCTATCAGAGGACCCTTAACTTACTGTTGTTGAAAAAAAAAATCCTAAATTTATTTTCATATTTTTTTCATTTTCAAATTACGTCCAAATTCAGCCATACGGGCAAACGGCCAAATGCGACGTTCTTTTTAAGAGGACAGGTTGCACCAATGTGGTCACCTCAAGTTCTCCACTGCTTCCAAGCCAAGTGTCGGTGATCCTTGGAATTTGTCCTGAGGAGTAATTTGCTTGCTTATTGTTCCTATTTTGGTATTTGCTTCACGAGCATTTTTTTTTACTACTGTACCTTATATGAACTTGGCTAGTTTCGTGCCAGGAGCTGCAAGCATTCAGGGATACTTCCCTGAATGCTCCCCGTGCTGCCCCTGTACTTGCTCTTTTTTCTAACATCTAGTGTTTTTTCTTTCCAACCCTGCTGCTAATTTTTACCTTGTTTACCTGAGGGCCACTAACCCTAATGGTCTCGACGAAGACAGGAAGCCCGCGGCTTATCGAAGGTCCCCCTATTTGCCTAGCTGATCTTTCACAGGACTAACAACACTCCAAACCAGACATCACTAGACAGATCTCATACAAACCTTTATAATACTGAACAAATTGGAGGATATTATTCTGGAACTTCTTTAAAAGGTCAGATGCAACACAAACAAGGAGCTACAGTTTCAAGCTCAACAAGCCACATATAGGACAGAAAACGGAGATGCTGTTTCACTCACAGGGTTATTAACCCATGGAACCACCAACCTGCAGGAGCCATAAATAGCAATTTGTTACTGCAATTCAAAATATAGTTCAACATTTTATCAGGAAAAGGTGACAGAACCTTGACAAAATGCCAGCTTCATGTCCCCATCATGGCCAGTAGATAAGCGAAGAAAACTTACTGACCCATTCGTGACAGCTCTTATTTCTTATTTATACCTGGACAAAATCACTTTATATATTTATATATATATATATTATATAGATATATATAATATATATATATATATATATATATTATATATTATATATATATATATATATATACACACAAACAAAAAAAAATTAAATATATATATATATACAGTGGTACCTCGGAAGCGAGTGTCCCTGTATGCGAGTTTTTCGGAAGAACGAGCAGGATTTCCTCGGAAAATATGTCTCGGACGCGAGGGTTTACCTCGGGACACGAGTTTGTTGATACGTGTACAGGCCGACCTAGCGTGTGGTGGTTCGGATCACGCCCCTTCGCCCCTCCGCCCCTCAGTTTACCATTGTCTCGCGCCCAGTGACTATCCCACATCAATTCTTCACACTGGATTTTCAGTGTTTTGTTGGATTTTTGTCATTTGACTATACAGTTTGTTATTATATATCTCACCATGGGTCTCAAGAAAGCCATTGATAAGGTTCAACCTAAGAAAATAGCTGTGAGTAGAGGCAGTAGAGGATGTCCCTTCTTGATTAAGAAAATGTGTGAAGTATGGGAAGAACTGCAAAGTTTTGTTGAAAAAACTCGCCCAGATAAAGCTGTAGCAGGCCGTTGCATTGACCTTTTAAATGATAATGTGATGTCTTACTATAGACAAGTGTTAAAATGTAGGGAAAAACAAGTGTCTTTAGAGAAATTCTTAGTAAGACAAGCAAGTCTTAGTGGTATGCAGGCAAAATGTGCCAGTGTGTGCATACCAGTGAAGTCCTCACTGCCTGATGTGATAATGGAAGGGGACTCCCCTTCCAAACAGTAACTCCTCACCATCTTCTTCCATACGCCTACAGCATTCAAGAGCAAGGTAAGTAATAACTTGAACATAGTTTTGTAGGTTTATTTAGATGATTAGGTATAAAAATTTAGTTTGATATGGGGTTTTTGGGGTAGTCAGGAACGGATTAATTCATTTCCCATTATTTCTTATGGGGAAATTAGCTTCAGAATACGAGTTTTCGGAATACGAGGCGTCTCCAGGAACCAATTAAACTCTTAAACTGAGGTATGCCTGTATAATTATATATATATTATATATATAATATATATATATATATATTATATATATAATATATATATATATATATATATATATATATATATATATACAAAAAAAAATTAAATATATATAGATATCTATATATATATATATATATATCTATATATATATATATATATATATATATATATTATATATATATATACCTACACACACACACACACACACACATATACATATACATACGTACATACATACATACGTACATACATACACACTGTATTCAATGCCTGAAATAACCCAGCAATCCATGTCACTCAGTAATTTGTTTCCAAACCAGAATTTACTCTTGTCTTTATTGAATCTAACAACACTCCAAACCAGAGTGCAGTCCTCGTGGCGCTGTGGTAAAACACTCGCCCGGCACTTTGCGAACGATTTGACCTGAGTTCGTATCCTGGCCTTGGAGGATTGACTGGGCACCAATCCTTAACTGTAGCCTCTGTTCACCTAGCAGTGAATGGGTACCTGGTTGTTAAACCATTTGGCGGGTCGTATTCCGGGGAAAATTAAGATTAAGAACCTGCCAGAAATGCTATGCGTACTAGTGGCCTTACAGAGTGTAACAACTGTTGTATATATCTAAACTTATCCAATTTATAATCTGATATGTGAAGTCCTTACATAAAGCTTGTAATGTTGTTGTTCTGGAAAGCGACAATATTTCTTTTGTACTCACCTTATCAAGACAAAGTTTTGCCAGCTCATTCCACATGTGAGTTTCATAGTTAACACGGTAGTAACCCTTCTGCTGTGTATTTACCTTCACCCAAAGTACTTCTGGATCTATTTTCAACTTCACTGAAATTTAAAAAAGCTTTTAAAAATCTAGTCATACAGCTGTGCTCTTCTCTTCCTTAAATAACATAAAACTGTACACACGAAAAATAAAAGGCTTTTAAGACAATACGTTGGACACATGGGGATGGCTGAGAATGAAGGATGGGGAAGGAGGAGGAGGAGGAAGAGTGCAACCTGAACCTGAAAGAGAGGGAGGGGGAAAAATTGTAGGGAAAAATCCCCAGCATTGATGTAATGAAACGCCATTTTTATAGTGAGCCGCGGAGGCTCCCTGGAGCTATATTAATGACTAATGGCCTGGTCTCCCTATATTAGACCAGATCATTAGTCTATGGAGTTCGACCTACTGGGGGACGACGAGCCAGAACCTGGCCTCCTCAGAGAGGTTGTAGGGAGCAATGGCCATGGAAAACCCCCCTTGTGGTTTGGGTTTTTCCTTATCTGCCATCGATCAGGGTTAGGCATCCAGAAAGGCAGACATAACAAAAACAACCCGACATGGTAAGTAATTACAACTAAAAACCGAAAAGAAAGGCAGAACTCCCTCCAATCCCAAAGAAACGTGAAAAACAAGCAAACGTTTGCTCGTTTCTCCACTCCACTGCCGTGCCGCTTGTATGCGTAGCCCTTTCCTTCCCGTGCCGGCTACCCAGCACTCCATTCGGAAGCTAAGCATCAACTACGCAAAAAAATGGCGACCGGAGGGAGGGAGGGTTGCTAGAGAGCCTCCGGGGCTCACCCAGAAAATGGCGTTTCATTACATTCAACGTTTTCTGTGGGGGAGCCTCTTTAGCTCCATGGAGCTACATAACCAAAGAGAAGGGAAAAGAGGGACTTACTCGAAAGGCGGCCACCAAACACTCCTCAACGCAAAGTCGAGACAAGGCACACAACACTTTCGAACCCACTCGAGGCGGGCTCTAACTTTGAAGACGCATCCATAAGTCCACCAAGCCTTGACAGGGTTTTCCAAGGCCCATAGGCTGACTGCTATGGGAAGCCAGGGCAAGGTGTTCCTCACCAGTTTAAGACCCAAAGCTAACAAGGAGTAGATCAAAACACTGAAACCCTTGCGACATGTACAATCACGGGGGCCTAGCAGAGGGCCACCAAATTATTATAAGTGGAACGATAGCTACACCAGGCAGACCCCTACCAGGCACGAAAACAAAAACAAAAGAAAAACCCCGCAAAGTATAACGTCCCCAGAGGAAACAGGAACCGGCCGCCACGTAGATAGGTAGGCTGCACAACATCTTGATGCCCAACCAGCATGATACCACTCCCTACCCAAGACCAAACAAGGGCCACGAAACCCCAGCTAGCCCTAGGGCGGAGGCAAATGCCGAGCATCAAACCCCTACGGAAATGGTTTCCCGAATTCACCAGAAAAGGGAATCCTAACACGCAAGGGCAGTATCATAGTGCGTAGGGAAGGAAGCCCTAAGTGCATGCAACCCTGGCACTAATGAGAACACTTGGCCACCACACACAAGAACACTACAGAGGTCGTCCCAAAGGAAAAACACCTCCTTGGAAATCGAGGCCAGAGAAATGTCTGCCCTATACCACATTAGCGAACGAACAGGAGTGCTGGGTAACTGACACAGGGAAATTTGGGGCTTCACCCTCCCAGGGAGGGGAGGACTGTGCAGACAAGTGGTATGGCAGTGGAATGTGATGTTTGCTTGTTTCCTTAGGATTGGAGGGAGTTCTGCCTCTCTTTTTGGTTTTAGTTGTAATTTTCTTACCATGTGAGGTTTGTTTTGTTATGCCTACCTTTCTGGGTGCCTATCCCCCGGTCGATGGCAAAAAAGGAAAACCCCAACCCAGGAGGGTTTTCCAGGATTATGCTCCCTGACCTCTATGAGGGGGCCAAGTTCTGGCTCGTGGTCCCCAGTA
>WNGS01160430.1:8420920-8442635 GCA_020271785.1 Procambarus virginalis | reverse complement strand
GTGTGTAGTTCTTATCAATGTCAGAGTCATCAACAATCACTTTCCTCACCATCAGAAAATACCACTATTATTTGCTCTTGGGCGAGTGATTGCGTGGTGCGCGCCCGGGATGCGTTCAGCCGTGCACTTGACATGGTGGCTGCTGGGTAACTGATGCCTCCCACATGATGGTAGCGCGAGCTGGATTTTTTTTACAAAATGGCGGCTGTTTACTATAGCCCCTGGGCAGCGTATGGGGACCCCCTATACCCTGCGGGCCGTTCAAATCTTGCACGGTACTCCAATACATCATATGATGAGAAGCGCAACTTATTGCAAGTTACTCAACCCATCATATGATGTGTTGCGCACTTAAAGGGTTAAAGTCAATTTTGTTATATTAAATGTTTAAATTTTTCATTCTTTTGAATTTTCACCCACAGTTCTCACACAGTAAAAAGGTCTGAAGCAGTCTTATTTACTTTATTTTATTTTTACTTTTAATTCTTTATTTCAGTCTTTTCTTTATTTTATGTGACTGGCATATCATCTGCCGGAATAGCCTCTGCTCTATTTTCAGCTTTTATGTCACAATAGTTTCCTACCTATGACCGGTGGTGAGCCGGTGGCTGAGTGGACAGAACATTGGAAGCGTGAACCTGTGGTCCCGGGTTTGATTTAGGGCACCGGCGAGAAACAATGGGCAGAGTTTCTTTCACCCTGATGCCCCTGTTACCTAGCAGTAAATAGGTACCTGGGAGTTAGTCGGCTGTCACGGGCTGCTTCCTGGGGGTGGAGGCCTGGTCGAGGACCGGGCCGCGGGGACACTAAGCCCCGAAATCATCTCAAGATAACCTCAAGATACCTAGTGCTTGAAACTTGCACTGTATCTAGTGCTACCCAATTCCCCAATACTGTAACCACACGATTATCCAGGATTCGAACATCCGGAAAATGCCCTAATACAGTGGCACCTCGACATCCGATTGCCCCTACTTACGATAAATTCGAGTTACGATATAAATTTCATCAAAAAATGCGACTCGACATCCGATATTTGTTGGTACACGTTTGGGTCGGCCGAGCGAGTGGTTCCTGGTCACGCAGTCCGACCTGCCTCAGTTTACTACAGCTACCCGCTTAGTGACGATCGCGCCTATAAGAAATTCCGCTTTTGTGGTGATTTTTTTGCATTTTGAACATTAAAGTAATTATTATATAATACGCCATGAGTCCCAGGAAAGTCAGTGGTAAGGCTCAACATATGAGATCCCATGTAAGAATGACCATAGAGCAGAAACAAGAGATCATTCGTAAATATGAAGATGGTGTGCTGGTAGGTGAACTGGCTAGGCAGTACAACAAATCTCATTCAACGATATCCATCATACTAGATAAGAAAAAGGACATTATGGGTGCTAAAGTGATGCATCATTACAGACAAATGTTAAAACGAATGGAAAAACAAATGTCTCTTGACAAATTTGTAGTGAGACAAACAAGCCCTGAACCACAATCAGGTCCTAGTGGTATTCAGGCAAAACGTAGGAGAGAGAGTACCCCAGAGAAAACATCACTGCCTGATGTGATAATGGAAGGGGACTCCCCTTCCAAACAGTAACAACTCTCCTCCTCCCTCATCACCATCTTCCATACGCCATCAAGAGCCCTCCATAAAGGTAAGAGTAACTTTGGTACTGTATTGTAGTTAGAAAAAAACATTGTATTCAGTATAAAATGTATTTTTATGTTAATATTTTGGAGGGTGGGGAACGGATTAATTCAAATCCCTTTATTTCTTATGGGAAAATTCGCTTCGACTTCCGATCCGTCTCTGGGAACGGATTAGCATCGGAAGTCGAGGCCCCATTGTACGGCCAAAATCGTGACCGGATAAAGTTATCTCAATATCCAGCCAAAATGGCCATGGGAGCCAGACAAAAGCTGGTTTATCCGGATAAAAAATTGGAGCCAGTTAACCTGCTGCCGATGATACACTATCCGGACAGTCAGCTGGATAATCATTGAATTGTCCAGATATGAAAGCCATGGGGCAGGCCGTACCGTATTAATCTCGTCTGGCTGTGGCTGGCTGGCTCGAGGCGCATGGTGGAGGAGGGGGTGGGGTGGGTGGGTGGTGTCGGGAGGGTGGGACGGGAGCGTCTGGAGGGACCACCTGGGTACAGGAATTACCATTAATTTTAGAACACTTCATCATAGCCTAAAAACGAATTAAATACTAGTAATTATGTAATAAAAAATATATAAGTTTCCTAAAAACAATTTGCACAGGTTGAAGTTTCCTTAAAAATATTGTGAGTTTTTTCCTCCTGGCGGCCTACGTAACGTGCTATAGCTGCCCCAAGTGGACCCGTCCAACACTGGTCAACCCATGTGTTGTTCTGTCCCTCGTGTTATACCACAATGCTGCGCCATTAGTGAAATATTTTTTAAATAACTTTTTATTTTTATAGTAACTTTGAACATTTTTGGCCAAGACTATGTCTGGTAGCAGCATCAATCGTTCTATAGGTGTTAAGAGGAAGAAGGTTGTCCTAACAATTAAAGACAAGTTACTGTTATACACCTCAACCAGTGAGGCGTCACAGGCAAGCCAAATGCCTTCAACAAGTGAGGCTTCACAGGCAAACCAAGCGCCTTCAACAAGTGAGGCACAAGCAAGCGCCTTCAACTAGCAAGGCCTCACAGGCAACCCAAATGCCTTCAACCAGTGAGGCTTCAGCAGCTGGCAGTCAAAACTAACTTTGCTTAATGAACTGTACAGAAATTTTAAGTGTTAATTTTAGTGTTGTGTCAGTATAGGTTACGTAAATTGTTAACAATTCTTAACTTCAAGATGTGTGGCATCAATCAAGAAGACGAACACCAACAAGGTAAGTTGAGGTTTCTAGTTGAATATTTAATAATTATATGTGGCAAGGCAATTCAAATTATGTTGTTTGTAGTATAAAAATAGTTAGAAATGGTCACTTTTGGACTCGTAGGTGAAAAAGTACCATTATCCGGAACACGTGATAATCCGGTTGGGGGTCCTTCCCATATAGTCCGGATAATCGAATGGAGACAGTGATACCTCCCATAATGATGCTCTACCAATATTCTCCATTAGTATTAAACCTTTTCATGTGAATTTTAATGAAGGCTTGCTTCTGGGAATTCGAAACCCGATTCATAGCACCACACATCAAATTATAAGATTTGATGTGAGATCCCATCAGTTAACCTTAACGGTGCTGTGTCACCCGAGGAACCAGCGACCTAGTGGATGGGACTTCACCCTAGGGTGAAGTCCTAGGGTGAGATCCTGGCAGATTGCTTCTGCTCTTCTATAGTCTCTTGCCTAGAGTATAATCTGCTATGACACTTAACGTGTTAGCTAAGCAGTCCACTCTGTTTGAGGTCCACCTCCTAGGGGAGGTAAACATATATAAAAATCTCCCAAGAACTTATTAAACACCTGCAAAGCATACCTGATCAACCAGGCTGTGAATCATATGTTGGGCTGCTAGTGGTCGATTCTAACAGCCAGGTTGACCAGACCACCAACCAGGAGCCCTGGTCAGAGAAAGGGCCACAGGGATGTTGGTCCTTAGAACTAAGCAGGTAGTCAATAGGTGACCATCAGCTGGTATTCTTGTTTAGCTGGATTGCCTTACTGAGATCTTCCCTGCAGCCATAAAAAAAAAATGGAAAATAAAATATCTGAATTATTCCTTTTACTTTAAAATTATTACAAGGAAATTAACAGCTCGATTAAAATAAACTTGTCATGCATAGAAATCCTGTCCATTCCAGTTTATCTCACAATAATATTACTATGGCACAAACTATACCTCAATACTAAAAAAAAATTAGAAGGTTGTACAAAAACCAGCGTTGAATGTAAAATGAAACGCCATTTTCTGAGTGAGTCCCGGAGGCTCCCCGGAGCTATATCAGTCTGATATGCTAATGTCAGACTTTGGCATCATTCATGTGTATGGAGTTCTTAAGGCCTACCGGGGACCACGGCCAGAACCTGGCCCCCCTCAGAGAGGCAAGCGAAGCAATGGCCTATAGAAACCCCCGTGTGGTTGGAAGCATTCTATGTCTGCCATCGACCTGGTCAAGCATCCAGAAAGGTAAGCATCCTAAAACAAACCCCTATTCTGGTTAAAATTGCTACCAAAAGCCGAACTAGTGGATAGAACTCCAACAGAAAACAAGCAAACCTAGTATGACGTCACACGTCACTGCGCCACTGTCTGCGCAGCTCCCCCTCTCCGGGAGGGGGAAGGGGGGAGCCCCAGACCTTTCACGCCGGCTATCCACCCATCAGTTCCAAGGCTGGATATCACACGAAAAGCACCGACCGGAGGGAGGGAGGGAGGGTTGCCAGAGCCTCCGGGTCTCGCCCAGAAAATGACCTTCATTACATTCAACTCTGGTTTTCTGGGAGCCCCGTTGGCTCCCCGGCGCTAACTACCCACAGAGGAAGATCTAAGGGACGTATCCACCACTCACACCTCAACATGAAGCGAGACAACTGGCTGCAACTGCCAACCCAATGTGACACAGGCCTGACCGGTCCTAAGGACGCGAACAAGGCAATGACCAGCCAGGACCCAGAATGACCGCCAAAATCACCATGCCCGAAAGTCCGCCCAAGATGCAGTCTCAAGGAACAGCAGCAAGAGCCGCGAACTTGCAAAAGTCACAGGCACAGGGAGAGGTCGCGGGCCGGCCAGCCGTAACAACCCTGTGGACGAAACAGGAGACTCAAACCTGCGAACAGGGAAGAAGGGAAACCGGATCAACCCAAAGCGTGTCCACGGACACAGAAGCCGTGGCGCACCAAAAATGGCGGAGAGCCGCAACCGGGTACAAAACCTGAAGCACCCCCGGCCAAACCAACAAGGCATTAACAACCCAGGGACCCCTCTGGAAAACAACAGTACCATTCTATGCCAGAAAAGAAGAAGGCCGCAGAGGAACAAAACTATCACCCTGACCAAAGGAGCAGAAACCCCAACGCCGAAGGAGAGCATGAAGCTCGCCAATCCGACCCCCTGAGGCCAACGCCAACAGGAAAAGAGCCCCCGAGACACCAACCGGATCCTAAGGGGCCACAAGAACCAAGAAAAGATGAGAGAGCACCCAGTCCCACGACCAGGACAGTTCAGATGGCACATGAGCAGGCCGGAGGTGAACCAATGCACGAGACAGCTTGCGGAACGGCACAGAAGTACCATCAACACCGAACGCATGCGGAAGCGGCTCCGCCAGCGCCGAACGAAACGAGGCCACAGTATGTGGCAAAATGATGGCCCCAAAACCACATAAGAGAAGGACAAGACCACACCAACAACACACCGCCACCGAAGAAGGGACAGAAGGAAAAAAGGAAGGACCATCAAAATACCCCACACTGCCGCCAAGAAGAAGCACGCAGGTGGGATACCAGCAACGAAGCCACCCGACCACCAACAGAAGGCGAGACTCGAGGCAGAGCCGAATGAGCCGAGGAAGAGGCAGAGCTGCGGAAAGACTTCGGGTGCGACCACCGTGCAGGCAGAGCAGGAAACCTGAGCCGGCAAAGAAGAAGATGGAACGTCTGCCGTACTGAAAACATCCCAGAACATAAACCAGAACAGAAAGAACCTGAACAGAAATCGAATGACAAGCGAGGGGCGAGACGAAGAGCCAAAGCTCACCCCCCAGCGAGCACAACTAGGTGAGGACAATGAGGGTAGTACAGAAAATCCAATGAACAAGGAAGAGCTAAGCCCAGTACAGCAAGACCGGCAAGGAAGGAGGATCCAGAAAATCATGGGAACAAATAACCCAAACAAGGAAAGCCCCAGAAAGAAGCACGGAAGGGTCGAACAAAACACCACGACCATACTCCCACATGCAGCCGCAGTATCGAAATCGCAGCAAAACGTCACCACAATTCCCAGAGGAATTGACAGGGTAGACAAACCATTTAACACGGGTGGCACGTGAACAAGGGGACACAGGTAGAAACCGAGTACCCAAATGAGCCACAGGGACGTGAGAAAGAACTCATTCAGTGTCAGAGTAGTAAACAGATGGAATGCATTAGGCAGTGAAGTGGTGGAGGCTGACCCCACACACAGTGTCAAATGTAGAGACGATAGAGCCCAGGAGGCTCAGGAATCCATACGTCAGTTGATTGACAGTTGAGAGGCGGGACCAAAGGGCCAGAACTCAACCCAACAAGCACAATTAGGTGAGCACAAATAGGTGAGTACATAACACCCTTGACACAGGAACATGTAACACTGAACAGGCACCTCCACCTTGCACCTTGGAACAAGGTGGAGGTGGGGCCCTGAAACAAGCATGGTAGGACATGCATAGGAGAGGGGCAGGATGAGTATAGTCAGGAGCCGCCTCGTATGGGCCAAGAGGCCTCCTGCAGTCACCTTTGATCTGACGACTGAATCGGGTGGTTAGAAACAAGAGCTGCCATGTATGGGCCAATAGCCCCTCTGCAGGCACCCCTGTTTATATGTTCTATGTTCTCAAGTATGCATGTACACCCATTTGTACCCCCAAAAACAAAACAGCGTCTGGACAAAGAAGACCCCAGACCGCACCCAACTCACTTGCAGACCATAGGCACGGAAGGGCCATGACACAAGTTTATGAGAATGGAGCCACCAGAGGCGGCCAGGGTATCCTCCACCCGCAGCCGAGAAAACTGGGAGCACCGTTCGCGGAAGCAGGTCCAAGACGCTCATGCAAGAGAAGAGGAGGGGAGCGGCGAAGGAGGCGCCCCCACCCAAAATGCATGGAAAACCCGGCGACCTTCCCGTAGCGGCACTCCAGAACACCCCCAAGAGCAAAGGGGCATGGACTGGAGGATGAGAAGAGCGAGAGGCGAAGCACCCGAGAGAAAATGGGCGCAGAACACCAGCACATGTGCACACCGCCCTGGACCAAAAACTGCCACGGTGCATGTGCAGGACACGTAAGAAAAGTAGCCCAACGGGTCGTATCTCGAGTGATTCGCTGAAGAAACAAGCCAACTCATGGGCACAGAAGCCAACAAGAAGTAAGCAATGACCCACATAGCCGGCTCATGTAAGGAAAAAAATGAACCGAAACAGAACCCAAGCGTGCCACCAGTAGCCCAACAGGGCTACAAGTAGGCCAATGCGGCATCCCGGACCAGGAGAACGGAAGGAAAACAAGCAGTGCCGAGACACAGCACGGAGAGACAAAACACGAACAAAAGAACGAGACTGGGCCAAAAATCCAGAAGCCCAGAAGAGGACCAACAAACCCTAGAAAGGACCAGAGGGAAGCTTCACCAAAAGACAACAGACATTCCAATAATACGGGAAGGAGCAAAAACTGTCCCGAACTTTCGAGAACACAGAAGTAAGCACAAATGACGAAGGCGCAGAAAAGTCCAGTCGCACCCGAGACCAAAAGTCATGCAGAAACTCCAAGAAGAGGGGAACATGATGGAGAAGTCCTGTCTCAAGAAAAAAGGGGCGAAGAACGGAGAAGAGCACCCACCGACAGCACGGACTCAACGAGCTTAATGGACAAGGAACCGAACCCGGAGAGGGGCCGATGCCCAACAACTTGTGCGGAGAGTGGGGAAGGAAAAACCCCACTCCGCGTAACCGCAAGCCCTGCCCAGAGGGTAGAAAAACCCCGGCGGGGTCCAACGGGGCCTGAGGCTCCCCATGTCAGCCCCACTCTCCCAGAATTGGGAACCCACACGGCAGGCCCCGTGGCTGAGCTGTCCCCCCAAAGCCCCAGCCTCACAAGAAAAAACTGGGGCAGCCGTGAAAATCACCAAAGAAGGGAGCCCACTGGCAGACTCATACAACACGACTGGAGGAACAGGCTCGAATGCCCCCGTTGCTACCCCAGAAGGGGAATTCCCCAAGACCAACCGAGTCTCAAAACCATGAAAGCCCTGCCCCGACCCTGAACCCACAGACAGTAAGGACCCGGATGCAGGGAGGAAAGGGGGGGGGAAGACCCGACAAGACCACCAACCAAAACGGGGCAGCCTCGAGGCTTCCGGGGAGCAAACCTAGCGCGTTGCCTTCCAAACGTAATGTGCAACGCCTGTGCTGCCTGCACCCACATAGTCAGCATAAGACAGGGTAACCGAGTCACAAACACGAAACAAAACTCGCAGGACTCAGGGCCGAAGGTGTCACCGACCCCACAGGCAGCAGACGGAGGCAAAACAGGGAGAGTCACCCAGAGACGGGGGGACAGAGCAACCCTCGAACTAGCACAAAGCGAGGGGGGACTCCAGGTCCACATCCATCGAGCCCATGCTCGCCCTAGGGGATTCCCAGGGTCCGAGCGTTTACTATAAAAGGACTCGCGCTCGGGAAATCCCAGGCAGGGTACTGCAAACCGGCGCCCAAGTCTATCAAACAATTTTAGAAGAACTGAACCTCCGGGACATGTGCACTCACGGAGACCTAGCAGGGCAAACCACCGGAAAAAGGAAGAGAACCCAGTACAAAGGGGGCAAGAACCAAAGGCAGACCCCCACCAGGCAGCCAAACAAAAAAAAACAGAAAACCCCGCAAGAGGACAGCGTACCCAGGCAGAACAGAGCCGGCCGCTATGATTGGTGAAAACTTGCTGCGCAGTACCCTGCGCCCCTACCAGTGCAAACTGCCCCTTACCCTAAGGCGAACAAGGGAGACAGAACCCCCTAGCACACAAAGGGCAGCCAAAAACCAAACAGTAAATGACCTAGCAGAAGCAGGACAAGAGGAACTTGTGGAAGGTAACCCCAAGCCCCAAGGGTAGTACTTACAGGGCACCTAGGGAAGGTAACCCTAGGCGCATGCAGCCCGAGTACTGGAGACTCACTCCCGGCTCACGCACCACCTAGAAGACAGACACCACACTCTAGGTACAGTGCTGAAACAACTACTGGAGTCAGAGCACACAACCGGTGCCTTTAGCATCAGCCAAAGAACTGATGGGTGGATAGCCGGCGTGAAAGGTTTGGGGCTCCCCCTTCCCCCTCCCGGGGATGGGGGAGCTGCGCAGACAGCGGCGCGGTGATGTGTGACATTATACTAGTTTGCTTGTTTTCTGTTGGGGAGTTCTATCCACTAGTTCGGCTTTTGGTAGCAATTTTAAGCAGAATAGGGGTTTGTTTTGGGATGCTTACTTTTCTGGATGCTTGACCCGGTTGATGGCAGACATAGAATGCTTCCAACCACACGGGGGTTTCTATAGGCCTTTGCTTCCCTTGCCTCTCTGAGGGACCCAGGTTCTGGCCGTGGTTCCCGGTAGGTCTTAAAAACTCCATACCTGTGACTGATGCCAAAGTCTGACATTAGCATATCAGCCTGGTATAGCTCCGGGGAGCCGACGAGGCTCCCCCCAGAAAACTATATTTAATTTTAGTTTATCTGAAAATAATATTATAATGGCACAAATGGTAACTCAAAACTACACAGAACAAAAAACAGTACTAAATTCTATTAAGGGTTTTATTTCAGTTTTCTATTTCTGTGATTTCAACCAGTTATGGATTATGGCGGAATAGGCGTCAACCCATCGGATGTTGAAGTCCACAGTTTCCAGGGCCTGTGCCCGGTTCAGCTCACCAGCTCCAGCATCTGGATATGTGCCAAAGAATTCTTTCATCTGAAAATCATAATTTTTCCATTAATTAAAATTAACTCTCCTCATGGTAATTAACAAAAATGGGCAAAGGTTATAAATCCAAGACAAGATTATTATAATTTTTTTATAAATACTGTATTAACACTTTCGCATTCCACCGACTGAAAAGTTCGTCACTCATTTTTCTCCCGATTCGCACCAACGACGCAGCGCTGAGTCACTCATTAAAATATTTGTTAAAAATTAAAATATTATCAGATCAATCTGGATGTGGTTTTAAAATGAGCGCCTTTAAATTGCGCACAATTTAGCACCCATATGTCTCTTGAGCAGGACATATATTTATCTCTTGAATGCACCTCAAGTGGCATTGGAAAACAAATATTTCTATAAAATCCAATTCTTATCCGATCGACTTGGGGATAATTTCAGCATGTTTACCATTAAATTTTCGTTTTTTCTAATAGTCACATAGCCTGTTATAGAGAACGGAGTTAGCTTGTATCTTCGTGGTAAAACTATTGTAAAATGTTGACATGACGAGTGTAATCGACGAAGTTTTTTTATTTGGTGCCGGTCACACGCATCCTTGTGTGACATTTTATACATATGCTCTTCTAGAACATTCTATTGCGAACATATTGGTACAAAAATTACGTACGTACATCGAAAATTGAGGTCAGGACAGTGAAAATAATAAAACTTTTCAAAAGGTGTTTCGCCGATCTGCCGTCGGGTAGAGGTAATACTTCAGCCACTTCCCACACTCTTGCTAGTGGGCCGCGATCATGATTCTACATTTATATGCATATGTCCGTGAAGGGAATTTTATTGCGGTCACAGTGATACCAAAATTAACGACGTAGCACAATTCTGGGATTGACAAACATGAAAAGTTCATAAACATTTCAGCGCTGTTTGACGCTCACGGCTAACGACCGCCATAGTTTCTTATTTGGTGTGGTTCTCATGTCAGGTTTGGTGAAAATGTAGGTATATATTCTTCTAGAGCATTCTCTGGCGAACACATTGATACCAAATTTAAATACATACCGCGAAAATTAAGCTCAGCAACCCTAAAAGATTATAAACATTTCAGTGGTGACGCACAGTTGGCCCACACGCCCGGGCTCAATTGGGGGTCAAGGTCAGCCTATTTTCGGGAACGCGAAAGTGTTAACATGAACTGGGATATGGTCAAATCCTACACAAGACAATTCAGCAAAACTAATTTTCCTTTTGTTAAAACTATATACTGTACAATATATATACAGTACAGTATATTGTTAGGTTAAGTTGTGTAAGCTATAGTTAAGCTGTTTTAGGCTCTGTTGGGTTGTGTTGGTTTTAAAATCTGTTGGATAACAATCTTGTGTACACTGAGACCATCACCAACATTATGTACACGCTCAGTACTTGTGGTGGTGATGGCTTTACCACCACTGTCATGTACAATTTCGGCACCGATGGTGACGACGATGGCTTCCCTACCGTCAAGTACATGCTCAGCATTGGTGGTGGTGATGGCTTCACCACCACTGTCATGTACAAGTTTGGCACCGATGGTGACGACGATGGCTTCCCTACTGTCAAGTACATGCTCAGCATTGGTGGTGGTGATGGCTTCACCACCACTGTCATGTACAAGTTCGGCACCGATGGTGACGATGATGACTTCATCATGTACAAGCTCAGTACTGGTGTTAGTGAAGACCACCACCACTATATACAAGCATACTAGCAAGGGCCTAAATGATCCAGGCACCACAAACAATAATAGAGATGAGAGTAATGAGGAGATCAGAGGGAAAAACACCTGTGACATGATTAGAGAACTACAAGAGGGTCAGACAGTTTTGATGAAACAGTTTATGGACTTTCAACAATTGTTAAGTAAAAAAGTGTAGGCATGATTCATAAGGTAAACCAGCTGAACCCGGAAGGAAATACTTCACTCAGGAAAACACACTGAATGCAGGAAGAGTTGAAGATAGTGGAGTAGAAGATCTGGTGGGGAGCAGCGGAAGCCTTAGATAGAAAAAAATGAAGAAACAACCTCATCATAAGGAACCTTGCCAAAGTTGAGGGTGAGAATGACCAGGAAATTGTTGAGGAAATGATAGTGAAACTGAAAGGTAGCAAGGAAGATCTTAGACTATCCAATGTGGAGAGGTTAGGTAAGCTTGAAGCTAGTATAGTATGCATAACCATTGTAAACTTTGAACACAGTAGGAAGATACTAACCAGTGCACATAACCTAAAAGATCTTGAAGGGTATAACCATTTCTATATCTACCAGACCACACAGTTGAACAGCAAAAAAGTGACAGAATACTAAGAGGACAGTTAAAGGAGTTAAGGAACTTAGATGCATACAAAGATTCAAAGCTAATGCTAAGGAGAGGACAGGTGATCAAGGTAGTAGATGGAGGAGAGGACGTGTTCCTCCACTCAGCCGGGCAGAACTAACCCTATATCTCTCAGAAGACGAACAACCACAAAACCGGAGTGACAACGAACAGAATAATAATGTACAGACTGTAGGAACTATCTCTCAGCCCAACAGGAACAATGACAGAAATTTAAAGTGTTTCTACACTAATGCCAGAAGCCTGGTGAATAAATTTGAGGCATAGTGTGCATATGCTAAGGCCAAGACTCCAAACATCATTGGCATCAGTGAAACATGGGGACGAGAGGCCATTATTGAAGGGGAATGCCACCTCCCAGGGTTATCTTGGTTATCTTGAGGTTATCTTGAGATGATTTTGGGGTTTTTAGTGTCCCCGCGGCCCGGTCCTCGACCAGGCCTCCACCCCCAGGAAGCAGCCCGTGACAGCTGACTAACACCCAGGTACCTATTTTACTGCTAGGTAACAGGGGCATAGGGTGGAAGAAACTCTGCCCATTGTTTCTCGCCGGCGCCTGGGATCGAACCCAGGACCACAGGATGACAAGTCCAGCGTGCTGTCCGCTCGGCCGACCGGCTCCCAGGGTACCACTCACTGTTCAGAAAGGAGAGAACAACAAGAGCAGGTGGTGGTGGTGTTCATGTAAAGGAGGACCTGAAAGCAACCACCAATGAGAAACTGAACACCATGGGTTCCTCAGTCTGTATGGTGCAATATACTAGCTCAAGATGGTAACATACTGACAGTGGGAGTATGTGTAACAAATTGAAAAATGACTGAAAAAGGAATGAAAGAAAAACAAGATGGTGAGTATGGGGTGAGGGAGATAGAGGTGGAAGGGAGGTGTGGGGAGCATGGTCAGGGGAAAGAGAAAGTTTAGAATGGGAGGGAGAGAATGAGATCAAGGAGGAAAATAAAAGACTAGAAAGTAAAAGTAGAATTATAGAAGATAGAAGATTAAAGATGAAAGTTGCTGCCACCATCCATTCGGGTAAATCGTATTCAAGACACGGAATGGAACTTGTCTGTACAACAACGTTATCAAAGGTGTTCAGCATGTATCAACTGGAAGCATGTACTTGTACATGCAAGAATCTTTAACCCAGTAAGCTCAGAGGGCTCCCCACTCCACATTCCACTGAATGTACAGTTTCATGGGTATTTATGGGGGAACCAGTAACTAAGCTCCGCCTACTAAGTACATAGCCTCAGGGGATCTATCTACCACGCCTAAACAGCGGCTTGTTTGATGGAAAGACACCACCAACCGTCTGCAATTATCGGCTTAGCAAAAAGCAAGGTCACCTCCCACGACCTGACCTGAAGGCAACCTCTGGACATTACATCTCTAGGTGTGACTCCTTAATTGCTAAAGACAGACAGTCTGGCACCTCAAATATCATGTATAACTGACTCTTGTATGTAAAATAAAATACAAAACACATTTATGGTATTACATATGCTACAGGTTAGTCACAGCAACAGCAGAGGAAGTTACTGATCTGCATAAGGTGATCAATGCTGCATCACAAACCCAAATTCGTATAATGGACGATTTTAATCACGAGACAATAGACTGGGTAAATCTAACATCGCAAACAGTAGGAGATAAATTTCTTGACCTGGTGCAGGACTCGTTTCTCATACAACATGTGGTAGAGCCCACTCAAGGTAACAGCATTCTGGACCTTGTGCTACCATCAGAAGAGGGCATGATCGATCAAATTCAAGTAGGGGGAAAAGCTCACACCATTGTGTGATCACCATATTCTAAGATGGAATACAATTACAGAAACTCTCGTAAAGGTTCAGGATGGTGACCTTCTAGATCACCATCGAGGAAACTATCAGGGAATGAGAGAGGAATTGCAAAACACCTCATGGAGGGAGCTGATAGGTGATCATGGCAGGGAAACATCATGTGAAAATTTCAAAAAGGTCATTACTGAACACGTACAAAGATATGTGCCAAAAAGGAGAAAGAAAAGAAAGGGAACAAGATGGATGACACGAGTAATAAAAAGAGCGTTAATAACTAAACGGAATCTCTGGAGATGGTATAAATCCATAATGTCATCATATATTATGAGATATATAAAAGGGCATTAAATTCAGCTATCCAGGAAATCAGATTAGCCAAAATAAACTACGAAAAAAACTTGTTCAAAACATAAAGAAAGATCCAAAATCATTCTATACATATATATATGAAGTAAAACCTAAACAAAGGACTCTGTAGCACCCCTAAAAGACGAGACTAACCAAGTTATATTGGGTGATAAAAGGCAGCGAACACACTGAATGAACACTTTAGATCAGTGTTCACACAAGAAAGCTTGAATGACATCCCATCACCCACACAAATGTTAGAAGGAGTTGAAGATAATGAATTAAGGGATATACCCATTACATGTGACACAATCAGGAAGAGCACTGACAAGTTAAAAGACTTAAAGGCCCCAGGTGTGGAAGGATTTCAATCCAAAGTCATAAAGGTACTGGCAAATGCACTATGCATACAACTAAAACTCCTTTTCCAAAAATCCCTGGACCAAGGGATAGTTTCCCTGGATTGGAAATGCAAATGTTGCAAATGATACGCAATTGTTACCCTTATTTTCAAAAAAGGCAGAAAGAGCTCGGCAGAAAACTACCATCTGATCAGCTTGACATCTCACAACACCAAGCTCATGGAGAGAATCCTAAGGGAAGGAATCATACAACATCTCTCAGAGAACAATCATGTAAACACAACGCAACATGAGTTTGCTAAACATAGATCCTGCCTTATTAACCTGCTCGCATTTCTGGAAACGGTAACCAACAATCCAGACAAAGGACTTCCGATAGACGTACCTTACATCGACTTTGCTAAAGCTTTTGACAAGGTACCACATGAGAGACTGGCAAGGAAATTACAGGCACATGGAATAAAGAGGGAGAATACTGGAATGGATAAAACAATGGTTAAAACATAGAAAACAAAGGGTCGTGCTAAATGGGAATGAATCTGACTGGGGAAATGTGCTAAGTGGGTGCCACAGAGGTCCATTTTGGGCCAACCCTTTTTGCCATGTACATCAATGATATAGATGAGAATATTACAAACCACATCATCAAATTTGCAGATGACACTAAAATCTATGGTAAAGTACGAAGTGAAGGTGATATCGAGACCTTACAAAGAGATCTGTATGAACTCCACGAATGGTCAGATGACTAGCAAATGCTTTTTAACACTTTCGCTGCCTAACGCTGCACATTCCGTCATAAAACAAAAATACGGAGTATGTGGGATGACGTAAATGGCATCAATAATTTAAACATTTGTAAAAATTCCATTTATTGTCCGAATACTATAGGACATGTTTAAAATGTGCACCAATGTCTACCCATTCTCTGTATATCCCACATGGCATCCTGACCTCACCGTATGGGCGCTCACCCATGCTGGAGGCTCACTGTTCTCGTGACCTCGCTCGTGACAGCCATGGCCTCCCCTCGACTCAAAAGAGTTTCCCCATTCTGGTTATTTTATCTCAGATATTTACTGTTACTGGTTTTATAAACACTGCAAATTGACTTCCAGATGGATACTGATCAAGAACAGAGCCAATCCATGACGAAAGCATTGAAAGAAACATGTATAGGGAAAAGTTATTGAGGTTTCGTCCAAAGTATAGAAAAGTGAGACTTATATGTTCTATATGTAAATATCCCTTTACAGCATTCTATTACAAATCAAATTAGTTATAGGCCATTGCTCCTCGTGCCTCTCTGAGGGGGGCCAGGTTCTAGCTTGTCTAGCTTGTGGTTCCCGGTAGGCCTAGAACTCCATGCACATTGATTGATGCCAAAGTCTAATATATCCATATCAGTCTGGATAGCTCCAGGTAGCTGATGGAGCTCCCCCAGAAAGAGAATAAACATTTGTGGGTGGTGGTGAGTTCACGTGCACTGCTCGGGTTACCTTGAGGTGCACGGCGGATTGCCCGCAGGCGATCAACAACAAAACAAAACAAAAGTGTTAATATTGATAAATGCAAGACCTTACATCTTGCACAACAATCCACGTCACAATTTCCAAACTGACATCATTACTTTACAACAGATAGATGAAGAAAAGGACCTTGGAGTCAGAGTCCATCATTCACTAAAAGTTGCATAACAAGTGGGAGCAGTAGTAAAAAAAGTGAACCAAACCCTAGGAATAATCAAGAGTACCTTTACTGTCAAGGAAAAACTAGAAGTCGTTCAATTGTACAAGTTTCTGGTGTGCCCCCACCTGGATTATTGCATACAGGCATGGAGACCTCATCTACAGAAAGATGGCTGCTCTAGAGAAGGTGCAACACTGGGCAACAAAAATCATATCGGAGCTTAGTCATCTCTCATATCAGTAATGGTCGAGGGCCACTGGGCTAACAACCAGGCATGACAGGGCAGAGCTCATCGAAACCTTTAAATACTGTACTGAACAATTTAGAGGATGCCAATCCGGACAATTTATTCAAAAGGTCAGATGCAACACGAATGAGGAGCAACGGGTTCAAGCTCAACAAACCACAATGTAGGACAGAAAACAGGAGATGCTTTTTCACCCGCATGGTCGTAAACCCATGGAACCGCCTACCCACCGAAACTGTAAACTCCAAAACTCTGCTGGGTTTTAAAATGCAGCTGGAAATGATCAGGGCACATGGGGGGACCTTTGACAAGTCGCTGGTTTCCTGTCCTCATCGAGGCTACTAGTGTTGGTGGTCCTCAGGTACAGATACAGGGAGATACACGCTCCGGGTTGATACAGGTAGGGTTGGTGGCCCTCAGGGAGATACATGCTCAGTACTAGTAGTAATGATGACTTTGCTACCACTGTCACGTACAAGCTCAGTACTGGTAGTGATGATGACTTATGAATTACCAGTGAATTTACACTTATTTTAGTTACCTGAGAAAGCTTTTCTGCTGTTGAGAAGTATTTGGATATGCAGGGGATGAGTTGTCCAAGGTAGCGGTCATTGAGGCTATAACGATCAACCAACCACTTCCAATTTGACCTAAGAGGAAAGATAAACAATTTAAACATCAGTTAAGTTCAAACTCAGTGTTGTTAATAATGTTATCAATATTTCCTACCTTGAAAAGCCGTTACACTTGTAATCATGTTTTACTCACCTAACCCAATCCCAGACCAAGTCTGTACCAGCAGGATTGCTCGAGATATATTGTAACACGTGCAAGAAATTTTGACTACGTACATTCTTCATATCTTGGGCCAGTTCTATGTACTTTAAATCAGAGAGAAAATACATTGGAATTAGAAACTTTATTTGCAACAACTTATTCCAATCATTACAGTTATAGCTGGACTGAAGTTAAATCTAACTTACATTTTATATATAAAATGAAAACATTCAGTGTATGGTGTGTATAACAGTAAAACTAAGTGTATTTTACCATAGGCAAAACATATACAGTACCATAAAATTAGGATGACAACAACACTTTTTGAAGGAAGAACTAGTACAGTATAAACTAATTATGTCATGAGATTATAGGCAAGTGCACTTCCTCAGCATTTTACAAGCACCAATGGCAAGTGTCAAATACAATAAGTGCTTTCTGAATACTGTAGTTGTTTGCCAGTTTTTCAAAGCTTCGTTTTTCTGTGAACCCTCCAGTTGTCTGCAAAACTGCACTAACTTTCTGAAGGCTTTCTTTGGTGAGGTGGCAAATTGTCATCTGCTTTCTGTGCCTCTGTGAGTAGGCCAGGTTCTGCCTCTGGTCCCTGGTAGGACCAGCAGAATTAACCACAGCTGATCTGACCTATTAGTATGAAACAATCTTTGGAAGATAGCTGAGGATACTTAGAGGGAGATACAGTACTGCCGAGGATAATTAGAGGGAGATACAGCACTGCAGAGAATAATTAGAGAGAGCTACAGCACTGCTGAGGATAATTAGAGGGAGATACAGCACTGCAGAGAATAATTAGAGAGCTACAGCACTGCTGAGGATAATTAGAGAGCTACAGCATTGCTGAGGATAATTAGAGAGCTACAGCACTGCTGAGGATAATTAGAGAGCACTACAGCACTGCTGAGGATAATTAGAGAGAGCTACAGCTCTGCTGAGGATAAAGAGATGCAGCACTGCTGAGGATAATTAGAGAGAGATGCAGCACTGCTGAGGATAATTAGAGAGAGATGCAGCACTGCTGAGGATAATTAGAGAGAGATGCAGCACTGCTGAGGATAATTAGAGAGAGATGCAGCACTGCTGAGGATAATTAGAGGGAGATACAGCACTGCTGAGGATAATTAGAGAGAGATGCAGCACTGCTGAGGATAATTAGAGAGAGATGCAGCACTGCTGAGGTTAATTAGAGAGAGATGCAGCACTGCTGAGACAATATATGTTTGTAGGACACATACAAAAGCCTGTCAGAAGAAAAATCACAAAGAATCTGTACTGGAGAGACTGAACTAGAGTACTTCTCAAGAAAATACTTTACCTCTGTAAGATGGTTGTATCTTGAACATTTGCGAGACCATAATACAAGTTATCAAGCTGTGTGGCACTCTGCTCCACCAGCGCACGCTGCCACACTACCTCCCAGTTCTCCTCGGTTCCAGCGTCCACAATGCCCCACCTATACACCTTCCTCACAATAACAACACACACGGCTATTAATCAATAGAAGGCTTGGGGGGATTTAAAGCTAAATAGAGCAATATTAACACTTTCGCGCACGCGGCACTCAGGGAAAAAAAAGCCGATTGTGCGCGCGGCGTTCTGGGCGCTCAAGTGTAAAGACAAAAAAGTGTATAAACTTTTCACGCTCCTAACATCAATTCTCAAGCTACGTATTTCATTTTGGTATCAATGTGTTGGCAATAAAATTCTCTACAAGATCATATGCATAAAATGTCACCAAAGCATTTGCTATCCCACCACGAAATAAATAAACACGAAGATGACTCGCCGTGACACCCAAACAGGAAGTAAATGTTCATACTCTTTCGTTTGTTGCCAGCTCCACAGTGATCCTACAGCATTGATTTTGATATCACTGAACTCGCAATAAAATTCCCCACCCAGACATATGCCTATCAATGTATAATTATGATACGGGGTGACCCGCACGAGTGTGGGAAGTGGCCGAAGCGTTAGCCGTGATTTCAGCAGCGATGACACTGTTGTGATGCAGCGCTTTGAAAGTTTATACTTATTTCACTGTCCTGACATTATTTCTGGAGCTACGTATTTCATTTTTATAGCAATGTGTTCGCAATAGAAAGTTCTATAAGAACATGGGTAGAATTGGTCAACAGAGCGTCAAATAAAATCTTACGCGTGTTTGTACCCGTGAACGTAAAAAGTTTTTACTTTATTCATGTTTTTCAAGTTTATACTCGTTTCACACCGGTTTTTTTTTGTATAGTGTTCGGAATAAAATTCCTACACAGACATATGCCTATCAAGTACAATTTGGGAATTCACAGCTGTAGAGACGGCCAAACACACACAACTGGAACCCGCTCTGGATACTCCAACTCACACCCGCAACACCACAAAAAAAGTTTCTGGTGTTTCGTGTATACTTACTTTAGTTTTCGTGCTACAGTTGTCATTTAGGTATCAAATATTCCTAAGAAAATCGACTACAATACAACAACAACCTAGGACAATTATGTGTACTTACCAAAGGAAAGACGATTGTAGAAAAATAAGTTGAGCATTTCTCCTCCACTCCACCTCCTTCAGGTACCGATTCCTGAAGTTGCTCAACAATGTTCGCAGGTGGAGTGAAGCTGGTGCGGGTGGTTACTTCTTGTCCACCCAATACACCCTTTTCCTGTGATAACTGGTGTAACACGGTATGACACAAAGTGGAACATCGCATGTCTTGCATGCTATACCAGTTTCCTTCCTAATACCGACTTTGAACACACTTGACACCTGCGACGTTTGGGGAGTTTTACAAGTTCATGCTTCAATTTGTAGTTCAGGGAGAGTCTGATAAAACAACACGTCCCTGTTGTCTCTGTGTTGGTTGTACACTACAGTCTGAATCGTCGCTCTCACCATTGTCTTCAAACAACAGTGTAGCAGATGAAATATCTTCATCAGATTCATGGTGGCTTCAGCACGAGGTGTAGACGTGAAGAGAGGGCGCCTCACACCCGACGGGCCAGGTGTTGACGGGTTAGCAGCAGGATACACAGGACCAGTGTCATCATTTATGTCTGGAGCATGAACTAAATGAGGAGATGGTGTTGTTGTTGCAGGCCACTCTTCCTTGTCAAATTTCAATAAAGCCCAAATAGCAACCTCATGAAACTGGAGCAGAGTTAGTTTCTTTCGGTCATCTGTGTTGGCCTTGTACAATGCATAAGCGTTTTGCAAAGCCATTTGCAGGAAATAAAAGGTTATTTTCTTTGTCCACTTGTGACATTCCTGGCGAAATGGTAATACTTTACCATTTGATCAAAGTGGTCAACACCCTTCATGAACTTATTGTAGTCAATAATTGCCTTTGGTTTGTTCACCACAACCTGCTGTAGTCCTGTTGTTCCATCTGGCCTACGAACTCGTTTGCGTTTTTAACTCTATTTGTGTCTGCATTGTGGAGGTTGGTAATCATAGAGACAACTCGCTCGTCTTTCTACAGCAGAATGAAGGTGTTGTCCTTGCAGCGGTAGACTGTGGTATCCACATCAATCTTAGTCTTCGCTATATGTTGCAGGTCTTTTGGGGCCCCGTATCATCGATCATCGAACAATGGTGGAATATTGTCCTCAAGCCACACAACACTGGCCCCAGGCTGGCGAGTACGTACGGACGTGTACGCTTGCGAGGAGGCTGGGGTGCCTCATCTACCTCACTCGGTTCATCCTCACCTGATAATTCATAGCTTGAATCACTCCCACTATCAACAAATGGGGTTATTTTCAAACCACGAGTAGGAGGTCGTTTCCTTAGCTGGATTTTAGGCATGCACGCACCACGTGTGCGCCTTGTGGTGAGAGGCGGCGGTGCTGGTGCCCCCCTCCTCCTCCCTCTGTTAGGCCTTCAGTGTCCTCCTCCGTCGATTCAGCCCCATGGGCTCCAGGCCCCCCAAATTCACATTCTTCTTCTAAATCCTCACCTTCTGCCTCACTTCCATCCAACTCCACTTGATCAAAGGCATCCAATAGATTGGGAATCTTGGTGGGAGTGAGCCTCAATCCAGAGAACCTCCTATAGATGTCGGTAATCTTGTCTTTTCCAGATGAATCAGAGGCTCCTGTAGCCGAAACACCACTTGGGCCTGGTGCTGGATCCATTGATGAATGTAGTTGGTTACAAACACACAGAAACGGGTAAAAATCCTTGAACCATGCGAGTTTGGCGCGCGAGGGGAGAGAGATGCGATCGCTCCACGTGACAACAAAATGGGCTTGTCACGGACCCAGTAGGCCGACGTGACATTCGGCCTACCCGAAAGAACGGGAATTTCATGGCGCACAGTTTGAAAAACCCCAAGTAAATCGGATTTAAGCTGGATTTTTACAATTATTTTAATACGGACCGTAAATGTACGACGAACGCACAACCGATAGAAATATAGCCGTCGTATATGTACGGGGTGGGCGCGCGAAAGTGTTAATAAAATCCAGGTGTAGTGAACT
>WNGS01160430.1:8342507-8379963 GCA_020271785.1 Procambarus virginalis | reverse complement strand
CTTATGGTTTCGTAATTACAATTGTTACTAACCTATTATCGTATGCACCTGCACTCTGTGAGGGGATTGCAAGTTATGACCCCTATGGTACGGTCTGGGACTTTCGGGGCACACTATCTTGCCTTCGACTTAGTTATGGCCCATCCTGGTTGTGGGGAGTCGGTGGGCCTGCAGGCCGCCCCATGCGTCTTCCTGGTGGGCCTCCCTTTGGCCGGTCTAGCCTGGCCTCTGGCCGGCTTGGGGTGTACCGAGCTCCCGTTCCCCATCCAGCCGGTTTGAGCGGGTTTTCTCCGCCGTCGGTCGCCTGGTAGGCGGGTTCCTGGGCCTGCTGGGTTCTTCGTGTCTCAGTGGGCCCTGTCTGGGGTCTATCTGCTCCGTTCTCTGCCTTTGCCGGAGCGAGTTCTCTTTACCTGTGGCATGTTGCGGTGGTGTATACTCCCCTAGTTGTGCTTGCGGGGGTTGAGCTCTGGCTCTTTGGTCCCGCCTCTCAAACGTCAATCTTATCCAGGTGTACGGTTTCCTGAGCCTATTGGGCTCTTATCGTATCTACACTTGAAACTGTGTTGGGAGTCAGCCTCCACCACATCGCTTCCTAATGCATTCCATTTGTCAACCACTCTGACACTAAAGTTCTTTCTACTGTCTCTGTGGCTCATTTGGGCATTCGGTTTCCACCTGCGTCCCCTAGGGCGTGTGCCCCTTGTGTTAAACAGCCTGTCTTATCCACCAGTTGTATGTTGCTACTACTGCGCGTGTGCATTAGTACCGTGTGTTTCGCAGTGGCGTGTCCTTACTCCTGGGGTTTTTTATGCTTCTGCTCTTTCGTCCTGCCTCACCCCAGTCGTTTTCCTGGCATCTCCTTTGGTCAGTTTTGCCTGCACTTGCTGCTATGTTGGGACGTGGTCGGTTTTCACCACTTCATTGTTTTGTGTTCCCTTGTTTTCCTCCTCTGCCACAGGGGTGTTCTGCGTGTGTTCCTTGGCTTCTTGGGCTTTTTTCGGCCTGTGTCCTGTGGTGTGCTTCTTTGTCTCGGTCTGTTGCTGTTGCTCGTACCTCTTGGTTCGGGTAGGGTTCTGGCGGCAACCCTTCCGCCTTCTTTGGTTTCCTTGCTTGCCCTGCCACTTGGTTTTTGGGGTCTTGCGATGTCTCGCGTCGGACCCGTCATTTGTTCTCCTGGCGGGTTTGCTTGCTTTGGGATTTGTCTGTTCGGCAGACGTTCCATCTCTTGTACCACCTGAGTTCGGTGGTCGCGCCCGAGATCTTCTTGCGGCTCCGCCTTTTCCTGGGCTCGGAGGGGCCTTGTCGGGGCTGCTTCCGTCTGCCTGGTGGTCGGTGTCCCACCTGCGTGTTTCTCTTGGCGGCAGTATGGGGTGTTTTGGCGGTCCTTCCTTTTCCTGTACCTTCTTAGGTGGTTCCTCTTGTTAGCGTCGGCCTGGTTTTTTGGTGGGGGTTGGGGGCCGTCGTCGTGCCACATACTGTCGCCTCTCTCTTTTTGTGCGGCGCTGGCGGAGTCGCTTTGGCTTGCTTTCGGTCTTGCTTCTACACCGCTTAGTAAGCTGTCTTGTGCTTCGTTTCCCTCCGGCCTGTTCGTGCGCCGCTTGCACCATCCTGGTTTCTGGTCAGCGTGCTCTGTCTTCTCCTCGGTTGGTAGTGCCTCTTCGGTTCCGTTTGTTTTTCGTCGGCTCTTTCCTTTTGGGCATTTGCCTCTGGGGGTCGGGTCGCTGTGTTTTCCTGCTCCTTTGGTTTTAGCGTTTTGGTTGTTTGGGTGGTGTCCGCCTCCCGGTTCCGTCCCTTTGATCTTCCTCTGTGGGTAGTTAGCTCCGGGGAGCCGACGGGGCTCCCCCCAGAAAACCAGCGTTGAATGTAATGAAACGCCATTTTCTGGGTGAGTCCCGGAGGCTCCCCGGCAACCCTCCCTCCCTCCGGTCGGCGGTTTTTCGCGTGTCTTGACATCCAGCCTCAGAACTGATGGGTGGATAGCCGGCGTGGGAGGTCTGGGGCTCCACCTTCCCCCTCCCGGGAGGGGGAGCTGCGCAGACAGCGGCGCGGTGACGTGTGACGTCACACTAGTTTGCTTGTTTTTCTGTTTGGGAGTTCTATCCACTAGTTCGGATTTTGGTAGCAATTTTAACCAGAATAGGGGTTTGTTTTGGGGCGCTTACCTTTCTGGGTGCCTGTCCCGGTCGATGGCAGACATAGAATGCTTCCAACCACACGGGGCTTCTATAGGCCATTGCTCCCCGTGCCTCTCTGAGGGGGCCCGGTTCTGGCCGTGGTCTCCGGTAGGCCTAAGAACTCCATACACATGACTGATGCCAAAGTCTGAAATTAGCATATCAGCCTGGGATAGCTCCGGGGAGCCTCCGGGACTCACCCAGAAAATGGCGTTTCATTACATTCAACGCTGGTTTTATGAGCTCACCCCCTCTGGGAGGTCATTTATATAAATTATAAACAGCAATTGTCTTAGGCTAGAGCCCTGTAGAATACCACTTTCCACTCCTCTCCAGCCTGGCATATCCTCTCTATGATCTATTGTTTCCTGTTTACCAAGAACTCTCATACCTAGTCCAGTGCCTTTCTTGTTATCCTCGTTTGTCTCTCCATCTTGTGTATCAGTTTTTTTGTGAGGACTGTGTCGAAAGCTTCTTGCCAGTCTAGGAAAATATGTCTACCAATCCTTCCTTCTCTTGTCTTATTTTAGTGACTCCTTCATAGAATTCAAGAGTTTATTAAGCATGATTTTTACCCTCGGAAGCCATGTTGTGCACTAAGAGAATAACAATAATTCCATTTGTTGTGAACGAAGCCTGTGTATATACTGTACAGTATATACTTGTGGCTTGTATTGAAGTTCTTCCCAAGGTTGAACTACTGACCCTCCACAGAAAGCCAGCCACAACAGTTTCCTAATACCCAGGTAATTATTTGATGCTAAAGGAACAGAAGAATTAAGTGAAAGAAAACGTGCCCAACCATTTCTGTCACATCGAGGAATCGAACTCGAGATTTCCGATTGCGAGGCAAGAATGTACTACGAGACCCTGGTATACCTAGGAACCAATTTTTGGAGTAGTATGTGAAATGAAACTTGCATTTGAAACAATGCAGGAATCACCGTTTACTACGTTACCTGGACATCTGTTCCACAGATCTGAAACAATGCAGGAATCACCGTTTACTACGTTACCTGGACATCTGTTCCACAGATCTGAAACAATGCAGGAATCACCGTTTACTACGTTACCTGGACATCTGTTCCACAGATCTGAAACAATGCAGGAATCACCGTTTACTACGTTACCTGGACATCTTTCCACAGATCTGAAACAATGCAGGAATCACCGTTTACTACGTTACCTGGACATCTGTTCCACAGATCTGAAACAATGCAGGAATCACCGTTTACTACGTTACCTGGACGTCTGTTCCACAGATCTGAAACAATGCAGGAATCACCGTTTACTACGTTACCTGGACGTCTGTTCCACAGATCTGAAACAATGCAGGAATCACCGTTTACTACGTTACCTGGTCATCTGTTCAACCACAAATCAACAACAACACTGTTTCCAAACTTGTACTTATCCAGGTCTTTGTTAAGTCTATACTTATCCAATTTATATCCATTGTATCATGTTCTATTGTGTTTTGATAAATTTAAAATCCTATTTATATCCCCCTTTCTTATACACTTTCATCCATTTATATACTTCCAGAAGGCTATTTCATCCACACTCGCTTTTAATTTCATTCTTATGTTCTTATACAGTACTTCATTCGTGTCATTTCTATTTTTAGTAATTTCTTAACAATGGTTATTGCACGAGTTGGGCACTATTTGTGTTTTTATGAATATTTCTTGATACAGTGTTGAGGAAATACTGAGGCCATGTGATGGGATCAAACCCACATCCCTGGACTCACTAAGGATATGATGAGCTCAAGAGTATGTCAACCAGAAGTACTATCACACTTACTTGGAGTCTGTTAGTACTTCTGAGTGAGATACTGTTGAGCTTGCCATTGTCCAGTAGGTGTAGTGTGGGTGTCGGGGGAGCCACCAAGAATGCATGTTCAATCTCATTGCAGGGCCCCAACCTTCTCTCACAGATACATCACATTCTTGTGAAATCATTGTGCATAATGCAGTATTATTTGAATTGTAATATGTCTGGCATAGGATAGGGAAATTCTTCCATGGTGTGTCGTGACAGAGAAACATGTGTTATGATGACCAAGCCACACGCACGAAGATGAAGAGGCGACGATGTTTCAGTCTGTCCTGAACCATTATCAAGTTAATTGTGATGGTTCAGGATGGACCGAAATGTTGTTGTCTCTTCATCTTCTGGTGTATGGTTTGGTCATCATATCTTCAGCCACGTTAATGTGACTCATCATCTATTGTGATGATTGATGAGGCTTTTGACACTCAACCACCAAACCTTCTTACTAAATTACATCATTATGGAGACAGAGGACACTCCCTGCAATACCTTCAGTCTTGCCTTGCTGACAGGCTCCAGTATGTTTCTGTGAATAATTCCACTTCTCCCACCTTACATTGGTGTTCCACAGGGCAGCATACTTGGCCTTCTCCTCTTTCTCATCTACATTAATGACCTTCCAAATGCCTCACAACACCTCAAACCAATCTTATTTGCTGATGACACAACCTTCATTTTCTCCAGTCCTGACCCTCTTGCTCTAAATGTCACTGTGAATTCTGAACTAAATAAAGTCCATCTTTGGGTAACTGCTAACAAACTCACCCTTAACATTGACAAAAACTTTCTATATTTTGTTTGGTAATAAATCCTCAAATTAAATGAAATTAATATAAAATGAAATTAATCTAAGAATAAACAATATCCAAATTAGTAACAAAGTTGATGGTAAATTTCTTGGTGTCCTCATCGATAACAAGCTGAGTTTCCAGGGACACATTCTAAATATAGCAAAAAAGTTTCTAAAACTGTTGGCATTCTTTCTAAGATCAGATATTTTGTACCTCGCCCTGCCCTGGTGATGCTCTATTACTCTTTCGTCTATCCTTCTCTCATCTATGGTATTTGTGCTTGGGGTTCTACTACCCAAAATCATTTACGTCCTCTAATTACTCAACACAAAGCTGCTATTAGAACAATATCTAACTCTGGCCCCAGGCGTCACTCGGCACCCTTACTCAAATCTCTGAATATGTTAGATATTAAGTCACTGCACATCCTCTCATGTGTACTTTATATATTTAAAACTCTGAACTGTAATGTCAATCAGGACCTTAAAGCTTCTTACAAGGTGTGTAACAGAACCCATGGGCACCACACCAGAAACAAATTCCTATTTGATATTCCAAGAGATATTCCACTTATTCAAACTAGAAATGCTCAACAAATCAAGGGACCCAGAATGTGGAATGACCTTCCCAATCATGTCAAAGGCTGTACCTCTCTCAACCAGTTTAAGATAAAAACCAAGTACTGTACTACCTAATTAACTCCATGTAACTTACGTTACCACTAAATGTCAACCCATGTCTTACACTTTAAATAATGCTGTTTGTTGAGCAACTTGAAAAATTGCCATTATCTGCCGTGTTCCCCCCCCCCCTTTTTTTTTTAAACACAATTTATACTTTCAGCTCAATTACCATTAAGTTTTAGTCCAAGTGTTCCCCCCCCCCCCCCCACCTTGCCCGAAACGCTATGCATACAAGTGGCTTTAGGTATTGTATGTACTAGCTCTGTCTTTAAATCCAACATTATGTTTGTAACTCATCATCTATGTACAGTATGTACTTATTCTGAATAAAAATTTGAATTTGAATCTTCAAGTATGTGTTATGGTTGTTTATAATCATTCAGTTTCTATGTTTAAGATAAGTCATGTCAAATGCAAGGAAAGTGCAGGTATGGTACCTAACCGTCGTAAATGTCCCTTTCTTCTCAGGGGTTTAGCCACAACAAAGTTTGAGCCAACATACGCACGTCGTGCTTTTCCGTGCCTTGACGAGCCCAGCTTCAAATCTACCTACAACATCACCGTTGTCCGACCATCAGAGGATACATTGCTCTCTCAAACATGCCAGTTATGGTAAGATTAAAATCACCTTCATGTATATTGTAGTCACACACAATGGGTTCGTGTACATTTAACAGGATATCAAATACTATACAGTACAAAGCCTTTCAAAATATGTACTGTACAGCATTATTTGTCTGCTCAATATTTGCCATTAGCAATGGGTGTTTACCTGCTTTGTGTGTGTTTGGGGTGAGCAAACGATTGTATAATATATGTATGCATGTATTTAGTAGTCAAAGAATTTTCTGGGAGGAGCCCTTTAGTGGTTCCCTGAACCATCTCGCTGAGATGGCTTCCCACTATTGGACGAGGTCAACCCATGCAAGTCCTGTTTGGCCTACCAGAAACCAGAGTGAGAACCTTGCCCCCTCATAGAGGCTTATGGAGCTGATATCTGGTCTGCTGTGTGTGTTTGGAGTTTCAGACACTGGTTTATCACCATTTACGTGGTGAGCAGGTGGCTGGGTTGTTGGTGTCCCACCTGCATCTCTTTCATGTGTCATTAAGATTTTTCTTGGCATTTGTTTTGCCTCTTTCTATCCCATTGTCATCTGTCATCAGTGTCTATTCCAGTGGCTCTGTTCCTTTTGTATGGATTTTTTGTCTTGGTTGTTTTTGGAACAGGATGTCATGCCTAATACTGTTAGCTTATAGTTTGGAAATGGCAGAGCTGCTGTTTCTTGTGTTTGGTGTCAATATGGGTCTGGTGTCATACTGCAAGTTGTCTCGGGTTTTCTTTCACCTCTGGCTAGCTTATGCTTTTTCTGAGCCATCTTAGTCTCTCGGCATGGTTTTGGCTTTTCTTTCATCTCCTCAGTTTACGGTTGCCCGTTTGGTTAGAGAATATTTCTCAATGTTGTTTTTGTTAGCTCTTGCCTCCGGCTGCAGCATTGGGGAGCTTCATGCTACTCTCTAGAGGCAGGGGGGGTTCCGTTCCTTTGGGCCTAGTGGGCAGTTTGTTTGTCTGCAGCCATTTTCCCATTGTAGTGAAGAATGGGTCTGCTCGCTTCTGGAGGGGTCCTAGTGATTGATTCTTGGTTGGTCTGGCCAGGGCTGCATCATTTGTTGTCTGGTGGAGGTACTTTGCCGTTTCTTGTGTGCCACCAGCTCTGTCTTGGTGGATGCCTTGTTGGTTGACTCTGTTTCCTTCGTACTCTGTTCCAAGGCTTATATTTATCAGGTTGTATGCAGTGTCATCAAAGCAAGCCAGTATCCAACCTGCAGTCTACCCTTGGGCCATGTTTATAAGTATGCAGCATTGGCTGCTGATTTCTCCACCCATGTTGTGAGCTGATATTCAGGCTTTGGGGTTTTGGAGGTCTAACAGGGTCTTGGCAGCCCTTTGTTTGGTTAATGTCCCTGGTCCCCCATTAGTTTTGTGTGGCAGTGGGCTAGGTTCTACAGCCCTCGGTCTCTTCTTAAACCTTGTAGTCCCTGTCATTCCTCCTCCTCTCTGGTAAGTCCTTTGTTTTACTGTGTCTCTGTGGTGAGTTTGCTTCAGGGAGCCACCAAGGGGCTACTCTTGAAAAACCAGTATTGTATGTAATGAAGTGCCTCTTTCTGGTAGAGCCCCAGTAGCTCCCTGACTCCCTACCAACTTCATCAATTTGTTGTAGATCAGCTCTGGTCTGATCTTGTGGCCAGCTGGGGTCTCTAGACTGCCTGGTGGCAGTTATGGTGTCAATGGGTTGAAGATAGTTTTGAGTGAACCACTTGTTCTAATTTCTGGTAGAGTCTTTTTGGCTGTTTGGATGCTTAGTTTTCTGTGAACTTTGAACGAGGAGTCAAACGTGACTCCTGCTACTGATGTAATGTAGTAGTGGGGAGCCATAGCGGTCAGATAGCTTCAAGGAGACACTCGGGGCTCTGCCAGAAAAAGGTGTTTCATTACACTGAAAGTGGTTTTTCTGTGCTGTCCATCTCAGTTTTTATGAATTTCTTTGTTCTCATGGTATCATTTATTATCCCATTAAGAGAGCTTTTAAAAAGCAGAGGCTTTACTGTTAACTAAAATTTGTTATTATTTGGAAAGTATTTATCATAATATACAGTGTGTAGATACAATAGTTCTCATTTATATTGCAAGTTGTTTTTCAAGCAATGACAAGTTACCCAATATTTGAGATACTGTCTATGCTTGGTAATCCAAATAATGTATTGCCACCTCAATTTGAGTTGTGCAAACGTTTGAGTAAGCCAAGAATGTCTGAAAATTAACCACAACCTGGTTACTTCTGGCATTTGCCAGTGCATTTCCATTATGTACCTGGTTACTCGGTGCACGTGTATCATTTATCTGGTTACTCAGCGCATTGTACAAGTGAATGATGAACACGAATTTTATTTGGATTACCAGAATTTAGATTGCCAATCCCATACAGAACTGTACACTGTTTTTGTGAACCAATGATTTATTTCCACTATTGTCAGATTAATTTATTTAATTTGCTTATAAATCAACCCATACATATGAAATGAAAGTGACATCACTTTCATTTCATACGTACTCACCTATTTGTACTCAACTATTTGTGCTTGCAGAGGTTGAGCTCTGGCTCTTTGGTCCCACCTCTCAACTGTCAATCAACTGGTGTACAGGTTCCTGAGCCTACTGGGCTCTATTATAGCTACACTTGAAACTGTGTATGGAGTCTGCCTCCACCACATCATTTCCTAATGCATTCCATTTGTCAACCACTCTGACACTAAAAAAGTTCTTTCTAGTATCTCTGTGGCTCATTTGCGCACTCAATTTCCACCTGTGTCCCCTAGTGCATGTGCCCTTTGTGTTAAATAGAATGTCCTTCTCTACCCTATCAATTCCTTTGAGAATCTTGTATGTGGTGATCATGTCTTCCAGCGACGTTAGGTTTAACAACTGTAGTCTCTCCTCGTAGCTCATATCTCTCAGCTCTTAGTGTATGTGTGTGTGTGTGTGTGTAATTACCTAAGTGTAATTACCTAAGTGTAGTTACAGGATGAGAGCTACGCTCGTGGTGTCCCGTCGACCCAGCACTGTCATATAATGCTTTGAAGCTACTGACGGTCTTGGCCTCCACAACCTTCTCACCTAACTTGTTCCAACCGTCTACCACTCTGTTTGCGAAAGTGAATTTTCTTATATTTCTTCGGCATCTGTGTTTAGCTAGTTTAAATCTATGACCTCTTGTTCTTGAAGTTCCAGGTCTCAAGAAATCTTCCCTGTCGATTTTATCAATTCCTGTTACTATTTTGTACGTAGTGATCATATCACCTCTTTTTTCTTCTGTCTTCTAGTTTTGGCATATTTAATGCCTCTAACCTCTTCTCGTAGGTCTTGCCCTTCAGTTCTGGGAGCCACTTAGTAGCATGTCTTTGCACCTTTTCCAGTTTGTTGATGTGCTTCTTAAGATATGGGCACCACACAACCATTGCATATTCTAGCTGTGGCCTAACAAAAGTCGTGAACAATTTCTTTAGTATATCGCCATCCATGTATTTAAAAGCAATTCTGAAGTTAGAAAGCGTGGCATAAGCTCCTCGCACAATATTCTTTATGTGGTCCTCAGGTGATAGTTTTCTATCTAGAACCACCCCTAGATCTCTTTCTTTATCAGAATTCTTTAAAGATTTCTCACATAATATATAGGTTGTGTGGGGTCTATGTTCTCCTATTCCACATTCCATAACATGGCATTTATTAACATTGAATTCCATTTGCCAAGTGGCGCTCCATGTACTTATTTTGTCCAGGCCATCTTGAAGGGCATGACAATCATCTAAGTTTCTTATCCTTCCCATTATTTTAGCATCATCAGCAAACATGTTCATGTGTGTGTGTGTGGTGGTGTGTGTGTGTGTGTGTGTGTGTGTGTGTGTGTGTGTGTGTGTGTGTGTGTGAGGTTATTTGCTTTAACCACAATATTGTGACTTAATTCTCTGGATTTAATTTACTTTTCTGTACCATATGACAATTAACATGTTTGAACATGATTCTTCATACAGAAAGAGTCGTTAGGTGCACCATCTGAAGGCCTCACGGAAGTCACGTTCAAGAAGTCTGTGCCAATGGTCACCTACCTTGTGTGCTTTATTGTGTGTGACTTCACATTTAAAGAGGTAAAGATTTATATTTACATATTGATATTACTGTACCTAGCATTGCTCTCCTACCCTACTTATGACATGTAGTATAGAGATATGCTCTTTATGCCATTGAGGATTCTCTCGTTCATAGAAGTATTAAGGCTTATCCATTATCCCACTGATAAGTGTTGCCTTCTACTATCATTGGTAAGGTTAAATATAGACATTCCTGCTATTCCACTGATGATTCTTGGCTGCCACTTCCATTCATAGAAGTTCTGTATAGATAAATGTTTTCTGGGAGGCACTCCATGGTGGCTCCTTGAAGCTGTCTTGCAGAGATGGCTTTCCATTACTGTGTCACATCAGTCACGGGAGTCCTGGCCTACTGGGAACTAGAGCCAGAACCTGGTGTCTCTCAAAGACTTGGAGAGTGGAGAAAATATTCTCATCACCCTGCCAGAAAAGCATCCCAAAAAGTCAAGCCATCCAAATGTTGTTAATATGTACACACTGAGTATTACACTGTACATTCTTTGAACAATAAAACATACTCATTTTGTTGTTATTACACTGTACTGTATTTACATGTTTTATATAACTCTGTACATATTTATGTACAGTGCTTCCTCACTCTAACGAACCCCGCTCTATCGAATTCCCGGATGATCCGAACAAATTGAATTCGGTACTAAATGTTCAGTGGAACATACAAATGTTCGCATAAGTGAGGAATGTTCGTGCAAGTGATCACCAAGACGGAGCTGTCACAGTTGATGACAGCCACCGTCATCAACTATGATTCACCAAAGTGTAAACAGTTGTACACAATTATATTTGGCTTACCCATTGTTTCCAGTGAGAAATGGTTGAAGGATGATAAAATGGTGTCAGGGGAAGAAGGTGGTGTCAGATGGTGTCAGGGGAGGCAGTGGTGTCAAGGGAGGCAGGTGGTGCCTGGGGAGACAGGTGGTGCCAGGAGGCAGGTGGTGTCTGGGGAGGCAAGTGGTGTCAAGGGAGGCAGGTGGTGTCAGGGAGGCAGGTGGTGTCAGATGTCAGGGGAGACAGGTGGTGTCAGATGTGGTCAGGGATGCAGGTGGTGTCAGGGGAGGCAGGTGTTAGCAGGTGGTGTCAGGAGAGCCAGGTGGTGTCAAGAGGAGGCAGGTGTGTCAGGGAGGCAGGTGGTTCAGATGTCAGGGAGGCAGGTGTGTCAGATGTTGTCAGGGAGGCAGTTGGTGTCAGATGTCAGGGAGGCAGGTGTGTCAAGAAGGCAGTGGTGTCAGGGAGGCAGGTGGTGTCAAGGGAGGCAGGTGGTGTCAGGGAGGCAGGTGGTGTCAAGGGATGCAGGTAGTGTCAGATGTCAGGGGAGGCAGGTGGTGTCATGGGTGCGATGGTGTCAGGGGAGGCAGGTGGCGTCTGGGAGGCAGGTGGTGTCAAGGGAGGCAGGTGGTTCAGATGTTGTCATGGGTGGCAGATGGTGTCAGGTGGTGTAAAGGGGTGGCAGGTGGTGTCAAGGGAGGCAGATGGTGTCAGGGGAGGCAGATGATGTCAGGGGAGGCAGATGGTCAGGTGTTGTCAGGGATACACTGTCTGCTTTTCACCAAATTAGCTGAGAAATGTTATCATTTGAGTTGTTTGTACTGTAACACATTGCTCTATCATATTCCGTAATCAACAATGAAGAATTCATAATTTGTAAATGATGTTGTCAGTGGTGAGGGGGGGGTGGTAAGGAAGGCATCAGGAACAGGAGGGTGTGAGCAGAGACCTGTCAACCAGTCGTTCAACTTTGGATCCGTCTCTGTGCAGTGCTGTTCCTTTGCGGTGTTATTCTGCTGTGTTGTGGTGTGCGTGTCATGAGTAATTCACAGAGTACTGGAACTGCATACTCCTAGGGCCGTCTTCCCTCGTGCCCTGTAAGTACTGCCATTGCGGCTTGGGGTTATCTTCCACAAGTCATTCAGGGGACTACCTCTGTAGGGATCTTTTGCTGCTTGGTGATTGCGCGCCCCTTGGGGTCACTGGGGGTTCATAGCTGCTGTTTGATTTTGGTTAGGAGGTAGTATCATCACTGGTAGGGGTGTAAGGTACTGTGCAACTTGTCACCTATTATCACAGTGGCCGGTTCTGTTCTCCCTGGTGACATTGTACTTTTGCAGGGGTTTTCTTTTCTTTTTGTTTGTTGTCTGGTGGGGGGTCTGCAGTTGGTTGTATTCACCCTTTGTTATTCTGGTGGTACCCACTTGGTCCCGTGATTGTACACGTCGCAGGGATTCAGCTTCAATTGTTCCCTCGGTAGTTTGGGCCAACCAGTTAGCAGTACCTTACCTGGGTTTCCCTAAGCAGTCAGCCTAAAGACCTTGGAAAACCCCATTGTTCTCATTGGTCTGATGGATGTGTCCTCTGGGTCACATCTTGCCTTCTGCGAGTTCGAAGGTTCCTCTGTCCCCCTTGTCTCAGGGTGACATTCACCGGTTTTGCCTCTGTCATGCTGCCTGTTGGGTCCATGACACCTTTGACCTTGAGTCCTGCAAGTGGTGTTCCTTGCTGGTGCTCCAATTCACCCAATCCACTGATACTGATAATCGGGTGCAGGCAGCTTCGGCGTTGCATGCAAGGTTTAGGTTGCTGCAACACAATAGGTTGGTTGCCTTTCCGGATGACCCATGGCTGCCCCGCTTTGGTTATAGGGACTCGGACTTGGGGGCATTATTCGCTTCCACTTTAGTTTCATCTGCACCCCCTCGTTCTTCCCCTGCTGTTATTTGTCCTGCTCCCCTTCCCCTGCTGCTGGCTCCCAAACGTCTAAGGGTTTCGGAGTCGGGGCAGGGTCTAGATGGTGGTGAGACTCGGGCGGTTTTTGGGGCTGCCCCATCTGGTTCAACGATGGAGGCATTAGAGCTTGCTCTTCCAGCCGGGGCGTCGGGGTCTGACCAGCGGACCCTCTTTTCCCAGCTTTTCCAGTGGACTTTGCCTTTCCTTTAGGGACGGAGGGTTTGGAGGGCAGCTCTGCCATAGGTTCTGGCATGGAGGATCCCGGGGGGCGCGGAGGAGTTGACTTTGGGGGCTTGGGTCCCGTTTAACCCCATTACAGGGAGAGAAGTTTTCTTACCCCCCCCCCCTTATGTGAATTTGATAAGAGTTCTGCTTCTCCCCAGGTTTGGTTCCGGGTTCCCTTAAGTTCTTCGGTCCCTTCATTTCAGAGGTTTTTGGCATCCCGCCTAAGGAGGTTCAGGAGGCCATTGCAGCGTACCTCTTGTGTAACCCAGATTGTGCCTCGATAATGGACCCTGCCTCATTTGAATTTAGTTCTACTTTTCCTTATTGGGTGCATTACGAGGTGTCGGAGTCATCCTGGTTGGCAGACTGCCCTTTCTTTTCTTTGGGAGCATGGCATTTGTTCTGTCAGACCTGCACGCTTCAATGGCAGGGAACTTCTATGGTTGTTCAGGTTTACCTGGGGGGTGAGTTGGAGCACCTCAATGTGTGCTTATTCACCCCTGTTCTTCCTAATGATACTGGCCAGGTGCAGCTTCACATGCAGGTTCCTGTCCTTTTGGCATCCCTGGTAGCTGAGGATTTGCGTGCCCAGGAGCACTTGACATCGGTTTTGCATTTTTTCCCTGCTCAAGCTGTTTTCGGACTGGCTTGAGGAGGATGTGGAGGTGCTGGGTGCCGGGCCAGTGTCGGGTGCACTTGCATCGGAGGCTCGGGCATCGGGTGCCTTATTGTAGTTGTTTGCGCCGATTCTGAAGGAGGCTGTGTCTTTGTTCTTTGATTCTCACTTCGTGTGCAGGCTGGCTATGCTCGCTCACTTCCTGGAATCCTTGTGGGCCCTGGCTCTTATGTTTTTGTCACTCTTTTGTCCGTTGACTTTTGCTGATTCTGCGGTTGTGTAGTATCGGCAAGTGGCTTCGTCTAGCTGTTACCCTATGTCTGACCAGTTGGTTCTCTGGGGTGGCAGTGGGAGTTTTCCTGGAAGGTTCGTGCCAGGGTTTGGGGGTTCCTTCGATCATGGTAGGCCAGTGGTGCCGGTTTCAGAACTGGCGTTGCCTTTCGAGCTGGTGGCATCTGGTCATCGCGGTATTTGCTCTGTACATCAGTCGGCTTCTATTAAGGGGTGCCGGCACTTGGGTGGGTCGCCCGTTGATGGGGAACAGGGGGGGGGGGGAAACTTGTGCTGTTTACTCACACTTAGTCCCATGATTTGTGGATGTTTCGGGTCGTTTCTTTCAGCCTGCAGTGGCGTTGGGTGGCTGCTCCTCCTTCGGGTGGTTCGAGGGTTCGAAGTTTGTGGAGTTTGGAGTGGGTGAGCTTGAGCGTGGTCGAAACAACCTCGTCTCAGGTGGGTTTCCCTGCCCGTTTCCAGTGCCGTAATGGGACTGTGCAGATCTGAGGTTCGTTCTGGACTTGTCCCCCTCTGAACCCCCTGGTCTTTTGCCTCCCTCCTTTCGAATGACCACTTTGTCCCAGGTCCAGCTTGTTTTGGAGATGGATGCTTTGGTGGTGTGTCTGGGCCTCCAGGATGCGTATTGCCACATCCAATACATGCCAATAAGGGACTGGCTCGGCAACTGACTCTGTTTTTTTGTAAGGTGACAAGCTAACGCTTTTGAAGATGAGAGTCACAATAACGTGGCTGAAATATGTTGACCAGACCACACACTAGAAAGTGAAGGAACGACAACATTTTGATCCGTCCTGGACCATTCTCAAGTCAATTGTGATCTCACAATCGACTTGAGAATGGTCAGGATGGACCGAATGTCGTCGTCCCTTCTTTTCTAGTGTGTGGTCTGGTCAACTAACTGCTTTCGTTGCCATCCACTCGACTTGACTCTGGCATCTAGTGTTTTTACATGCCTTACCAGGTCGTGGTGATCCTCTTGCATCTACTATGTTTTTTTGCCTACCTCGAGGACTGGCTTAGTTTGGTCCCAGTCCGGTCTGAGGTGTCTCGGCCAGGGATCTATGTCTTTCCCCAGTCTGCCAGGTTTGGGTTCTTGTGCTGACATCGGGAGGAAGTCCCTTCTGGTTCCCGGTCCCCTCAGGTTTAGATTGGCTGGGGTCTCTGTGATGGGACTCTCAGAACCGTTCCTTCGTTTTCTCCCTCTGGTGTCGTTGCTGCAGCTCCAGTCCAGCCTTCGGCTGTTGGGGGGGCTCCCGGGGTCACTCGACCGGTTGCTCGAGCATGTGCAGGCGAGTCTTAACCGCTGTACTGGTTTATACCCGGGTACGGGTTCTGGCTTGGTGGCTGTTCCTGGTTCCTTTAGGGGACACCCCTTTTTGCTGCTCTCATGATTTGTTGGATCGACCTATGTGGGGCTTTGCATCGGCTGCTGCATCGCCTGCTTCCTCTTCGTTTTTCGTTTGGAGTTCAGTCTTCTGCTCCTTACCCGAGCCCTTCGCTCGATGTAGTTACAGGACCTTGCGTCTTCTCGTGCTGGGGTTTTGTGACCGATGCTCACCAGGCGTCCAGGTAGGCATTGGGTGGCGTCCTTCCATCAGGCTCACAACATAGGTGCGGAGTTTGTGGCAGTGTAGCTCGTCGCTTCAGAGGTTTCATGGTCGTTGGAAAAGATCGAGGATCGGGCTCCATTCGGGAACGCTCGCACCCCGGTGGTATCATTGCCTGAACTCGTAGGGGTTTGATGTCGTCCTTAGCTCTGTGGGCTGGTCACGTCGGGTGACTCAGTCTGCCTAGTTCTCGGGGTTTGGCTCTAATGGCGGTTAACATCCAGCGGGGTGTCCAATATCCTGGCGACCATTCTGTGTGATTTATCCCCCCCCCCCCTTTCATGGAATGGACGGTCGACGCTGACTCGTTCAGTTGGCTTTGTCGGACTTACGGGGCCTGGACGTGGACCTCTTTGTATCGGCATGGTTGAGGAGTCTCCTGATATGTGGCGCCCTTTCCTGATTGTGAGGCCATCAGGGTCGATGTCTTTCGGGTGGACTGGTCGAGGTGGGTTTACCTTTACCTCTTTCCCCCTGGTCCGCTGCTGCTTCAAGTTCTGGCTCAGTTGGAGACTTACCAGGGGAGAGTTGTCCTGTTGAGTCCTTGGTGGCCGGCCTAGCTTTGGTTTCTGGCGCTGTTTGCTGGGTGTCCGAACCTGGGGACTTTACCACAGCTCTGCCTCTTCCAGCAGATCGGTCCACTCCGGTACGTGGCTGTTTCGATCTTCACCGATCTTCTCGTCTGGTCTTGATAAGGCTCTTTTCATGTTGGCATTGGCCTTTGGGGGTCGGGCCAGGGAGCTTCATGCTCTCTGGTGCAGGGGTTTCTGCTCTTTCGGTCCTGGTAGTAGGTATGTTTGTTTGCAACCGTTGTCTTCTTTTCTGGCGAAGAACAAGATACAGGTTTCCAAAGGGGTACTTGGGTGGTTGATGCTGGCTGCTTCGGCTGGGAGTGCATCATGTGTTGTCCAGTTACGGCTCCTCACCGTTATTGCGTACCACGGCCTTGGTGGCCGGTGATGAGCTTTGGATGACTCGGTTTCCCTTCTCTGTTTCAGGGCTCGGGTCTCCCAGGTTGTCAGCAGGGTTATTTGGTCCAGCCAGCCTGCGGTCTATCTTTGTACCCATGATGTTCACAAATTTGCTACTTTAGCTGCAGTTTTTGGCACTGTCTGTTTCTGTTTACATTTACATTTACTACGTTTTGGAGGTCGAACAGGGTCCTGGCTGCCCGTTACCTCATTAATGTTCCCGACCCTAGTCGGGTGTGTGTTGCTTTGGGTTGCAGGTTGCAACCAGGTTCTTGCAAGGTTCTTCTGTCAGTGTCTCGACTTCTCGTTGAGGTGCAAATGGCGGTCGCCTCCTGGGTAAGTCCCTCTTTTACTTTTTCTGTGGTTAGGTAGCTCCAGAGAGCCGGAGGGGTTCTCCTCCGAGCGTATCTGATTGTGTCATGCAGGGTAAGGTTAAATTGTAACTTAGCAAGAGAAACTTTAGCCAAATTGGTTTCAAATATATCAACAAAAATAGGACATCAGACAATAGATAAAAATTAAAAAAAAAATTAATTTAAAGAAGACCTGGGTAAATAATGGTTTGGAGATACTGTACTGGTTGTTGATTTATGGAACAAATAAATGGGTAACATAATAAATGTGAGATTAATGGATTGTTTCACGTTTAGGTTAGACATAAAGATATGAATAAATTTAGGTGGATATAAATAGGAGCTACTTTATATGGGTCAATAGCCCTTTTACAGTTTCATTTATTCTTATGTTTTTATTTGCTGATACAGGGGTATCTCGGTTTAAGAGTTTAATCCGTTCCTGGAGACGGCTCGTAACCCGAAAACTCATAAACCGAAGCTAATTTCCCCATAAGAAATAATGGGAAATGAATTAATCTGTTCCTGACTACCCAGAAACCTCACTTCAAACTAAATTTTAGACCTAATTCATCGAAATCTACACTACAAAAGTATGTTCAAGTTATTACATACCCTTGCTGATGACTGCTGTTGGTGTATGGAAGATGGTGAGGAGGGGGGAGGAGGAGAGGTGTTACTGTTTGGAAGTGGAGTCCCCTTCCATTATAACATCAGGCAGTGAGGACCTCTCTGGAGTGCATTCTCTGGCACATTTTGCCTGCATACCACTAGGTCCTGGTTGTGGCTCACTGCTTGGTTTTCTCACAACAAAGCGGTCCATTGATGATTGTTTTTCCCTTCTTCGCAAGATGTTTCTGTAGTAAGGCATCACATTGTCATTGAAAAGATTAATGCAACGCCCTACTACAGCTTTTTCTGGGTGAGTCGTTTAAATAAAAGTTTGCATTTCTTCCCACATCTGACACCACTTTGTGTCAGATGTGGAGGATATTCGCTGCTGCCTCATCCTCCTCCACTGGAGAAACATCCTCAGCTGTGTCTTCTTGCTGTTCCTTTTGAAGGGCTTGGAGTTCTTCGGTGGTCAGTTCTTTGTTGTGTTCTTCCACCAACTCCTCCACATCAGCACCATCCAATTCCAAGCCCATTTGCTGGCCCAGAGTAACAATTTCCTCAACAATAGGCACATAGTTTACAAGCTCAAACCCCTCAAAGTCTAGTTCTGTCACATTCAGGTCACAATTTTCTCCAGTCAGAGATCAGGGTTCTTTGAGTCACTTCTTGCCAGGCTTTGTCAATGAGTTTTAAAGCACTACAAATGTTGAAATTGTGTTTCCAGAACTCTTTGAGGGCGAGTTTTGTGGCTTCAGTCACTTCAAAAAATTTCCGGAAAAGTGCCTTTCATAAAGTTTCTTAAAATTCGCTATGATTTTCTGGTCCATAGGGTAAATTAGAGGAGTGGTGTTAGGAGGAAGGAACTTTACTGTGAGAAAATTACTGTATCTGTGCAACAAATCATCTTCTAAACCTGGAGGATGAGCAGGAGCATTGTTGAGGAGAAGCAGGGCCTTGAATGGCAAATGTTTCTCCTGCAGATGTTTTTCTATGGCAGGGCACACCACTTCATTCACCCACTCCGAAAAAAAAAATCCTAGTCACCCATGCCTTATTATTAGCCCTCTACATCACACACATTTGGTTTTTCTGCACTTTATACTGTTTAAAAACCCTTGGATTTTCAGAATGATACACAAGCAAGGGTTTAATTTTCAAATTGCCACTCGCATTTGAACACAGCATAAGTGTAAACCTATCTTTCATAGGCTTTTGTCCGGGCAATGATTTTTCCTGCTTGGTAATTTATATCCTCTTAGGCAATCTTTTCCAGAACAGTCCTGTCTCATCACAATTAAACACTTGTTGCGGTAGGTATCCCTCATCCTCTGCAAACTCTTTAAATTCTTCAATAAATCTTTCAACTGCTGGTTTGTATGAGTTGGTTGCCTCCCCATGCCTCACAACACTTTGGATACCACTTCTTTTTCTAAATTTCTCAAATCATCCTCCTGCTTGCCTTAAACTCTTTCGTATCTGCATCACTCGTTCCAGGGGTTTTCTTTAAAAGGTCTTCGTGCAATACTCTGGCTTTCTCACAAATGATGGCCTCTGAAACACTATCACCTGCTAACTCCTTGTTGTGTATCCAAAATAATAACAACTTTACCACTTCCTCAAGTATTTGAGGTCTTTGTTTCGTGATTGTTGATACGTCTTTTGCCACTTTAGCACTCAAAATGTCCTTTTTCTTGGCAAGTATAGTGCATATCGTTGACGTGGATTTGTTGTACTGCCTACAAAGTTCAACAACATGTGCACCATTTTTATGCTTCCGAATGATCTCTTGCTTTTCCTCTATTGTCATCCTCGCATGTGATTTCTTGCCTTGAACCTTACCACTGGCTTTCTTCGGACCCATTGTGATATATATAATAACAAATTCTATGCTCAAATAGCAAAAATTCCAATAACAAACAGTAAATCCTTGTGAAGAATTCAGGCGGGACAGTCACTGGGCACGAGGCACTGGTAAACTGAGCGGCGATCGCCGTGCCACCACACTCTAGGTCGGCCTGTACGGGTATCAACACACTCATATCCTGAAGCAACGCTTGTATCCCGATGTAAATTTTCCAAGCTAATCCTGCTCGTAACCCGAAAAGCTCGTAACCAGGAATGCTCATAATCCGAGGTACCACTGTATGTGGGTACGGAGACCAAGAATCTCCAATATTTGCTAATGTAGGTGTGGGTATGGAGACCAAGAATCTCCAATAAATATGGATTCTTTCTTAATGGTGTGCTTTGCACACCATTAAGTAAATGTACATTGTAACCCACTTGCAATGTACATTTAAGTGTTGAAATGTTAATGGGGTCATATTTTCTTACCAAACTACAGTAGAGCATTGTATATAACATTGTGTTTATAGCAGTGACCCAAGTCATTCTTTTTACAGAGCTGTTCCATACGGCTCCAACAGCCATACCCTTTGTATAAGTGAAGATCTACTATAAAGTTAGCCATAATTATATCATAGATTATTTACCTGAAATGAACTGAGGGCCCCCATCTCCAATGGCCTCAATGGGACAGGAAGCCACCTGCTTGTTATGTGTTCTCTTGTTTTCAGAAAATTCTTGGTAGTGGGATGCCGTTCCGTGTGTATGCTCCTTCAGATCGGATAGAGAACACCCAGTATGCAATTGATACAGGAGCAAGCATTTTGCAAATGTATGAACGGATGTTTGATATGCCGTTTCCTCTACCTAAGAGTGGTAAGTTCCTAATCTTATATGTTTTGTGCTTATATGATATTTCTACCGACTGTGGTGCACATTGCCCCTTTACATGCAGTCATGCCATGACAGGAACTCAAGGTGCTGTCCCCTGAGCAGAATGGAGTAGAACCCGGAGTCCTCAGTCTCCTGCCATCTGTACGATGCACTCCACCTTGCCACCCAGGCTCGTCGGACACGGAACAGAATCAGTACCTTCAGAAACTTAGGCCAGGACTTATTAGGAAACTTATTAGGACTCCTGTTTCCAGTGCCCACTATCTGAAACTCCGCCAAACTCAAACTGTGGCACTCTCTTTATATGCTGTCACTTGCCTGTGGGGGATGTGGCTATGAATCCCTAAACTGGTCTTGTCATTATGCCGGGGCTGCTGTGTCATTGTCTCCATGGACAGTGTCACCATGAGAATCAGCTGGTCACACCTGGTCTCACTTTGACCTGATATCCAGTGTTTTGATACACATGACTAGGTACCTGACTGTCCAAGCAAAGCCTCTCCCACTCGCAATGAAACTTTGTTTTCCCACAGTAATTTGTATATAAACACTATGTAGTTGTGTACATTCAGCTCAGCCCAGTGGGCAAGTAGTTAAATAATAGAACAGGAGCTTTATACATGGTAATAATAATAATAACAAAGCACTTGATGAAAAGAAATGAGCACTGAAAATAAACTAAAAAATGTGGCAACACTGGAGAAAAATGCACCCTCTGATAGCTGTCTGCCAGATGCCTAAAAGTAACAGGATTGAATTGGATCCCTCATCGCCTGTAATCTGAAAGACCCTATCTGGTTCTCACACTTGTACCATGGTCATCTATTACTCATCTGACCACCACATCATCAACTACATCTTCTGGGACCTACAGCCTATCCTGCTGATTCAGTCGCAGGTCCTACGGTGACTCCCACCACAGCTGCCTCTTCGTCAGATTCATCAACCACGTCCACTGCATTCTACTGCATTGCCCACTCAAACACACCACTTGCACTATGCAGGACCTACAGTTTGACTTGCTGACTCTCTATCACCGCCAGGACAATTCAGCTCTAACAGTAATTTCCTTGTTGCTATGACCAGTCCAAGTAGCACACCTCTCCCTGTCCTTGATGCCGCTGCACTACACACTGCCTTTTCACTTTCATCACCTCCTATGACCCTGGTACATGAGCCCGTCCGCACACTGCCTGCATCTTAATTAGCACCAGATCTACATGGGAGTTTTGACATTTATTTTCAACACCTCATCAGGAAAGGCAACCAGTAAGTCGATGAGCCAAAACATACTTTTGTCTGGCTTCTAAAAAGACTGAAGCCTTGAAGTCCGTCCAAAGGAACTTTCCCACTATGTAAACAAACAAAACTTCAACACAATGAATTATTATTAATTCATTGTGTCGGGGAACAGGAAGCCAGAGTGTATTTGTACATGTTAGGGTTATATCAAGGTTACCCCCACATGGTTGAATTACTGACCCCACCCAGGATGCAACCCCATGACGAGCTGACTAACTCCTGAGTACCTACTTACTGCTAGGTGAACAAAGGCATTAGGTGAAAGGAAATGTGCCCAACCATTTCTGTTCTGCCCAGGATTTGAACCCAGAGTTCTTGATTGTGCATCAAGAACGAACTTGACTGTACTACCGGGACCCCTTAAGTCTCTCTGAACTAGCACGAACTCGTTTTCCCCACCTCCCCCACTCATTTGGGGAAAGGTGGGATGGCTCACTGCCAGTCAGCATCTACGCCCTAATTCTATAGCTAATGTAGTGCGTACTGGGTTTCCGCTCTTCCGTGCTGGCTCCGGTGTTCTTGATGGTATTTCCTGTACACTGTGGTGTAGTGAGAGCCTAGTTTTGAGGGTGCTTGGAGCTGCATGTGCACATGATTATCTTCCCCTGCATGCTTCCTAGTGCTGCCCTTGCATTGCCAGGGTTATTTTCCCCAGAGAGTTTGAGAGTTGCTAGCTTAGAGGTCCTCCTCGCTTGTGGTGGCCCTTGCCCAAGGCGAGTCGTGTGTCTTGCAACTTTCATGTCTTAACTTGGGTTGGGAGCGACTTTGGCTGGTTGGGTGCACTGGTGGTTCACACGCTTCTCTCTGTGCACTGAGGTTGGCCTTCACAGCTATGTCACCCCAGGCTGTATTGTAGTGTAGCGATCCTAGTGCCTGGATGTCCTTCTTGGGTTTTCCCTTCATGCCCTAGTAGTTCCCTGTGGGTTTGGTGGTCCTATGGATATTTCCCCCAGATTTGCACTCTTTTTGTGCAAGTTTGAGGGTTGCTAGTTGTCCAAGACTTGATTAGGGTCCACGGTGGGCCAAATATCATCACTTTTCTTTCTTTTTATCTGTGCGCATCGAGTTATTTATCTGAAGATTACACTGTCACCTGAGGACCACATTAAGAACATTGTACGAGGAGCCTATGCTACACTTTCTAACTTCAGAATTGCTTTTAAATACATGGATGGAGAAATACTAAAGAAATTCTTCACGACTTTTGTTAGATCAAAGATGGAATATGCAGCGGTTGTATGGTGCCCATATCTTAAGAAGCACATCAACAAACTGGAAAAGGTGCAACGACATGCTACAAAGTGGCTCCCAGAACTGAAGGACAAGAGCTACGAGGAGAGGTTAGAGGCATTAAATATGCAAAACTAGAAGATAGAAGAAAAAGAGGCGATATGATCACTACGTTCAAAATAGTAACAGGAATCGATAAAATTGATAGGGAAGAATTCCTGAGACCCGGAACTTCAAAAACAAGAGGTCATAGATTTAAACTAACGAAACAAAGCTGCTGGAAAAATATAAGAAAATTCACGTTTGTAAACAGAATGGTAGACTGTTGGAACAAATTAGGTGAGAAGGTGGTGGAGGCCAAAACCGTCAGTAATTTCAAAGTGTTATATGACAAAGAGTGCTGGGTAGACAGGACACCACAAGCATAGCTCTCATCCTGTAACTACACTTAGGTAATTACACTTAGGTAATTACAATGTAGCTGGCTTAGCAAGAGGGAGGAAATGAGTCACTGATTATTTACCTGAATTTACCTGAGGGCCACTAATACTAGTGGCCTTGACAAGGACAGGAAGCTGGTGGTTTGTCAAAGGTCCCCTCATTTGCCCTGATGATCCTTTCCAGCTGTATTTTAAAACCCAACAGAGTTTTGGCATTTACGGCTTCAGCGGGTAGGCAGTTCCACGGGTTTACTCCTCTGTGGGTAAAAAAGCATCTCCTGTTTTCAGTCCTACACAGATTATATAGATGAATAGCCATGTAGAAGGATCATTTATGGACTTATGTTTCTTCCCTTCCAGACATGGCAGCAATTCCAGATTATTCGTCTGGTGCAACAGAACACTGGGGGATCATAACATATCGGGAAACTTCTATCTTTTACAACAAAATGGAGAGCTCTGCTGCAAACTTGCAACGGGTGACTGCTGTCATATCCCATGAGCTCGCACATCAGTGGTTTGGCAACCTCGGTAAGAGATAAATGCATAAAATATCCTTGGTAGAGTTGATCATTCTTAGCTTTAGGTAATGAGGATTATTAGTCTACAATTCTAGATCATGAATGTGAAAGCAAGAATATACTGATACACACTACTGTAAACAGAGAATAAGTTACAATAACATGGCTGAAATAAAATATCCCAACCCACATGTATGAAATTAAATAAAATGAAAGTGGCGACATTTTAGTCCGTCCTGAACCCATATCAAGGCTAGAAGTAGAGAGGTCAGGTAAGATGGTAAAATCAGGCAGTGACACTTCCAAGAGGTAGGGAGCAGAGACGTCAGGTAAACCCCAATTCTTGTACAATTTATAATGAGGGTAATGTGCAACCTTAATTACAACATGTGTAGCTTTTATATAGCAATCAACCTTAGTAATTTTGCATGAAATAGGCAAAAAGTACAGTAATTAAATGAAAAATTTGTTGGCTGCAGTGATATTAACATATTTTATATGCATAATAAATTATATATTTTCTGGGAGGGAATCTCCAAGGACTCTCCAGAAAGAGGCCTTTCATTACATTCAACGATGGTTTTCTGGAGGGCCCAGTCCCCCCTTTCCGTGGCTACCTGAAGCTATCTTTGAGAATGCTCCATACTGAAAGTCACATCTGTTGTAGAAATTCTGTTTGGCCTACCAGGACCCAGGGCCTGGTCCCCTCAGAGGTGCAAGGAGCGAGTGACAATCCATTACCCTACAGAAAAAGTCTCCAGGAAATCAGCAACTTTAGGACAACTGGAGGGTTTACAGAAAATGAAGCTTCGAAAATGCGAAATAACTCGGCAAATGAATCACACAGAACATGGGGGTCACCTAAACTAGCTTGAAACTTGCTAGCACCAGTTACCACCACTAGGCAGTCCAGCCCCAGCCTCAGTCATATCCCATTGCAGTTCTCTTGCTAATGAGGCAGCATTTGGATCTTCCTATAATGTTCCAGTCAATCAGTTATGAGCAAGCCCTGCCAAAGCCCTGGATGGCTTTGTCAGTCATCCTTTGACTCTGCTGTCCTGTGGGGACCATTTACTTTGTGTATTAATTGTATGTTTTAGTATTGGCTTCATGGTGTGTGTGTGTGTTGTTGATGTGACTTCTTGTTGCATTTCAGGCTGCATTGGTTCAGGGTCTTCATCACTGCATGCCTGATAACTCTTCTGCAAGGACTGTATTAGCAGGCATTGGTTCAGGGTCTATCACGATGCTATAACTCTTCAGGACTGTAGCAGGGTCTTCTTCACTGTATTCCTGCTAATACAGCCCTTGCACAAGAGTTATCTTCTCTGATGTTTGATGGTTTGTCCCCGAGAGGCCTTATTTGGGCCCCTTGACTAGGGGCCCAAACGGAGTAAGGGTCAGACCTTTGACTCACCCTGGGGCGAGGACCACTAAGGGAGCAACCCCTCAACACCCAGGGAAGACAACTCTGGCAATGCAGGGGCAGGACTAGGGAGTACACAGGAAAGGCAACCCTGAGCACATGCAGCTTCATGCACTCTGAAAGCCAAGCCCACACTGCTCCACAATGTACTAGAAAAGCCACTAAAGGCAAAGACCCAAAATCACATTATGTGAACAGTGGAGCCGGTATGACAGAGGCAACATGGGAACCACTACAGCAGTCGTATGATCCCGACCGTGTCAGCGTGAGAACTGACAGCTCAGATCCCTGGAGGTGGTGAGCTCCTTTTCTTTCCTTCCCCCAAACAAGTGGGAGAGGTGTAGCAGATGAACTCCACTAGTTTTGAGGAATTCATATTTGTTTATTAGTTGCAGGAGTTCATTAGGTGGGCTGTTAGGCTTGGTCTCTTTGAACCCAGCAATGGTTTGTTTTCACTCGCTGACTTCTGGATACCTTCCATGGTGAGGTGGTGAAATAACACCACTATCTGCCACTCTGTGAGGGGGGGCCAGTTCCAGCTCTTGTCCCCAGCAGGCCTAAGAACTCCATGGCTGATGTGATTGGTACATAGTTAGCTTGAAGTTATCTTGAAGTGATTCGGGACTTAGCGTCCCCGCGGCCCGGTCTCGACAGCCTCCCCAGGTAGGAATAATCTCAGTGTGAATCTTCAGGGAGCCACCAGAGCTCACCCAGAAAGAGGCATTTCATTACATTCAACGCTGTTTCTTCCTTGGCTCAATTGTTACTCCAAGTGCTTTGGTGGGAGGTTTGAATGTTTACCGCCTTCTCCTTTTCTGATGAAGCATGAATCAGTGGGCTCTTGAAGGACCCTTTGGTGATTGGTGCTTAATTGGTTTGGCCATGGTCATCAGTTGTAGTCTAGTGGTGGCTCTTCACTGCTACCTGTAGCCACCATTCTGCTCAGTGGATTGTTGGTTGCCCAGCTTCGTTGGTCCCGTGTTCCAAGGCTCATATTTAGCAACACCTGCCCAGGCTTCCCGTAGCATTAGCCTACGAGCCCTGGAAAACTCTGTGGGCTGGTGGACCTATGGATGCGTCAGCTGTGTTCCGCTCGCTTCGTGTGAGTTTGAAGGTTGCTTGTCCCTTGTTCAGGGTGACAGTCACAGCTTTTGCCTCCATCATGCTGCCTGTTTGGGTCAACACTCCTTTGACCTGGAGTCTTGCGAGTGCGCTCTCTGCATGTTCTCCAGCTTATCTATTCTGATATATTGATAGTCGGGTACAGGCAGTATCTGCATTGCATTCTAGGTTGCATTTGGCTAGGTTGGTTGCTCACCGGGATGCCCCGAAGCTATAATTATAGTTACAGGGTTATAGCTATTATAGAAGATTGGTATAGGGATGCAGACTTGGGGACGTTAGTCGCTTCGACTTTGGTTCAGTCCATGCTCCTTAGTCCTTCTCCTGTTGTTCACCTGCACCCTTTTCCCTTCCTTCTGGCTCCCAAACTTCTGAGGCTTTCGGAGTCGGTGCGGGGTTAATTGGCAACGAGACTGGCAGCTTGGGGGCTGCCCCGTTCGGGTTGGGGATGGAGGCATTCGAGCCAGTTCCTCCTGCCGAGGCTTCTCGGTCCCCCAGCAGGCCCCCATCTTTTCCGCCTTTCCCCTGGACTCTGCCTTTTCTTCAGGGGTAGAGGGTATAGGGCCAGCTGCCCCGGGTTCCGCCTTGGGGCGTTGGAGGAGATTGACCTGGGGAGCTTGGTCCCCCTTTGACCTCGCTTAGGTGTTGGTCTCTTTGCGGGGCTTGTTGTTGCAGGGGGGAGGGTTTTTCTTACCCCCTTCCCTGTACGAGTATGATTGGGGTCGGCTCCTCCTCGATTCGGTTTCAGGTTCCTTTGGATACCTTGGCTCCTTTTTTCCAGAGGTTTTCTGCCTCGTTTGAGTTTGGTTCTTCTTTCCCCTATTGGGTGCGTATGGACGTTCTAGAGTCTTCCTTGCTGACAGACTGCCCTTTCTTTTCATTGGGGGACGTGGCATGGGTTCTGTCGGTCCCGCAGCTTGAGTGGCGAGAAACTCTACCATTCTGCAGGTTTAACTGGGGGGGGGGGGGTTGAGCACCTTATTGTGCTTGTTTGCCCCCTGTGCTTCCTCGGGACGTTGGCCTGGTGCAGCTGCAGTGCAGGTTCCCACCTTTCGGCATCTTGGTTGTCAAGGATTTGCACGCCTGTGGACATTTGGCTTTGGTCTTGCCCTTATTTTCCTTCTTGAGTTGTCCTCGGACTGGCTTGAGGGTGGATGTGGAAGTGTTGAGTGCTGGGTCTTCGTCTGGTGTGCTGACCTCGGCGGCTAGGGCATTGGCCGCACTGTTGCGGCTGTTTGTGCCACTTCTCAAAGAGGCGGTGTCTCGTTCTTTGCTTCGCCTCGGTGCAGGCAGTCTGTGCTTGCTTTCCGCTTGGGTTTTTAGGGTTCGTCACCGCCTTGTCCGTTGCGTGTTTGCGAGTCTGCGTCATGCAGTTCTGCAGGCGGCTTTGTCTAGTTGTCGTTCTTTGTCAGACTTTTTGGTTCTCTGGGGGTGGCTGTTCTCGGCCTTCTCGGAAGGTTGTGCCAGGGCTCGGGGTTCCTCTGGTCGGGGTGGGCCTTTGGTGCCAGTTTCTGAGTCGACGTTGCCTTTGAAGTTGGTCGGCTTCCCGTAAGTGGCATCGGCCCTTTCACAGCAATGGGGAGAGAGACTTGCGCTGTTTGCTCATGCTTGGTCCCACGATTTGTGGGCCTTTCAGGTCATATCCACCGGCCTATGATGGCGTTGGACGGCTCCTCCTCCTTCGGGAGATTCAGGGCTCATGGGGCAGGCTTCTTTCCCTGCACTCCATCAGCTCATCTTGTAGTAATTACCTAAGTGTAGTTACAGGATGAAAGCTACAACTCACCTAGTTGTGCTTGCAGGGGTTGAGCTTTGGCTCTTTGGGTCCCACTTTGTAGTGGGTGCGCTTGGGTGTGGTCGAAACGACCCTGTCCCTCAGGTGGGTTACCTGCCTGTTTCCAGTGCCGAAACGGGACTGTGCAGATCTGCAGTTCATTCTGGATTTGTCCCATCTGAACCCATGGAATCCTTGCCCCTCCTTTCAGAGAACCACTCTGTCTTGGGTCCGCTTCTTTTGGAGCCGGGTACCTGGATGGTGTCTCTGGACCACAGGGATGCGTATTGGCATGTTCCTATTCATATGGGGTTCAGGGACTTGTTAAGTTTTGTGGTGGGGCGTCATGATTACCACTTTCGTTGCCTTCCTTTTGGCTTGAATCTGGCACCTCGCGTGTTCATGTGGCTTACCCGGGTCGTGGTGACTGGTCTGCGTCTCCTAGGGGTTCAGGTTTGGGTTCTAGCCTACCTCGATGACTGGCTGGATTTGGCTCCCAGCCAGTCTGCTTGTCTGCTTGCTAGGGGTTTGGTTCTTTCCCAGTTCACCGGGTTAGGGTCCCTGGTGAACTGGAGGAAGTTCCATCTGGTTCCGTCCCAGGTTCAGACCTGACTGGGTCTTGTTTGGGATTCCGGACCTCTTCCATGTGTCTCTACCTCCTGAGGCATTGCTGCGGCTGCAGTCCTGCCTTCAGCTGTTTCAGGGAGGCGGGTTCCAGGGTCACTTGGCAGTTGCTCGAGCAGTTGTGTGGGAGTCTGGACTTCACCGTGCTGGTATACTCACTGGGTCGGGTTTGGCTTCAGCATTTGTTCTGGTTCCTTTGGGGATGCCCCTTCCGCCTCTCTCACAATCCTTGGATTCAACCTCCAGGGGCCTTGTGCCGGTTGTTGCGTTGCCGGCTTCCTTTTCGGGTTTTTCGAGATTCGGTGCCTTGGCACCTACTAGAGCCTATGCTCGATGTGCTCACGGATGCGCCATCTCTCGGCTGGGGCTTTGTGACCCAGTGCTTACCAGGCCGGCCAGGGACGGTGAGGTCCATTCTTCCGTCGGACTCGCAGCACAGTGTGGAAGTTCGCGGCGGTGTTCGGGTCACTTGGGGTTCAACCATTCGGTTCCATTCGGACTGTTCTCTAGTGATTTATTATCTGAACCACAGGGATTACCTTAAGTCCTTGCCTCCTTGGGGCTAGCCGCTTCGAGTGGCTCGTCTGCTGGATTCTCAGGATTTGACTCTGCATGTGGTTCATATTCAGGAAGTGTCCAACGTCCTGGCGGATGACCTGTCTGGGTTCATTCCCCTGTCCACAGAATGGACGATCAATGCCAACTTTTTCAATTGGGTCTGATGGACGTACGGGGTCCCAGAGGTGGACCTCTTCGCGTCGGTTTGGTCGAGGCATCTCCCGGTATACATATACCGGGAGATGTATAACATACCGGGATGTACATATATCGGGAGATGTATATAAGATGTATATATTTGGGACCCCCTTCCCCGAACGAGGGGGCGTTTGCGTAGGACATTTTTCGGCAGGACTGGTTGGGGTGGGGTTGCCTGTACCTCTTCCCCCCAGTCTAACTGTTGCTTTGGGTTCTTGCTCAGTTGGAGTCCTACCACGGGAGAGTAGTCCTCTTGGCCCCTTGGTAGCTGGCCCAGCCTTGGTTTCAGGTGCTGCTTGCTCGGTGTCCTAACTCGCGGTGTTTTCCGCAGCTCTGCCTCTTTTAGTTGATCGGGCCAGTCTGGTACACGGCTGGTTCGGTCTTCTCCACTCTTGGCGTCTGGTCCTTTTGATGCGGGTTTATCACCATCAGTATGGTGATCAGGTTGCTTCATTGATGGTGTCCCACCCGAGAGCTTTGTCTCGGCGACAGTATGACATTTTCTGGCGTTCTTTTCACCAATTTCTCTCTTTGTACTTTGTCTTCTCTTTCTGATCGGGTTGTCTTGTCCTTTCTGTCTTGGTTTTTTCAGGACAATCATTTAATGCCCAATACTGTCGCCTCGTATCATGCAGTGCTGGCAGAGCCACTGCAGCTTGCATTTGGTGTGGTCACTTCTGCCGTGTTCCATAAGATTTCTGGTGCTTTGTGTCACCTCTGGCCTGCTTGTGTGTCCTTGAGCCATCCTGGTTCTTGGACAGGGTGCTCTCCTATCTCTCTTTTCCTCGATTCGTGGTGGTCCCTTCGGTTAAAGATTGTTTTTCCAAGGCTCTGTTTCTGTTTTCATTGGCCTCTTGGGGGTTGGGTCGGTGAGCTTCATGCTCTCCTCCGGCACAGGAGTTTCTGCTCCTTTGGTCCTGGTAGTCTGTTTGTTCGGTTGCAACCTTCTCCTTCTTTTCTGGCAAAGAAACGAGACGGCTGCTTTCCGGAGGGGTCCTTGGGTCATGGATGCTTAATTTGTCAGGCCGGGGGTGCATCATATGTTGTGTCCGGTTGCAGCTCTTCGCCGTTACCTACGAGTCTCGGCTTCTGTGGCCAGGGATGCTATTTGCGTTGATCCGGTTTCCCTCGTTCCCTGTTCCAGGGCTCGGGTCTCCCAGGTCGGCTGCAGGGTTACTAAGTCTAGCCAGCCTGCGGTCTATCCTCATCCCCATGATGTTAGGAAGTTTGCTGCTTTGGCTGCAGTCTTCGGCAACATGTCTTGGGCTGATATTGGGCGCGGTGATTTTGGAGGTCAAACAGGGTCCTGGCCGCCCATTATTTGGTCAACATTCCTGGTCCTGGGTGTTCATGTGTGACTTTGGGTCGCAGGTTGCTGCCAGTTCTCTCTCCTTCAAGTTGAGGAGCGTGTGGCGACCGCCTCCCGGGTAAGTCCCTCTTTTCCTTATCTTTGGTTATGTAGCTGCAGGGAGCCAAAGGGGCTCCCCACAGAAAACCAGCATTGAATATAATGAAGCGCCATTTTCTGGGTGAGTCCCGGAGACTCCCTGGTACCCTCCCTCCCTCCCTCTGGTCGGTGGGCCTCCGCATCTTCGGACTGGAATGTCTAGGTCACTGGCACAGGGGGGCCTATGTGGAAGAGTAATGCGGCGGTGAAGTGTGACGTTTGCTTATTTGCTTGGGATTGGAGGAAGTTTTGCCTCTCTGTTCGGTTTTCAGTTGCAATTTTCAAGGGAAAAACCCCCAACCACGAGAGGAGGGGGGGGGGGGGGGGGGTTACAGGGCCATTAGTCCCTGTTCTTCTCCAAGGGGGCCAGGTTCTGCCTCGTGGTCCCCGGTAGGCTGAACTCCTATGACTGGTCTAATGAATTGCATATTAGCCCGATAACCCCAGGGGGGCCTCCGGGGCTTACCCAGAAAATAGCATTTCATTACATTCAACACTGGTTTTTTGTTTCATCATTAGGTTGTTTATCAGCTCCAAAATTGAGATGGGGCTGGGGTCAGGCCACCTGGTGGCGGTAATCACTAATACCAAGTTTTGAATTAGTTTGAGTGAATTCCTTGTTCTGTGTGAATCATTTGCAGATTTGTTTGGCAGTTTTGAGGCTTCATGTTTTATGAACCACCCAGGTGTCTGTAAAACTTCGCTGACATTTTGAGGCTTTTTCCTGTGAGGTGGTGGACTGTCTCTTGCTTTGTGTACCTCTGTCAGGTGATTCAGGTTCTGGCATTAGTCTCCAGTATGCCAAACAGAACTTCCACAACTGTTGTGATCTTTTAGTATGGAGCAATCTCGGCAAGACAGCTTCATTAACCCGTCAGCTGCTTGGCTTCCAAATATGACACCCCTCTAGTTCCACGGGCGATGGAACTAGGCTGTCTTTGCTCCAATAATCCTGGACGACAGCTTTCTCGAAGTACTTCATCATCATGCTGAGTGCCAGAAACACGTACATTTCACATGTGTTTGTGATACGTTCGTAACACGTATGTTACGAGGGTAACACCTTCGCTGCTCATACTCGGGTCGTCCACACTACTCGTATCTGAGCCTATGTCACTGAACCCCGAGAAAGATTCATTGCATGTACTGTCATTGAATTAACTTGCATCTGGGGACGTACATGGTGGTGGTGATAACAGTGTTGACCCAGGGCAGCGAGGCAGGCTGGGCGAGGTGCGTGTACCAAACATGCTCGCCACATCATCCACCTCCGTCTCTCCCTTACTCGTATCAAACCTCTGTGTAAGGTCTTTCTCTGGATCATAGTCTAGGTCATCATCCATAGCACCGTCATCATACAAAATGTCGCGTATCTTCTCAGAGTCGTTTTTCCATGACCGTGGGTCACCGTGGAGCGGGAGCTCGTAGACGATGCGCGAGACATGGTTGCTGCTTTGAAACTGAGGCTCCCTACGGCCGCGGGGCATGCTGGGATTTTTTTTCAAGATGGCGGACGATCACTGGGGCCCCCCAGGCATCCATTTCGTACCCGTGTCACCACGAGCCAGTTTTGAATGGAACATGAAAAATAAAAATACCCGGAGGCGCGCTGCGCACCCCAGACGAGGGCCTGCAGGTACATTGTGCAGTTGAGGGGTTAAGCCACCAGGGCTCTTCCAGAGAGAGGCAGTTCAATATATTCGGCTCTGGGCTTATTGTATTATATTACAATATGTTCATTAATAATTGTATGTTAAGAAGAGGATGAGGATGAAGTCTAAGGTGAGGTGATGCTTGGCATTTTCATTCATGATAACTGTTCAACCTGTCCTCCTACAAAGAATGTCGCATTTTTGCGTTTGCAAATGTTGCAAAGGAAATGTTAAACTGAAAATTGTGCTTTCATGTATGACTAAATACTGTATTGGAGTTGAAATATAAATGTTTAAGAACTATTTTATGAAATATGATTTTAGTTTTATTTGTAACTTTTAAAAATTAAAATTTTCAGTAACACTAGAGTGGTGGAATGACCTGTGGCTCAATGAAGGTTTTGCCAGCTATGTGGAGTATAAAGGCGTTGATTATATGTATCCAGACTGGGATATGGTAAGTTTATCCTATATCCTGTTAATATGCTCATAGATACAGTAAAATTACTTGATAAATCTGTAAGAAAGTACAGTATCGAGGCCATACAATGGAATCGAACCTGCATCCCTGGTGCGCAAGCTAAGGGAGTTGAGAAAGTGGGTTTGAGCCCATCGTAAAGCCTCAACATTTTCTCATTCTCTTAAATGTTCATGGTTTGGGTCCCCCTCTTGCCTCCCATTATTTAAATACAATTCTGTATACAATACTCCATTGTCTTTTTATTTTCTTACTACAGTATATAAAGCTTCCTCACTTTAGCATAAGGTCTCAACTTGTCTTCCAAAGTTTAGAACTGTACATATTTTACTGTTCTTCCATTATCAAAGCAGTATTGCATATACATTTCTATAGTTTTGTACTTATTCACTAATTGTTAGTAAAAATTTTACGATATTCAGGAACTTCCTAAGATGCTTATAATAATTATAATAATATAATAATTCATTGTGTGGACAGGTAGGCAGTGTGTGTGTGTGTATGTGTGTAATTACCTAAGTGTAGTTACAGGATGAGAGCTACCTCGATACAAGCCTAAATATTGTACAGGCTTCCTCTCACCAACAACACAAATTTAAGAATCTGTATAGAAAATGTGATGTGTGTGTGCAGATGATATAGTTTTGTAATGGATGATGCTGATGATAATAATTCATTGTGTTGTGGGACAGGAAGCCAGAGTGTATTCATACACATTAGGCTTATTTCAAGGTCTCCCCCCCCCCCCCCACGTTACTGACCCTGCCTGAGGGGTCAGTTACTGACCCTGCCCAGGATGCAGCCTCAAAACAAACGAACTAACTCCTATGTACCTATTTGCTGCTAGGTGAACAGGGGCATTCGGTGATAGAAAAAGCGCCTATCTATTTCTGCCCCACCCGGGATATAAACCTGGAATTCTCGAATGTGAGTCTAGAATGAACCCGATTTTCAACCCCTCCTGGGGGCTTAATAAACCTGTCCTTGATAATAAAATTAATTTGTATTAAATTAGTAAAGAATCAGGTCCTGAGGTTACTTAGCAAATATACACACACATACACATGGGAAATGTATTTGCAATTTTGACATTACAGTATTTACCAGCTTGCTGTTCACCTATCATTTCTGGGTCTTAATGATATTGTTATTGAAGTAGGTTATTATATAAATGGTTACCTTAGTATTAATATTCAATTATAATTATTAATCGATTATTAATGTGGATTTTCGAGTGTGAGGTGGGTCCCGTGATTCAGTGACAGCTGGGAACCTATATTGACATTCTCAATGGCTCTTCATGTCTAATATTTTGTTATGCTGCTCTGGCAAGCAGGTGATGGCGTCCCACGTGTGGTTGTGATCTCGTCAGCAGTATGAGAGGAGTTTAATATACGCGTGTTCTCAGACTTGCTTCATTTTTATGCTTCCACGCAGGATACTTCATGTAATAATTACTACTATTTTTACACGTGAAAATGACATTTGCGCTATTGGTTAAATACACTTTAAATATGAATAGTTTTAATATGATCATTGGATAAAAATTTCCACAACTGGCTTTTGTGTTGATGGTTTTTAATTGATGGATGCATTATAATGTGAACTGTTTGTGTGTGTTTTAGGATGCCCAGTTCCTGTTAAAGAGTCTGCAGGTGGTGATGGAAATAGATGCATGTCTTAGTTCTCATCCCATTGTGAAGCTGGTGACTACAACTGACCAGATTAACGCCATGTTTGATGCAATATCTTACAAAAAGGTGATTGTTTCATAATATAGTGTTAACATTTATTGGGAGAATAAGCCACAATAATGTGGCTGAATGATGACCCAAATCACACATGTGAAAAGAAAGGAAAGGGATGATGATTTGGTCTTCCTGCTCGACTTGATAAGGGTTTCTAAATGAACAAATTGTCATCATTTTCTTTTTGTTTCATAATTGTGGGCTGGGTTATTAAGGTATGCTTGCTACACATATGGCTAAGAAAATTTTATACAGTATAGATTATCAGATATGTCTTAGAATTGTCAGGCATAAAATATATATCTAATCTAATATACATCATATACAGTGACACCTCAGCTTACGAATGCCCCTATTTACAAACTTTTCGGGTTATGAGCCCAATTTCTATGTAAAATCCGAATCGGTTCACGAGCTTTGCCTTGGGAAACGAAGTTTGTTGATACGCGTATGGCCAACCTAGCGTGTGGTGGCACGGTGATCACACCTCAGTTTACCAGTGCCTCGTTGACCAAACCACACACTAGAAAGTGAATGGACGACGACATTTCGGTCTGTCCTGGACCATTCTCAAGTCGATTGTAAGACCGTCCAGGACGGACCGAAACATCGTCGTCCTTTCACTTTCTAGTGTGTGGTTTTTGTGTATGGTCCCTTCACTTTCTCGTGTAGTTCATATTTCAGCCACGTTATTGTGACTTCTTGCCTACCAGTGCCTCCCGCCTAGTGACAATTGCGCCTGAATTCTTTGTAAAGAATTAGTTTTTTTTATAGGTTTTTGGGTATTTGAACATAAAACTTTTTATATATCTCGCCATGGATCCCAAGAAAGCCAGTGGTAAGGTTCAAGCCAAGAAAACACACGTGAGAATGACCATAGAGGAAAAACAAGAGATCATTCGTAAACATGAAAATGGTACACAGGTTGTTGAACTAGCTGGTGAGTAAAACAAATCTATGTCAACGATATGCACTGTACTTGCTAAGAAAAGGGACATTATGAGTGCTAAAGTGGCAAAAGGCGTCTCAACAATCACAAAACAAAGAACACAAACACTTGAGGATGTTGAAAAGTTGTTATTAATTTGGATACACAACAAGGAGTTAGCCGGTGATAGCATTTCAGAGGCATCATTTGTGAGTAAGCAAGGCATGAAGACCTTTTAAAGAAAACCCCCGTGGAACAAGTGATGCAGATACGAAAGAATTTAACCACTTAACTGCGCCAACCGAGTATTCTCGGTCGGCGGGAAACTGCGCCAACAGAGAAAAATCTTTTTGATTTTTCGGTACCAATTCTAAATGTGTACGAGACTGGTTGTGTACGAAATAGACTCTTAGGATTTCCAGTGAAAGGTAGCCATCTTAGAAAAAAATTTCCAGAATGCCCTAGAGCTGCTGGCTGGGTTAGTACTGAATGAGCAACCATGGGTGGCGCACGTGCCTTTGGCTCCCAAAGACCTGTCTGACGCGGTGTTGAAAGATAACGCTCTGTCGGTGAAATTCAATACTTATTGTTTGAAGAACATAAGGGTCATAATATTGGTGAAGCTAGGCACAATAAGGACCTAACACATAGGTCGGATGCAAGTGATACAGCACCTATGAGGACGATTCAGCGAGCATATCCAGTTGTAGCTCTGAGCGTCACCCTTGCAATCTTATGCTATCTCCAATTTATTTAGATGATACATAGATGAATCGTTGAAGATGAAGCGACTTCCATGGTGGTAGTTTCCATAGCTATTTTCAAGAATATCTGAATCTCTTCCTCACTGACGGACACTCTTTGAGGCAAGCTGAATCTCTTCCTGTGTAGGACCATACTGAGCGATTTTTTCAAGACTACCTTACAAATTGATCTTTTCCTATAATCTTTTCAATACTACCTTATGCTTTACAAGCTTGGCTACATACAACCTACAAGTACTAAAGCCAAGGGTGTACGTGGGTGAGTTATTTGCAAGCACACAGAAGGAAGAAACAGGAAGCGAAAATTTATCTGTACCTGGTGCATCGAGAGTGAAGTCGCGCTGTGTACCATGGACTACTTCGTTGATTATTACTCACTTCCGAAGTACTGAGTGTGTAATACAGTGTGTTACTGTGTAAATAGTGTGTGAAACTGTACATATTGTAATTTTAGTGAATTTTTAACAGGTAATATTGCGACAATAAACATTTATTGTGGACACATTACTGACACATGTATCACAGTTCCATGGAACATTATGAAGTTTACTGTATACATATTGTAAAGGACACAAATATGCATCATATACGATAAAAAAACAAATAAAACCGCATTGGAAATACATAAACAAATAATGAAAATATATTGTGGCAACACCCGGTGCTTGAATGGCCCGCGCGACCGTGTCTGGGGGAGTCACGCACGGGCGACCAGGCCCTGATGACGTCACAGCACACCTTGTCCACGTCCCCACAGCCAAAGTAAGTGGAATTTGGTATTTATTTTTACATAGACATGTTCAGGGAAGGAAATTTATCATTTTACAAAAAAAAAAAAATTTGGGAACACTTTATTTCATGCGCACTGGGGAATGTCACAATAAACTCGGCGCAGCA
>WNGS01160430.1:8313007-8331618 GCA_020271785.1 Procambarus virginalis | reverse complement strand
ATATATATATTATATATATATATATATATTATATATATATATATATATAATATAATATATATATATATATATATATATATATAATAGGGGTACCACCTCTGGTGCAATTATAGGGACCCACAGCCTCAGAGAAGGGAACACAGCATTCAGGGAAAACTTGCCATTAACTCTGAATACATGAGGGTGTTCGCTTCTCCTACCACCCCCCTTTTTTATGGTGTACACTTTATTAAGCAAGGTTATACAGTTACATATCTGATTGTATACAAAAAAATGAGCATTAAGAGGACACAAAAATAGTTCGCTTCCTAGAGGCTGTAGATTTCCTCGAACTCCTCCGACGTTGGGCAGGAACCGAGGATGCAGCGAGCATTCCCCTCTGGATCGCGACACTGAGGCGCTGAAGAGAAAACTTGCCGCTCTAGGGTCTCTTGTGGTGTCAATGAGCTTGGAACCAAGATCCTTTAGAAACCTTCTTGCACTCTCTCCCCATGGGCCTAGGGTCTCAGACCCTATTGGAACGAAGTTGTACCGATGATCTAATTGCCTATACTTGGCTGACTTGTCTCTTTCTCTGTGTGTCGCCGCGGCTCCTGCTGTGCCGGCAGAGAGGTTGATGTATGTGGCTGCCAGGGTGGATACGCAAGTATAGTCCCATGCCAACTGTCTGCCACCCTTCCACGGACGCAGTGTGATTCCGTCTGGTCGGCCGGCAAAGCTAACAGAGTCACGGTTCAGAAGGTTGCGGGGCTCTCTCTCCGCTGGACACTGGGCAGAGGCAAGGCTTCTTTTAATGATGTCGTTTACTTCGTCGTGTCTAGTGTGCCAACCACCAGATTTTCCACAGTGCAGGCCATGCAATCCATATTCGTCAGCATCTGCCTCGCCGCAAATACACCTATGAACAGTGTGGATAGGGGCAGCAAGACGGAGAGCGACTGCAATACGGAGCTCCTGCGGATCAAGACGTGTGCCTGTCGCAGACATAGGGACTGCCAAAAGGAAGTCCCCTGCATGGGGAGCCTGCACAGCTGTGAGGCGTGCACGATCACTGGGGGTTGTTGCTGCCTCCAGCAAAGCTGTGGCTTCTTTGTCTGCAATGGGGCTGTCCCAACTGGATTGTTTCTTGGCTTTCGGCATGGCTGGTCTGAGTGCTGGGTCTGCCATGGCACCCCATTTCGTGTCGCATTCCGTGTAGTGGGGGTCCTGTATCCCCGCTACATCACTGAGGGTGTCAGGTAGAATTTCCTTAACCAGGTCATCTGATGCTGAGGAGGAAGACAGGAAGGCTGGGACAGCAATTTGGGTGGGCGGTGCGGACACCCAAGCCACCGAGCCTAACAGGAAGAGTGGCTTGTTTCCACTGGCACTCGTTGAGGGAGAGATTAACAACTTTTTCCAGCATGGTCTTCAGTAAGAGGTCATACTCTTCAAGCTTTCGGTTGTCGTAAGATGGGGCGCACCTCAGAAAGTAGGTTAGCCTCGGAAGGGATAGGCATTTGGTGAGGAGATAAAAAGCATCGTGGGCATCGATGTCACCTATTCTGTCTTCCATCCTCCTAAGGTCTGCGATTTTCTTGTCAAGGATCTCCTCAATGGCATTAGACCCGAGGGGGCTCCAAGGAGGGTGCTGTTCTCGGCCCTAATGACATGGGCTCCAGGCAAGGCAGACCTTATTCTAGCTACGATGTCTGGGTTGGAGGAGACTACTTCACACTTGGAAGGGTTCAGGACAAGACCCAGGCTTACTTCTTGCTCCCTTATTTTCCTGATGTCTGCCAAGAGGTCGTCTACGGTGCCAGCTATAGTGCCATCATCCAAAAACCAGATGTTGAACTCGCTGGACAAGCTTTCGGTGATTTCTTTTAAGACTAAGCAGAAAAGAAGGGGAGCAAGAGGATCACCTTGCTGAACGCCTTCACATGATCTGATTTCATGTTCACCAAAGAGCAGTTTTGACTCACCACTGTAGCACGATAGTATGAACGGGTAGAGGGGCCGGAAATGGCGATGTACGGCACAAAGTACTGCATCTCTTCTGACCATGTTGAAGGCATTCTTAAAATCCAGTTTGAGCAGGGCATTTTCATCAGAAATATGGTGATGTATGCTCGTGCTGCATGGGCAGCCGCTTCACAGCCTTGGGGGATTCCAAATCCTAGCTGGATTGGTTTCAGTAATTCAGCCGCTTGCTGGCTGACAACCCTCGTAGCAGCCTTGGCAATCAGGCGTCGGAGAGTGTTGCCAACAGCTATTGGCCTGATTCCATCGTCCTTCTTTTTGAGAGCACAGAGGGAGGCACCGAAAAAGAGAGGCCTGATGACCTCAGGTATATCACCAGCCAGGCACATGTTAACGAACCTTGTTAGTTCCATAAGAAGATCTTGTGCAGCATCACCAACCGCAGGATTTAACATTTGCTTGATGTGTTGAGGTTTTAACCCTGTAAAGCCTCCTGCTGACCCAGGTGGAAAAGAAACGGCTGCTTTGTAGACCTCAGATTCACCGACGGTTAATGGGTCTGAAACGGTGTCGGCTGATGGCGGAACGATGTTGTCGCCTTGTTGGGCTCTGGGTGGGTGCTTGCTTTGCAGGGCCCGCGCTGTGGCTGAGTTTCGAGGAGCAATTTTCTCGTCACTGGTGAGGACTCTAATAGCGCTTGCGGTATTTCCCTCTTCAATTTTCTTGGTGATTTGTGCTCTGATTTTGTTTGTTTCCGGTATGTTGTTGTTACCATTTCTGCGGTGTGTGTGTTTTGCTCGGAGAGGCAGGCGAACTAGGTTATCCCCCCTTGGGTATTCATTTATCGCCCTCTGGACCGAGGAAGCAAGTGATTTGTCCCTCCTTGGAGGGACGGTGAGGCATACATTGCCAAACAGAAGGACATTATGCCACGCTTGAATGTTTTCCGGGGCATCATTAACCCTTTTCAGAAGATTACAAAGTTTGGCTGCTGCATTTGGGCGGGCTGCTTTTGGAATGTGTGGTAATGTTCTAGCAGACGTCGCTATGATTGCTTGGGTGAGGTTTGCAGATGAGATTAGGTTGATGGGAGTCTCTTCCCTAACCGTCAATGGCAGCTGGTCATTGCTTCCCTTTGGAAGCTGGTGGGAACCACTGCATCTTACCTCGTTGAAGGTATGAATGCGGATGACACCACCGTTGGCGTTTATGGCGGTGTTTTTGTTGCATACTCGACAAAAACCTCTTTTAGGAGTAGTTGTTGGCACCTCAAGGCTTGTGGAGTCCTGCCCGACCGCTGGGACCCCTTCCATTTCAACTCAGTTGGGAGAGTTAAACTGTGCATTGTCCTTTAGAGGGGGCAAACACACTGGGTCATGGCCAGGCAACTGCCAGCAACTGGGTGTGGAGGTGTCAACTGGGTGTGGAGGCATCAACTGGGTGTGGAGAAAGCAACTGGGTGTGGAGACAGCAACTGGAATAACATATGGAATAACATATGGAATTACTGGTGTCAATTTCACTTTGTCTCAGATCTACAAGATCTTGTTGAAGTTCTCGGTGCACTGCTGCTCTCAGATTGCTTATTGACAACCCAAGGTACCTGAGAGTACTTGTAAGCTATCTACCTCATTTTTTTTCGTTTCGTGTTTGTCTTGTATATATATATATATATATATATATATATATATATATATATATATATATATATATATATATATATATATATATATATATATATATATATATATATGTCGTACCTAGTAGCCAGAACGCACTTGTCAGCCTACTATGCAAGGCCCGATTTGCCTAATAGGCCAAGTTTTCATGAATTAATTGTTTTTCGGCTACCTAACCTAACCTAACCTAACTTTTTCGGCTACCTAACCTAACCTAACCTATAAAGATAGGTTAGGTTAGGTTAGGTAGGGTTGGTTAGGTTCGGTCATATATCTACGTTAATTTTAACTCCAATGAAAAAAAATTTACCTCATACATAATGAAATGGGTAGCTTTATCTTTTCATAAGAAAAAAATTAGAGAAAATATATTAATTCAGGAAAACTTGGCTTATTAGGCAAATCGGGCCTTGCATAGTAGGCCAAAAAGTGAGTTCTGGCTACTAGGTACGACATATATATATATATATATATATATATATATATATATATATATATATATATATATATATATATATATATATTATATATATATATATATATATATATATATATATATATATATATATATATATATATATATATACAAGACAAACACGAAACGAAAAAAAAATGAGGTAGATAGCTTACAAGTACTCTCAGGTACCTTGGGTTGTCAATGAGCAATCTGAGAGCAGCAGTGCACCGAGAACTTCAACAAGATCTTGTAGATCTGAGGCAAAGTGAAATTGACACCAGTAATTCCATCTATCATCATACTATCATGCAAGAGGAGCCACACATCTATGGATCATCCAATAAATTTAATCAGCAGACTTCTAGATGTTACTGCTGCTCGGCTTAGACTCGGTTACAAGTATCTCTGGGAATTCTCATTATCTGCCGATGTAGACCTGACCAAATGTAAACTGTGTCAACAAAATTATTCGCACACCCTCCGTCACTATGTGATGGAGTGCGAAAAGATACGTGAATTTAGAGACAATTCTATAACCAATGTTCCAGCGATGTGTAAATATTTCATTCAAAATGATCTGCTACCAGAAATTTTAGCCAAATATCCCCAGTTTGCTAACTGTAGGTAGTAACTAAGTGATTGTAACCTATCCACCGCTGCCCACTGGATGGGGGGCGGTGTAACCTATCCACCGCTGCCCACTGGATGGGGGGCAGTGTAACCTATCCACCACTGCCCACTGGATGGGGGGCGGTGTAACCTATCCACCGCTGCCCACTGGATGGGGGACGGTGTAACCTATCCACCGCTGCCCACTGGATGGGGGGCGGTGTAACCTATCCACCACTGCCCACTGGATGGGGGGCGGTGTAACCTATCCACCGCTGCCCACTGGATGGGGGGCGGTGTAACCTATCCACCGCTGCCCACTGGATGGGGGGGGGGGCGGTGTAACCTATCCACCGCTGCCCGCTGGATGGGGGGCGGTGTAACCTATCCACCGCTGCCCACTGGATGGGGGGGGCGGTGTAACCTATCCACCGCTGCCCGCTGGACGGGGGGGGGGCGGTGTAACCTATCCACCGCTGCCCGCTGGACGGGGGGGGGGGGGGCGGTGTAACCTATCCACCGCTGCCCGCTGGATGGGGGGCGGTGTAACCTATCCACCGCTGCCCGCTGGATGGGGGGCGGTGTAACCTATCCACCGCTGCCCACTGGATGGGGGGGCGGTGTAACCTATCCACCGCTGCCCACTGGATGGGAGGCGGTGTAACCTATCCACCGTTGCCCACTGGATGGGGGGCGGTGTAACCTATCCACCGCTGCCCACTGGATGGGGGGCGGTGTAACCTATCCACCGCTGCTCACTGGATGGGGGGCGGTGTAACCTATCCACCGCTGCCCACTGGATGGGGGGGCGGTGTAACCTATCCACCGTTGCCCACTGGATGGGGGGCGGTGTAACCTATCCACCGCTGCCCACTGGATGGGGGGCGGTGTAACCTATCCACCGTTGCCCACTGGATGGGGGGCGGTGTAACCTATCCACCGCTGCCCACTGGATGGGGGGCGGTGTAACCTATCCACCGTTGCCCACTGGATGGGGGGCGGTGTAACCTATCCACCGCTGCCCACTGGATGGAGGGCGGTGTAACCTATCCACCGCTGCCCACTGGATGGGGGGGCGGTGTAACCTATCCACCGCTGCCCACTGGATGGGGGGGGCGGTGTAACCTATCCACCGCTGCCCACTGGATGGGGGGCGGTGTAACCTATCCACCGCTGTCCACTGGATGGGAGGCGGTGTGCAGGACAAACATATAAATTGTGACACTAGCTCTCCACATATGTCAGTTGCTTAATTTAGAACCTGTACTTGAGGTCGATCTCGAACCCATTGTTGATGTGACGACTTATATTGAATTTTGTAACTAGCTCATCAAGATTGTAACTTGCTTAGCTAAATGAATTGTGGGGTTCAGTCCCTGAGCCCATTATGTGCCTCTGTAACCCTTTCCACTACCGCCCACAACATGGGTATGGGGGGCATAATAAGTGACCTAAACTAACTTAATCTTAGTGATAATTAACTATAAATAGTTTAGTTGTGATCCTATAATTAACATGAATTAAAGAAAAAAATTAATGTACTCAGTTAATTAAGATCAATAAATGACTAATAACAATCAAATTAAAATTTAATTTAAAAAGTGTAACAAAAATATTGTTTACCTAGGCAATGGTGACCGTAATGTGTCCAGGTAGGTAGGTCGGTAGTCCATAAATGTGTCCAGGTAGGTAGGTCGGTAGTCCATAAATGTGTCCAGGTAGGTAGGTCGGTAGTCCATAAATGTGTCCAGGTAGGTAGGTCGGTAGTCCATAAATGTGTCCAGGTAGGTAGGTCGGTAGTCCATAAATGTGTCCTGGTAGGTAGGTCGGTAGTCCATAAATGTGTCCAGGTAGGTAGGTCGGTAGTCCATAAATGTGTCCAGGTAGGTAGGTCGGTAATCCATAAATGTGTCCAGGTAGGTAGGTCAGTAGTCCATAAATGTGTCCAGGTAGGTAGGTCGGTAGTCCATAAATGTGTCCAGGTAGGTAGGTCGGTAATCCATAAATGTGTCCAGGTAGGTCGGTAGTCCATAAATGTGGTGATCTCACTGATGTCAACAATTACAGATCTATATCAGTTCTGCCAACCTGGTCAATAATATTAGAAAAACTTCACCCTATAATTGTAATGACTTTCCCTTTTTACCGTTTTCTCTTATTGTATGCGTCGTGTTAGAGAAAATGTAATATTGTGTAGGACTTTACTGTATGGTATTTAATATAAATATTATCAAATCAAAACAAATATTTATTCAGGTAAAAGTACCTACATACAGATAGCTACATACATAATGTTGGGATTTCTAGATAGAGCTAGTACATACAATACCTAAAGCCACTAATAAGCACAGCGTTTAGGACAAGGGAGGAAACCAAATTAGGACGAAGGACTAAACAAACTTAGACATAACTAATTAATCTGAATAAAGCATAAAACAAAAGTTAAATTGAGAAAAAAGTGGAAAAAACAGCAGAAATCAGCTGTTATACAAGTTTGTCAACAACAGTATTGTCTGAAAATAGCAAGACATGGGTTGACATTTAGGGGGTAAGGTAGGAAATAAAGAGTTCATTAGGTAGTACTTAATTTTTCTCTTAAATTGGTTGAGAGAAGTACAGCCTTTGACATAAATGAGAGGGTCATTCCACATTCTGGGTATCTTGATTTGTTGAGCATTTCTAGTTTGGTTAAGGTACACTCCTGGAATATCAAATCAACTGGGAGGCTGAATTAGGTGACATAGTGAACATCAACCAAGCAGTGCAAACATTTCTTCAGAAAACTCTAAGCCTTTATAACTCTCACTGTTCTATGCTAACGAAACAAATCACAACTAAAAGGCTAAACAATCCTTGGCTTACAAAGGGTATACTTAAATCTATTATAAAAAACATGACCTTGAGAAGAAGTATAGGTTAGGAGTCGTCTCCAAGAATTTCCAAAGATTTACTTATCAATGCTGTCTAAAATAATTAGGAGAGCCAAAATAAAATACTACGAAAATATATTTACCCAAATTAAAGACACCATTAAGAAAACATGGAGCACTATTTCCCAAATATTAGGATAATTTTTTTAAATAAAAAAACAATACTCCTATACAATAACGATGGTGTGCTTTCAGCCTCTGATACTGCTACTGAATTCAATAGGTTCTTCTCATCCATTGGGACATCCCATTTTCATGATATTCCATCCTCACTCACTAATATTAAAAACTACCTTACAGGTAACTATCCAGAGTCTCTGTACCTAACTCCTGCTAATTCCTCTGATGTTAATGAGATAATTCTTTCCCTTAAAACAAAGTCTAGTGCCCTTGAGGAGATACCATCTCTAATTTACAAAAAAAGCCTCGAGATATTTAGCTCCTGCCATTGTATTGCTCTACAACAAATCACTTAAACTCCAAACCTTTCCAGATATTCTAAAAAAAAGCGAGAGTAACCCCAGTCCACAAATGTGGTGATCTCACTGATGTCAACAACTTCAGACCTATATCAATCCTGCCAAACTTGTCAAAAATATTTGAAAAACTAATCTACAAGCAGCTTTACTCTTATCTAGCCAAACACAATATGCATAGTTCTTGCCAATATGGCTTTAGACCCCAAAAAGCACTAACGATAACGATACACTGATTGCACTATGATGATGCACTATGGTATTGTGCTTGGGGTTCTACTACCCAAAATCATTTACGTCCTCTAATTACTCAACACAAAGCTGCTATTAGGACAATATCTCACTCTGGCCCCTGACAGCACTCGATACCACGACAAGGCCGACGGGTACTTATCAACTGGGTGCCAAGTCATGTGGGAATAATAGGAAATGACATTGCAGACGAAGTTGCAAAACTTGCAACTAAGAGAAGAAATATAGACATTTACATACCACAGAGTCTATCACAGATTAAAAAATTAATTAGAAACAGAGCAATGCAAAAGACGTACAGTAACCACAACACACCAGTTGCAACATCGGGATCTGCGGGTTGGTACAAGAATTCAACCAACTACGAACCACTTAGTTTGATGAAAGGGAGCAGTAGAGCAACAGAAGTACACTTACATCGCATCAGGCTTGGATACCCATGTGCATGGGGAATAGGCTTACAGGTTCCGGAAGACGAGAGGAAATGTCAACACTGTGGAGAAATGCCCGACAGACCTCTGGAACATTATCTAACACAGTGCACAGTTACCGCCACAACAGACCACTGGCACATTATCTAACACAGTGCACAGTTACAGCCACAACAGACCACTGGAACATTATCTAACACAGTGCACAGTTACAAACCCATTAAGATTTCAACTTAGATTCAACAGAGCAGAAGAAGTTGTTAAACACATAAGGCAAAATCTTACTGAAGCGACCATACGAGTAATAAATACTCATACTCCGCCCAAGTAAAACAGAAACAAGCAACACTTAGTGGGCCAGCCAGAGGCTTAGGTCCCGCACAGTGGGCCAGCCAGAGGCTTAGGGCCCGCCCAGTGGGCCAGCCAGAGCCTTAGGTCCCGCCCAGTGGGCCAGCCAGAGCCTTAGGGCCCGCCCAGTGGGCCAGCCAGAGCCTTAGGTCCCGCCCAGTGGACCAGCCAGAGGCTTAGGGCCCTCCCAGTGGGCCAGCCAGAGGCTTAGGGCCCGCCCAGTGGGCCAGCCAGAGCCTTAGGTCCCGCCCAGTGGGCCAGCCAGAGGCTTAGGGCCCGCCCAGTGGGCCAGCCAGAGCCTTAGGTCCCGCCCAGTGGACCAGCCAGAGGCTTAGGTCCCGCCCAGTGGACCAGCCAGAGGCTTAGGGCCCGCCCAGTGGGCCAGCCAGAGCCTTAGGTCCCGCCCAGTGAACCAGCCAGAGGCTTAGGTCCCGCCCAGTGGACCAGCCAGAGGCTTAGGTCCCGCCCAGTGGACCAGCCAGAGGCTTAGGGCCCGCCCAGTGGGCCAGCCAGAGCCTTAGGTCCCGCCCAGTGGGCCAGCCAGAGGCTTAGGTCCCGCCCAGTGGACCAGCCAGAGGCTTAGGGCCCGCCCAGTGGGCCAGCCAGAGGCTTAGGGCCCGCACAGTGGGCCAGCCAGAGCCTTAGGTCCCTCCCAGTGGGCCAGCCAGAGGCTTAGGGCCCTCCCAGTGGGCCAGCCAGAGGCTTAGGGCCCGCACAGTGGGCCAGCCAGAGCCTTAGGGCCCTCCCAGTGGGCCAGCCAGAGGCTTAGGGCCCTCCCAGTGGGCCAGCCAGAGGCTTAGGGCCCTCCCAGTGGGCCAGCCAGAGGCTTAGGCCCGCACAGTGGGCCAGCCAGAGCCTTAGGGCCCGCACAGTGGGCCAGCCAGAGGCTTAGGGCCCGCACAGTGGGCCAGCCAGAGCCTTAGGGCCCTCCCAGTGGGCCAGCCAGAGGCTTAGGGCCCTCCCAGTGGGCCAGCCAGAGGCTTAGGTCCCGCCCAGTGGGCCAGCCAGAGGCTTAGGGCCCGCGCAGGAATATCCCTGCAAAAAAAAAAAACTTACTTAAATCTCTGAATATGTTAAATATTAAGTCACTGCACATCCTCTTAAGTATACTCTATATATTTAAAACTTTGAACTGTAATGTCAATCCTGACCTTAAAAGCTTCCTAGAAGGTTGTAACAGAACCATGAGCACCACACCAGAAACAAATACCTTTGTGATATTCCAAGAATACGACTTAACCAAACTAGAAATGCTCTACAAATCAAGGGACCCAGAATGTGGAATGACCTTCCCAGTCATGTCAAAGGCTGTACCTCTCTCAATTAGTTTAGGAGAAAACCTAAGTACTACCTAATTAACTCCATGTAGTCAACCTTACCCCACAAATTATCAACCCATGTCTTGCTATTTTCAAACAATACTGTTTGTTGACTAAGTTGTATAATTGCTGATTTCTGCCATGTTCCCCCTCCCCTCCTTTTTTTTCATTTTCAACACAATTTATACTTTAATCTCAATTAGTATTAGGCTTTAGTCTAAGTGTTTTTTCCCCCCACACCTTGCCCTAAACGCTGTGCGTATTAGTGGCTTTAGGTATTGTATGTACTAACTCTATCTATAAATCCAACATTATGTTTGTAACTCATCTTCTATGTATGTACTTTTACCTGAATAAACATTTTGAATTTTGAACTTTGAGGTATTTGTTTGTGGTGAGGTGCCCATTTGTTCTGTTACAACCTTCTAGGAAGCGTTTAAGGTCAGGATTGGCATTACAGTTCAAAGTTTTAAATATACAGAGTACACACGAGAGGATGTGCAGTGACTTAATATCTAACATATCAGAGATTTAAGTAAAGGTACCGAGTGCTGTCTGGGGCCAGTTTGATATTGTTCTATAGCAGCTTTGTGCTGAGTAATTAGAGGACGTAATGCAATGGGAATATGGAACACGCGTGGGGTCCGCGGTTCGAGTCTCATAGAGCCCATTAATATAGAAGTAAACACAGGCTGAATATTTACTTAGTACCTACTAAGGGGAATATGTTCCTACTAATCTTTATCAAATATTCTTACAATGTACCTGTTAACATTTGTTAAATTTTCCTAGAAATTGCCTACTTAAAATTATCTGTTAGATTAAGGATCTTACAAAAATGTAAAACATCAATCCTATTTTCTCTCACAAACCCAATGTACCTTCTATATATATATATAATATATATATATATATATATATATATATATCTATATATATATATATATATATATTATATATTATATATATAAGTAAATAAATATATAATCCAGAGCTGAGTAAGCTGGTAAACTTGTGCAGTACATAATTGATTTAAATTCAGATAAAGCTGAGAGTCGAGAGGAAAGATATAATTTGTATTATCTCTGGGAAGAGAGATAATACATGAATGTGAGCGCCTACAAGCACAGTTACGTGAGTACAGACAAGGGCAACTTGAGGCGTGTCAGTGGGTGAGGGGCACCTGTAGGCGTGCTGACCGGCCGCCCAAGCATTGTCCTCACCTATGAGTAATAATAATAAGTCATAACAGTCATGGAGATGACATCTTGAGTAATGTGTAGGTGACGGGGTGGGGAGGCCGCCGGCCAGGACGGGGCCACCATGAACGTCATCTTCACACTACTTCACCTTATATCATACTTCCGTGAAGGAGGAAATGTATATGTTTATCTCTCAGAATGTTTGGTAATATGATTATTGTTGTGATGTGTGTATATGTATGTATTAACACGATGTACTGAACGGGGTGAGAATAGCTTGAGCTACCTCATCCCTTTGTGTGTATTTTACATCAATAAACTTATTTCAATTTCAATTTCAATTTCAATTTCAATTTCACCTTAATATATATATATATATAAGTATATATATAGTAATATACATATATATATTATATTACCGGTTATCAGTTCATGAATAAATTGGGAAAGAAAATACGTAATTTGATTGGCACTATCTGTTCCTCTTTGCAGACCCTCCCCTGGGTCCATATATCATAAGGTGATATCTTACTAACTGCATAAAATGTATAATTTGTGTTTCCTTGGACGCTACAGTAATCTTTTAGTGTTTCTGTACTATAACTAAATTGAATTTTGGAGAGTATTAGATATGGTAAACATACGTGATACGTGCGCAGTAGATATAGAGGTCTATAAGTATATCGACCAATAACCGAATCATTATATCATTTAAGTGCTTTTTGAATGGCTACTAACACGTGTCATTTAATGTAAAAAGTATTTGTATTGTAATTAGATGGAGACTAATATTATGCCTAGTATGATGTATATTAGTGGAATATACGAGTACAAAGTGAATCGACTACTTGAATCTGCAATCAAATATCATCTTCCGTGTTCTGCAGGCCTATATACGTAGTCTTCACGCATATAAAATGATAAGATCATATATGTAATTGTACAGGGAGTATTATTAGCGAAGGCTAGAAGTGGGTATGAGATATGTAGTAATATTAGTGAGGGTGACTACCAGAGTGCCGGCGGGAGAGCCAGCTTGGCTTGGTCCGCCATCACCGCCGTCCACCACCCCCCCGACCCACACACGCCGCCACCGCTACACCCGGCCACCATGGAGAAAGGTTCCCCGCAGAAGAGTCGTGATGGAGGAGGCAACATGGGAGGCCGTGGAGGTGGTAACTACCAGGGAGACACGGAGGACCAGGAGAGGAGGAGGAGGAGGAGGCGGCGGAAGGCCGGCGCCAGGGAGGGCATGAAGCGTGGAGGGCCGCCCCGCCCTCATAGGCCGCCACCTCAGTATGGCTACGTAAGTGCCACTAACGTGACGCCATTACCCCAGTTATAGTGGACGGAGACGGCAGCCCACCAAGACAGTCTTGTGGCCAGAAAGGGGTGAAACGTTTGCAATATTTTATGTGGAGTGGGTCAGCCAAGACACCTGTAGCGCAGTGGTCTACGGTACAGTCAGTCGCACTGTGGGGCCTCGGGCCTCAGTATATGTCTTGCTGGCAGATTGCGGGCGGGGGGGGGGGGGGGCTCAATGGGTCAGTAACGTATAATGGCTTGTGTTGGAGCGGTTGTAAAGATTTGGCCACATTCTATGAAAAATATAGTTTTATATATTTTTTATATAATAAGAATTGTTAAATTCTTTGTAGAGGCAGGCAGGAGGCATAGCTCCTCGGGCAGGTCCTTAACCCTCTAATGTTCCCTGGAACACGACCCGCCAATGGTTACCAACCAGGTACCCATTGCTGCTGGGGTGAACAGAGGTCTACGGTTCAGGATTGGTGCCCAGTCACTCCTCCCCGGCCAGGATACACCACCCAGGCCAAAGAAGATGTGGGCGATGCACCGGGCGAGTGTGTTACCACTGCCGCCACGGGGACTTGTGAAGTGTTTAGAAGTGGATCAGGTCTGCTGCCGCCCCCCAGAGACCAGTATCGTTTGTGCTGCCCGTCCCCCAGAGACCAGTAACGTTGCTGCTGCCGTCCCCCAGGAGCAGTATCATTGTGCTGCCGATCCCCCGGAGACCAGTATCGTTGTGCTGCCGCCCCCCAGCGACCAGTATATGTGCTGACCGTCCCCAGAGACCAGTATCGTTGTGCTTCCGTCCCCCAGAGACCAGTATCGTGTCGGGCCGTCCCCAGAGACCAGTATAGTGTGCTGCCGTCCCCCCCCAGCGACCAGTATCGTTGTGCTGCTGCGTCCCCCAGAGACCAGTATCGTTGTGCTGCCGCCCCCCAGAGAACAGTATCGTTGTGCTGCCGTCCCCCAGAGACCAGTATCGTTGTGCTGCCGCCCCCCAGAGGACCAGTATCAGTTTGCTGCCGTCCCCCAGGAGACCAGATATCGTTGTGTCTGTACCCCGTCCCCCCAGAGACCAGTATCATGTGCATGCCGTCCCCTCAGAGACCAGTATCATTGTGCTGCCGTCCCCCCAGGACCAGTATCAGTTTGTGCTGCCGTCCCCAGAGACCAGAGTATCGTTGTGCTGCCGTCCCCAGAGACCAGTATCATTGTGCTGCCGTCCCCCAGAGACCAGGATCGTTGTGCTGCCGCCCCCCAGAGACAAGTATCAGTGTGCTGCTGTCCCCAGGGACCAGTATCATTGTGCTTGCCGTCCCCCAGAGACCAGGTATCGTTGTGCTGCCGTCCCCCAGAGACCGTATCATTGGTGCTGCCGTCCCCGGAGACCAGTATCGTTGTGCTGTCATTCCCAAAGAGACCAGTATCGTTGTGCTGCCGCCCCCCAGCGACCAGTATCCGTGTTGTGCTGCCGTCCCCAGAAACCAGTATCGTTGTGCTGCCGCCCCCCAGAGACCAGTATCGTTGTGCGGCCGCCCCCCCCAGAGACCAGTATCATTTGCTAGCAGTCCCCCCAGAGACCAGTATCATTGGTGCTGCCGTCCCCCAGAGACCAGTATCGTTGTGCTGCCGCCCCCCAGAGGACCAGTATCGTTTTGTCTGCCGCCCCCCAGAGACCAGTACCACCCCGTCTGCTAAGCCCTGCGCCCACCAGAGACCAGTATCGTTGTGCTGCCGCCCCCAGAGGACCAGTATCGTTGTGCTGCCGCCCCCCAGAGACCAGTATCGTTGTGCTTCCAGCCCCCCCAGAGACCAGTATCGTTGTGCTGCCGCCCCAGAGACCAGTATCGTTGTGCTGCCGCCCCCCCAGAGACCAGGATCGTTGTGCTGCCGCCCCCCCAGAGACCAGTATCGTTGTGCTGCGCCTCCCAAGAGACCAGTATCGTTGTGCTGCCGCCCCCATGGAAGACCAGGTATCGTTGTGCTGCCCCCCCGAGGACCAGTATCGTCCTGCCTGTCCCCAAACACCAACCATAGTGTTGCTGTCTCTTGGGTGGGCACATCCAAAGCAGATATTCTTAAATGTGTGGTGTGTGTGTGGCATTTTTCAAGTAGCCAGGTAGTGTAGTCAATAAACAATGCCTACAAGGCACATCCCACACACAAGTTTAGAAACAACTTGAATCCATTGTAACAACCCAAATGACTGGACCAGTCTTAACAATACAGTGCACAGGTTTCATAACTAGCAAATGAGACGTTAAAACTCCTCCGTACAGTTTGGTTATAAATTCTGCTTCCGATTTCCAGGACAAGATAAAGGAGAGAGTGAAAGGTGAACACAGAACTGAGTGGTCCACAGCTTGATTTGCCTCCCCTTGACCTAGCAGAGAAGAAGTTTAATGCTAGTAGCCGCTTGTTCGTGGGTAATCTACCCCGGGACTTGCCTTATGAAGAACTCTAAGGAAGTCTGTTCTCAGTAGGAGAGTTGGGTCAAGTGTATTTCAACAAAGATGGCATATGCCTTCATTAATTTTGTAAGTATTTTTTTTTTTTTTGGTTTTACATTTGCCACTTTTCAACTTGTAACCATAGCTTTGCTAAAAATGATGAAAAATGACTATTATTTTGTGAAAGTATATGGAAGTCTTAATGTGATAGACTGTTTTGTATTGTAGTTAGGGATATTGGAAGGCCTGGCTCTTGAATAGCAATTTTTGTAAATTATCAGAATGTGGTGGGTTATGAAGATAAACAAATTAACCATCACATTTTACATTCATTTTATTTAGGATTACCGAGCTAATGCCGGAGAAGGCCAGCGCGAATTGCAAGGAAGAATTCGCATCGTCCCATGAAGATTCAGATACGCATCATATCTACGGGTTTGAGAGTCAAAGAATCTAACCCCTTGTGTGTCGAATGAGTTGCTGGGAAAAAGCTTCATTAGTTTGGTCAAGTAAGTTTGTTATAAAGAGCCTCCATTTCCTGTTTCAGCTTTGCTTATATTGGAAGTATTCAGTGGATAGTTTAATTCGTGTTGCTAATGGGCTGCAGTAATTTTTATTTAAATCCTAAATATATAATATGGCCATGAAAGGTATACATATTAATACTCTATTGTTATTAATCAATTTCAGATATGTAATCGTTGAAACTTCGTTGCAATCAATTGTTTTATTCCCTGGCTTATGGGTTGTAATTGTTGTGTTGGGTTTGAGCACTTGGTCTTATGGGTATGGTAATTAGTTGGTTTTGGGTTATCACTTGGTTTTAGGGTTGTAATTGTTGGTTTTGGGTTATCTCTTGGTCTGAGGGGTTGTAATTGTTGGTTTTGGGTTATCACTTGGTTTTAGGGTTGTAATTGTTGGTTTTGGGTTATCTCTTGGTCTTAGGGTTGGTATGTAACTTGTTGGTTGGGGTATCACTGGTCTTAGGGTTGTAATTGTTGGTTTTGGGTTATCACTTGGTCTTAGGGTTGTAATTGTTGGTTTTGGGTTATCACTTGGTCTTAGGGTTTCGGTTGTAATTGTTAGTTTGGGTTAATCACTTGGTCTTAGGGTTGTAATTGGTTAGTTTTGGGTTATCACTTGGTCTTATGGGTGTAACTGGGTTTTGGGTTATCACGTTGGTCTTAGGGTTGTAACTTGGTTTTGGGTTATCACTTGGTCTAGGGTTGTACTTGGTTTTGGGTTATCACGTGGTCTAGGGTGTAACGTGGTTTTGGGTATCACTGGTCTTAGGGTGTGTAACTTGGTTTTGGGTATCACTTGGTGGTTTGTAATGTGGGTTTGGGTTATCACTTGGTCTTATGGTGTTATTTGCAGGTTGTTTTGGGGCATTTTGCTAGGCATTTGGTTTTCATTTTATGCTAGCACTTGAGGAAATGTTTACCTTCATTTTGATAACAATATGAAGTACTGTGATGGGCTTGTGTATTTGACTGACGTGTCAGGCCTACTAGGAGTCCTATTGTTTGTGTTAGGTGGCAGTTTCTTAATGGAAATTTGCTAAATTTCTCAGATGTAGGATAGTCCGTTTTTTAAATATAAATTTTACTAGACTGCAGATTAAATTTTTTTATTGTGAAATGTACATACCAAATTCACATCAAGTAGTGTATTGCTTAATAGTTTTTTATTTTTGTATTAGAGTAGTACAGGTAGCATCGATTTTGGCTATAGTATTTCGGTGATATAAAAAATTAGATGTAGTTTTGTATATGCAATATTTTCTGGTTTGGGCATCTTTACTGTCTTGTTAGGTATATGTGGCAAGGAAATCGGGTAAAGAAAGAGTTACAGTACCAGGAGAGAGTTTGATCCAACCGGCTATTGCTTGGAGTGGCCCGCAGGCCCAAATATTCACCACAACCCGGTTGGTCCGGCACTTCTAGTTTTCTTCAAGAAGTGCGAGAAAAAAAAAAAGTTCCAGGACATCGTGGTGGTTGTGCAGCCTGTGGGTTGCTCCAAGCAACGACTGTTGGACTAAGCTCTTACAAGTTGAGCCTGGCCTTTGGGCCTGGGCTTGGGGAGTAGAAAAACTTCCAGAATACAATCAAGTGGGTATCCAGCAGGTTGTGTGTGTCAATCGTTCTATGAACCCCCTTGCATTGGCTGCATGCACCCTTGTCTCGCTTTTGGAGGTTACATGAAATAAATGGCTATAACTTTTGGAATATTCAGTTTTTCTTCATAGTTTTATGCCCTTGAATATTTTGTTATGTAATATGCGTTGCATACAAAATATATATTTTGTGAACTTTCCACATAAAGGTTTGAGTTGGTCATAGTGCTGACCTCGAACATCTGGTGGAGAATTTTAGGACTTTTTCCATTTTTATCCCATTTAGTCATTCATGTCTGGGGGTTTTGTGTGTTAATGTTCTTATAATAGAAACTTGGCTTTAATTATCCAGATAAGGAGAGCTGGCACTATATGGCTCTGAAGAGAGATGGAATGTCCAGAAAAATAGGGTAACTTCAAAATTATGCCCATGTTTCTATTGACAAATAATTATTGAATTACCATATATATTCAAAATTCATGCTCCATGTTCTTCTTCTATATTGTATCTAATTCTAACAGATTTATAAATAATGAAGTTATTAATGAAAAGTAAAACTAATAAAATTGTAGAAGATAATGAGACATAACGTTGATTGTGGATGTTGGCCATTTATCATAAGGTGTCATGGCTCCATATATCAGGTGAATGTGAGTTTGGATTATTCACTACATAAAATAACTATTTTAAATATTAAGCCTAGGACCCAATAATAGCTTTTCCCAAAGCATAGGTATGCCTTAAAATATAAATACAGGAATAATACCTATATTTAAGACTGAGAATTTATTTGGCAAAACATGTCACATGCAAGAGGGTTTAAATATTCGTGTCCGTTTTGTCCGGTTACTGCACATTTGGATTGCTTAGTTGTCTTATAAACAAAATTGCAAATATAAGTTTAGACAAAAATACAACACAAATTGCGGGCACCTTCGAAGGTGCAACACACAGGCCACCTTCAAATGTGCGTGTGCACAGCCCCCTTTCGAAGGTCCACACACACACAAGGGCCACCTTCAAAGGTACACGCACACGGCCGCCTTCAAAGGTACACGCACACGGCCACCT